>OY288268.1:89616987-90021089 GCA_958450335.1 Hibiscus tridactylites
GGTTTTCTTGTAGCCCCACCTGTATGTACACAAATGTTTACCTTAAGTTGAGCTCATTTTGATTTTGGTGATCTCGGGTAAAAATTTCGGTACGTACCTTTTTTATTATCATTTATGTAGCAAACTGTGTATATTCCGTAATAATTTCTGTACCAACTAAAATTCACATCGTTCTTGTAAGAAAACAGGTTTTCTTGTAGCCCAATATGTATGTACACAAATGCTTACCATAAGTTGAGCTCATTTTGGTTTTGGTGATCTCGGGTAAGGATTTCGGTACGTACCTTTTTTATTATCATTTCTGTAGCAAACTGTGTATATTCCGTAATAATTTCCGTACTTACTAAAATTCACATCGTTCTAGTAAGAAAATAGGTTTTCTTGTACCCAATATGTATGTACACAAATGCTTACAGTAAGTTGAGCTCATTTTGGTTTGAGTGATCTCGGGTAAGGATTTTGGCACGTACCTTTTTTATTACCCTTTCTGTAACAAACTAATTATATTCCGTACTAATTTCTGTACCTACTGAAATTCTCATAGTTCTGGTAAGAAAATAAGTTTTCTTGTAGGTTAATTTGTATGTACGCAAATGCTTACCGTAAGTTGAGCTTCTTTTGTTTTGGGTGATCTCGGGTAAGGATTTCGATACATATCTTTTTATTACAATTTCTGTAACAAACTATGTATAATATGTAATAATTTCTGTACCTACTGAAATTCTCATCGTTCGTTCTATTAAGAAAATAAGTTTTCTTGTAAGTCAATCTGTATGTACACAAGTGTTTACCCTAAGTTGAGCTCCTTTTGATTTGGGTGATCTCGGGTAAGATTTTCGGTACGTACCTTTTTTTCTTACCTTTTCTGTAACAATTTATGTATATGTCGTAATAATTTTTGTACTTACTGAAATTTTCATCATTCTAGTAAGAAAATAATTTTTCTTGTAGGCTAATCTGTACGTACACAAATACTTGTCGTAAGTTGAGCTCATTTTAGTTTGTGTGATCTTGAGTAAGATTTTCGGTACGTATATTTTTTTTTTCCTTTCTGTAACGAACTATGTATATTCCGTAATAATTTTTGTATCTACTGAAATTCTCATCGTTTTGGTAAGAAAATAAGTTTTCTTGTAGGCCAATCTGTATGTACACAAATACTTACCCTAAGTTGAGCTCCTTTTGGTTTGGGTGATTTCAGGTAAGATTTTCGGTACGTACCTTTTTTATTACTATTTCTGTAACAAACTATGTATATTCCGTAATAATTTGTATATCTACTAAAATTTTCATCGTTCTAGTAAGAAAATAAGTTTTCTTCTAGCACAACCTGTATATACACAAATGCTTATCGTAAGTTGAACTCCTTTTGATTTTGATGATCTCGGGTAAGGATTTCGGTACGTACGCTTTTTTATTATCATTTCTGTAACAAACTATGTATACTCTGTAATAATTTATGTACCTACTAAAATTCTAATCGTTCATGTAAGAAAATAAGTTTTCTTGTAGGTCAATCTGTATGTACACAAATGTTTACTCTAAGTTGAGTTCCTTTTAGTTTTGGTGATCTTGGGTAAGGATTTCGATACATACATTTTTTTTCTTTTCATTTTTGTAACAAATTATGTATATTCCGTAATAATTTTTGTACCTACTAAAAATTCTCATCATTCCTGTGAGAAAATAGGTTTTCTTATAAGTCAATCTGTATGTACAAATATGCTTACCGTAAGTTGAGCTCCATTTGATTTTGGTGATCTCAGGTAAGAATTTTAGTATGTACGTTTTTATTATTATTTCTGTAACAAATTATGTATATTTCGTAATAATTTTTGTACCTACCGAGAATCTCATCGTTCTTGTAAGAAAATAAGTTATGCTTACCGTAAGTTGAGCTCCATTTGATTTTGGTGATCTCAGGTAAGAATTTTAGTATGTACGTTTTTATTATTATTTCTGTAACAAATTATGTATATTTCGTAATAATTTTTGTACCTACCGAGAATCTCATCGTTCTTGTAAGAAAACAAGTTTTCTTGTAGGCAAATATGTATGTACACAAATGCTTACACTAAGTTGAGCTCCTTTTAAATTGGGTGATCTCGAGTAAGATTTTCGATATGTATGTGTTTTGTTATCATTTTTGTAACAAACTATGTATATTTCGTAATAATTTTTACCTACTCAAATTTTCATAGTTTTTGTAAGAAAAAAAAAGTTTGTAGCATTTATGTTGGTACACAAATTTTTATATTGTAAGACCATTTTTCTTTGTTATTGTAAATATTTATGTACAAAACTCCGCTAAACTTCCTTCTTTTTTGACTTCATATGTTTTTTCAACTTTCTTCGACTTTGTTCATAAATAGTCTTGTATTAGGTAGCAACAATAGTGTTACTTAAGAGTGTGTTAATGGAAAAATGAACTGAAACAATAATTTCTACTTTTAGAATGCATTAGCACCAAGTCCATTAATAGATCCTCTTTTTCTAACATGTTTCAAACACCTAGCAATTTAAAAGGTATCCATGCACGGAGAGGATGGATTTAGTTCCATTTTCTAATGATTCATCGACAAAAAGACGAAAAGTACTCTATAAACAAGAGATGTTAAACAGTTAAAGACGATCTTAACAGTGAATTTTATTTAGTCAAAGGTTACAACATCTTATACTCGAATCCAACATTGATGATTCAGTCTTTGTGCACATCTGTTTTTTTTTCTCTCATTTGCATACATGGTTGCCATGAAAGCTACCATATGAATCAATAGCAACGACCTACAAAACAAGTCGGTCATTGTAACCGAAAATAACCAGAAACGGTGAAGGCCTCAGATTAATCAGAGAGCCACATATACCGGTCAAAATGGGCTGGCATTTATAAAGTTCACGATCATAGAGCTTAAAACACAAAAATATATAGACACATTCAAACTAAAAGTTCAAAACATAATCTTAAATGTTCTGAAAAGGTAAAAGACAGCAAAGGAGATTCCTATGTGTAAGATGAATGCTCACATAACAAAAAAAATTTAGGCAGCCCCCTTCCCCTTCTTCCTCTGGATCTTCTTCATGTAGAATTCCAGCTCTTTGCCTTCCAAGATAATACTGTCAAACCAATTTAGCATCGTATTAGAATAAGAATGATAATAGTTACAATGGCCAAAAAACTGATTGTTCTTGCGAAAAGAACAGAGATGCCATAAGTGAATGGGGAGAGGATCGGGGAATATGATTTAAGGCTTTTGTATGAAACTTTCAATACATGACATACCCATCACAACGGCCACACTGACCAGGCCTTGAAGTGATACAAGCCAACAAACGACCACCTGCAAATTGATCCTCGATATGTGGTTCAAGCTTGCGATTCTGCTGACGTTTCTCCAGCTTCCTCAAAACGTGGTTGCTCTTCTTTGTCTCCTCAGTGCCGGTTTCACCTTCCTAAAAACAGCAATGCAATCGGAAACGTCATTATGCTAAAACTTGCCTATAACAACCAAGATGGAGAAGGCACACAAATCAACCAAAATACTTATGCTAGCACGAAAAATATCTATGTTGCTTCGACAGTAAATTTCCTTTGATGTCCAAACCTCTAAATAAATATAAAACCGGTTCGGAGATAGAAATAACCTCTCATGTATATATATATATGGTCATGCACATATAGCTATAAAAATGAGGGTAAATCAGTTGCAACAAGTAGAAGCACCAAGCAAAAACAAGTGGTCAATTGCAGGAAAAGGAAAAAGAGATACTAAAACCAGCTACTTACTAACAAACTACACCGCTAATGTGACAACACCGCGCAAACAAAATAATTGCAATTAAACAATTAATTCATTCCATAGGAGCCGACCTATTGAAGCAGTATCCATGTGACCAATACATAAAAACGATCACCCTACCTCTCCTTCCTTCTTGGAAGCTGTTGATTTCTTCTTGCGACCAATGTCAACACCATAGTGCTGTAAATACCACTGCTTGAATGGAGCAGCATCGACTTGAACAATAGCACTCTTCACCAGAGTTTGGGTACGAACCAACTCATTGTTGGATGCATTGTACACCACATCCAAAACTCTAGTCTTACGGGTCACGGACTCACTTCCCCATGAGTAGTTTCCAGTGTCAAGTCTCAGAGCACGCCACTTCACATTTCCACCACGAACCCTAATCCTCCTGACTGTCTTGTTGCTCGACAGCTTCGTGTTTGCCGGTTGCCTTCCAAGCTCATACCTGAAAAGATAAACCAACAAAAATATGAAACAACCCAATTTTTACAGTTATTAATCATATATCATAGGTTTTACAGTTAATAATCATATATCATAGCTTTTACTCTTAGGTCATGAACTGTAATTTGAATAAAGCTAATGAAATCGCTACAAAATCAAAACATAATTAAAAAGAGAAATGGAGGGTTTGCATATTACTTTCTCTTCTTCCTCCAAGCCTTCTTTTTTCCACCAGTGGCACGCCTCTTGTGCATCGAATCACGAGAAATGCCTGCAAAGAAGAAGAAATTAAGCTCATTAAGCAGGGAAAAAAAAGATACATGGTTTAGAAGGGAGGATTAATGAGGAATTAGATGAATCTGAGGAATACCCATTTTGGCTGGGGACGAATTTCAAGCCTTATTTGGGGATTTTTTTGTGTTGAGGTAAATCCCAGAAGAGAATGAAACTAGGGTTTGAGAGGAAGCAGAAATACAGCAGCCATGGGGGGAAATTTTGAAGCTTTTTTATATACTAAAACCCTAGCTATTGGGAAATTACAGTGATACCCTACTTGATTGGGTTTTATGTTAGGGTTAGTGTAGTCAAATGAGTACATCGTCCCTTTGTACGGCCCAATAAAAAATATTTGGATTCTCTCTCTCCCACCAAAAAATCAAATTAAACCTTAAAACTCTAATTCATATATCTTAAATTTTGAACACTAATTTTAAATTTTAAAGCCTAAAATCTAAACCTCCAAACTTTAAAGCTTAAACTAAACGCTTAATCTTTAAAACTTAAAAAATTTATATAAACTAAAATTTACATTGTTGTGTATCAAAAAAATACTTTTAAAAATTATATCATAATTGTCACTAAAATTTAATTTAAATGCAAATTACATCATTAATCGTTAGAATTTAGATTGTGTATTAAATTGAAGATTAAACTTTAAAATACTTAATTATACTAAAACCCTAGCTATTGCGAAATTACAGTGATGCCCTACTTGATTGGGTTTATGTCAGGGTTAACTACTTGAATAGTCAATTATGTTTTCTCCCAATACAGAGTTGGTCACCGATTTTGAAAAAACGACCAGTAAAGTCACTTACGTTTTCGGGCCGTAAACTTTTGGTCACTCGGCCGCTTGTTGCCGTTAAAGACTGAAGGATTGCTGACTTGGCAACGAAAAAATAAGAGTAAATTACTGCAATGGCCATTAAAATTTATCTCATGTACGTTTTTGCTCTCCAATTTAAAAACTAAACATTATAGTCACTAATAAAAAAATTTATAATTTCACCCTTGAATTTTTAAAAATTAATTTTTCAATCCTAAATTTTTACAATCAATTAGTATAATAATATTATAAAGGCTTAAATGAAAAATAGGTGCTCAAAGTATACCCTTTTTAAATTTAGGTGCTCAAATTGCTCCTATTTAATAATTAAAGTTTCAAATTGCTCCTATTTTTTTCACTCTAGATTGTTTTTAATATTACTGTAATATGACATGTCATTTTTTATTATTGTTAAATTAAAAATAGTTTTAAAATAAAATAAAATCATTTTTATTATTATTAAATTTAAAATATGTTTTAAAATATTACTCCTTAAAATAATTTAGGTGTTTAAAGTATTTTTGTAAAAATAAGTGCCCAAATTTACCATAGTTACAATTTTAGGTGTCTGACTGTTAAATGAGTGTTAAAAAAATTGTCAATCAATCGGTGCTTGACACATGGCATTAATTTTACTAATTTTTAATGGAAAATACTTAGAACTTCCAAATTATTATAAAAGCTAAAAATTTGACAAGCTTCACAAAACAGTCTCTAAATCTTTAAAAATTCTCAAACTTCCGCCATCGATTACCGCTGCTTCCGCCGCCAGTTGTCGTCGTTGACCGCACCCACTTGGTTGCCGGACCAAGGCGATCATTTTTTCCAACACAGCGTCGTCAAAAATGCCCAACAGTGTGCAACTTAACGCCAAACACAAAATCGACGTTCGCGTTTGACGTTCGGCTGCACATCGTTGGGCGTTTCTGGCGACTTCGTGTTAGGGAAAATTGTTGCCTTGGCCCGTTGACCAAGTGGGTGCGGTCAGCGACGACAACTGGCGGCAGAAGCGGCAGTAGTCGACGATGAAAGTTTGGGAATTTTTAGGGATTAAAGGATTGTTTTGTGAAGTTTGTAAAATTTTGAGATTTTATAATAATTTGAAAATTCTGACTATTTTCCATTAAAAATTTAAAAAAATAATAAATTTAATGCCACGTGTCAAGCACCGATTGGTTGACAATTTTTTTAACACCCATTTAACAATCGAGCACCTAAAATTGTACCTATAGAAACTTTGGGCACCAATTTTTACAAAAAAAAAATACTTTAGACACCTAAATTATTTTAAAAACTAATATTTTTTAAAATATTTTAAATTTAATAATAAAAAATAATTGTATTTTAAAATTATTTTTAATTTATAAATAATAAAAGTGACATGTTATAATAATAAAAATAATTCAGAGTGAAAAAAACAGGAGCAATTTGAAAGTTTAGTTATTAAATATGAGCAATTTAGGCACCTAAGTTTTAAAAAGGGTATACTTTGAGCACCTATTTTTCATCTAAGCATTTATAGTATTATTGTACTAATTGATTGTAAAGTTTTAGGGTTGAAAAATGAATTTTAAAAATTTAAGGGTGAAATTATAAAGAAACATTTTTATTAGTGACTATAATGTTTATTTTTTAAAATTGGGAGCAAAAATGTACATAAGATAAACTTTAATGGTCATTGCAATAATTTACCCTTATTTTTCGTTGTCAGGTCAACAATCCGTCAGTGTTTAACGGCAACAAACGACTGGGTGACCAAAAGTTTACGCCCCGAAAACGTAAGTGACCTTACTGGTCGTTTTTTAAAATCGATGACCAACTATGTACTGAGGGAAAACATAAGTGACTAGTGTAGTCAAATGAGTACATTGTCCCTTTGTACGGCCCAATAAAAAATATTTGAATTCTCTCTCTCCCACTAAAAAACAAATTAAACCTAAAACTCTAATTCATATATCTTAAATTTTAAACACTAACCTTAAATTTTAAAGCCTAAAATCTAAACTTTTAAACTTTAAAGCTTAAGCTAAACGCTTAACCCTTAAAACTAAAAAATTTATTTAAGCTAAAATTTACACGATTGTGTATCAATTTTTTTCTTTTAAAAATTATATCATAATTGTCACTAAAATTTAATTTAAATGCACATTACATCATTAATCGTTAAAATTTAGATTGTGTATTAAATTGAATATTAAACTTTAAAATATTTAATTATATTAAAAAAATTGATTTTGTCATCAAATTCTTAATTGTGTATCGATTTAATCACTACACTTTCAAATCATTAACAGTGTGATGATATGATTTATTTCTTTTGTGATTTTCTATAAATTTATTAATTTTTTCGACCGTCGTGGTTAGTCAATTGTTATCTATCACTTGTTGTTTCAAAGAGTTATGTCATACTATATAAAGAACATATCATGATTAAATCAGTTAAAATTAATTTGACATGTAACAATATTATACGCCTATGTGTTTAAAAATGTTATTTACAATTAATAACATTATTATTTCAATTCAATTTTATTTATAATTACTGATTTCTTCTCTATACAAAAGGACAATGAGATAAATAAATGGGACTTCTCTATCAAATGACTAGGCCGGTAAATAAACATAAACGAACGGATTACTGAACGTTTACAAATGCAAATAAACGAATAAGTCATTTGTTTGTGTTCATTCATTTAATTAAACAAACAAAAAATTCTTATTTATATTTGCTCGTTTAATAAATAAATGAACTTCTCGTCGAACGATTCACGAACACTTCGCTGCGCTTTCAGTTAGTTTACGATATAAATAAGCTTACAACGCATAGTGAGAGAAGTTAAAAACGCAATATAAAACACAAAACAATAATCTGTATAACAAATTTAAAATTTTCCACACAATATACATTCCTCGAATACAATTACAGAACAATCCAAAAGAAATGAAATAACAAATTTTTAACTTCACCCTTAAATTATTTTAATCCACACTAGTCATTGAATTTGGTAAAAAAGTTCAAGCTAACCCCTTTGGACCTTTGGTCCACATCACTCTTGGAACTTCACATTTTTTTCAATATACTCCCTAAACTCGGATTCTACAACATTTGTCTTTGATAAATGAAGATGAGCAACAAAAATCGAAAAATGATCCAATCAGTAGTATATGGTTCACAAATTTAAAAATCCTGAATGAAACTAAATTTGATTTTTTATTTAATTTATAATTAATTTTAATTATTTTATAATGTAAAAATTAATATTTTATACATAAAAGTATATTTTTTATTTACTTGAGAAAAAATAATTATGAAATGACTTTAAAACTTTACCGAATAATATTTAAAACCCGTAAAATAAAAATATTTTTTTATCAAAACAAAGTATAAAATCTCCAAAAATCAAGATTAACCGAATCGAAAACCGATGGACTATAAAAATAATCTACTGAATCAAACCGAACCATATACATACCTAATGAAAAACCAAGTTAAGAAAAGTTAACAAGTTCCAAGGTTAACATGGACCAAAAAAAACTGGTATCAACTTGGTCGAAATTGCCTTTTGATCCAAAAAAAAAACTTGGTCGAAATTGCGAAGCTCAAGGACTAATGTGTACCAAAAAAAAGTTTAAGGACCAAAAGAAAGAAAGATATGGCAAGTTTAAGTGGAGAATGGAAACCCAGAAAAACAAAGTTGATTGGTTAGTGGCAGCGTCCTAAAATCCACATAACAAAAGGCATAAAACCAAGCCCCATGCTCTTTATCAAAGGAAAAGGACAGAATGCCATAAAAATTCACATAAAAAGGCAGGGAGAGGACCACAAACATGGTAGTATCTATTTATGCTTGCCCACTATAAAAGTAACCCTAGCAAGACATATACGGTTTACTCGTGTTAAACACGAGTATCCGTCACATATTTGGACATGGATATGGAAGTATGTTACTTTAAATATAAGAAAGAAAGAAAGATTAAAAAATGGAACATACTCGTATCAGACGCATATAGTATCCGATATCTCACCTCCGAATCTGAGTAACATAAGAATAGCCATTGAGAACAAATATTCAAAAAACACAACTAGAATGGAAACTGATGCAGCATGACTGCATGGTAACAATTCTATTCAAACGGAATGGTCTGAGTTTTCGATAACATCAGTACATATGTCAATCACAGGAATCAAGTGTTAAATACATAAAATAGCACGGAGATGATTTTATCATGTTCACCATATATGGCATAATATGAACAAGAAAAGAGATATGTCGAATGCGGTACAAAAAGAGAGATGTGTCCGGTAAAAAAAAAATCAATCAAAATGTGTTGTAAATTATTTGATTATGTATTTTATAAGGATATCCCTCTAATGTTTCACACTAATAACTTGAACAGAAACTCCTTACAATCTGAGAAAAAGACATCCCGGATAATATGAAGAAAACGTGAAGGACAAGAAGCAGCAGCAACCCTGCCGGGCATTCTGGCAGCTGAAAAAGTTATATAAAGGAAAAGCGGAAAAAAATATCAATAACCTATTGTTTGACGCGACACTACCGGTACAGTTTTCGGAGATGATTCCAGAGTATACATATATCCCGCAATCCGATTGTACACCTCACTCAAATGCCAAGAAAGGAACCTAAAATGTTCGCTACTAAAATAAAATAGAACAAAAAAAATCAAATCGAATCGGATCTCAAACCTTACAGAAAATCCCTTGTAAACTGCTCGCTTCGAATGTATTATCAAACCAAGAACCCTCGTTAGTGCTATACGATCAATTTCCTTGTAAGCTGACATAGTAATGAAGCCTGTTTTTGCAAACTCATTCACCCTACATAATAACTTCTGATATCCGAATAACAGATCTCCTAGGTAGCAATTCCTGCATATGAAACAAACAAATAGCTGAATTAACATAAAGGAAGCAAGCCAGCATTCCCCTCACAAGGTCTAACATATGAGCATATATAAAATGCTCGCATTATTGAAGTTCTGGTCCACATATAAAGTTTAATTTTAAAGTTGAAGTTCCCGACTGATTTCTTCCGAGTTATTAACAGCATTATCAAGTTCATAGGGGTGCCAAAAGAAGCAAGTTCTGTCATGGTAGGTCGGATACAGTAAGTGACACCGACGAATTCTGTCATGGACATGGTACCACAAGAAGAGTACATTAGTTGGCCTTTACTTAGGGGAGATAATCTTTGGAGTCCTTTCGAATCAAATAGGCAAAACAAGTAGGATCTCCATCTTGAAAATAAAACAAATTTGAAAACAACGAAAAGGGTATGATCTCCATTATAAAATACAAACTCTATGAAGTTAAAACAAACTTGTTCCATCTTATACTAATGACTTTATCTTTATTCTCTTCGACTTGCTCGGTTAATCAGATGCCAGAAAAAAAAAGTTTCAAGAAACAGTACCTAACATTATAGACACCAAAGCTATAGGTTCCAAGCATCAATAAACTATGACTGCAATTACGTTGCGGCACAGGAAATTTTCATCTAGAGTTGAATGTAGTTGTTTCCATCCAGGTGAATCTAGCGTTGTCATAACTTAAATTCATAAGCTATTTTCAAAGGGTCCAATTCATGAAAGTAAAGAGAATATTACCTCTATTGGTCTGTCTACTAGTAGCACTGTAACTTCCAACATAATCCTCGGATGTTCTTGCAGCAACTTCTGAGGATATATTGCCAAGCCCATACCCAAATGAGCCAGAACCGTCCAAGTCAGGAGTTGCAGACCGCCAAGTTGGATCACCATAAACTGAACCACCATGGTAAATATCCCCATAGGACCCCTCAAAATTACCAGTTGATCCAGCAAATGATGATGGTGGAGCTGCAACAGTGCCACTGTTTCTTCCATATGCTGCCCTTGCCAAACCAATGTTATCATCGATACTCACATAACCAGAATTTCCACCGGTGTAACCAGAAGCATTACCTCCACTTTGCATAGGCGGGGAAGGACTCCAATTAGCTCCACTATTTCCCAAAGAACCAAAATTCTCACTTGCTGTCCCCAAGTAACCACCGGGGCCAGAAGCATTTGTGGGATTGCTAAGGCCTCCATTTCCCCAGACATTACGAGTAGGAGAGGCCAAACTAGAATAATTTCTTCCACTCCCAACACCATAGCCAATAGGAGTGTTATACCTGTTTGGACTCCCACTATAATAGGGGCTAATAATCCGCCCATACCCCAGACTGTTGCCAAAGTTGGAACTCACACCATAGCTTGGGTTCATTGCTTGTTCCATGTTCATACCAATTCCATAGCCGGTTGTGTTAAACGGAGGAAACCCTGTTCGACCACTGGTAAGAGGGTTAAACCTACCATCCATCCTGACTCCGAAGCCTCCTAGAGGACTTAGATTATATCCCTGAGCATAATTATTGAGGATGTTGGCACCCCTATTCAAACCATAATTATATCCTAAAACAGGGCTACGGCCGGGGCCTGGAGATAGCTCTTTAGGGACTGCCCTCTTGACCTCAACCAGTTTCCCATTGAGTTCATGAAATGTTTTATGAAGGACTCTGTCTACTGCTTCCTCTGAATCATAAGTGATGAAGCCGAACCCTCTCGGCCTTTGCGTGATATGGTCGTACATCACTACAACATCAGTAATTGTACCAAACTGATCGAAGTAGTTCTTGAAGTCGCTCTCAGTGACTGTAGATGCTAAACCTCCCACGAAAATCTTTTTTGTGCGACCAGGAGCGGGAGATCCAGTGATGCCTCCGACATTCCTGTTTAAAATGTTTTGGTCATCCCTAGGGACAGCCTTCTTTGCCTCAACCTGAAAATTGATGAGCCAGCAAGTTCAATCAAACAATTGCATAGCATTTTCTGCCCCTACCTAACAATTGGATAGAATTTGACTTAAACAAAAATCATATCAAATCAATGCCTGAAAATAGTTCAAATTCATCTAAGTGAAGAAAAATAACATCCTTCTCTCTAGACATTTGTTTGTTGTATTTAGATGAAAACCAACATAAATAACCATAATCAAGGATCTCACCGTACGACCATCGATCATATGCTTATCCATAATAACCCTCTCGGCAACAGCAGGATCAGCAAAGACAACGAAACCAAAGCCTCGGGCGCGACCGGTGACACGATCTCTCATTATCATTGCCTCCACCACTTCTCCATACTTCCTGAAATACTCCTTGAGACGTTCCTCATCAGTGTCCCAAGATATCCCACCAATGAAGAGTTTACCAAGATCTGATTCCATCTTTCCTGAAAACGTCAATCACCATTTTCAAATCTAAAAATCTAAACTTTTCTCTGCACAATTGGATTCAAAGATCAGACTTCCAAATTCAATCAGAACTCTAACAACAACAATTCAGTAAACGAAATTCTTGGACAACTTAAAAAGAATGATCAGATTATCAGCAGCAGCAAAAAACGATCCACCAACAGATCGAAATGTGAACAATAACAACAATCAAACATGAATATCAAAAGAAACAACACACCTTTCGATATGAAGTATAGACAGAATCCGATCAAAGACAAACTGGGTAGCTGTCAAATCCAAGCTAGGATCATCTGAAAAGCTTCATGCACCGATCAGAAAACAACCCAAAATTCCTGAGAATGGAAAACAACGAAAATTGAGACCAAACTATGTGGATCAAGAGCAAGGAAAACAAAAAGTGCAGAAAAGATGAGGAAACAGAGAAGAAAGGGTGGGAAAATCTACCATATCGGAAACAACCCAGATTAGAAAAATGGGAAAGAAATCAAGATCGGAGATGAGAAATGATGATGGCAATGGAAACGGAGGAGAAGGTTATGTTCATTTCATTTTTATTTATTTATTGTCTTTAAAAAGCTTTTGTTCTCCCTTCACCTCCTTTCTCTCTTTCCTCCCCCGGTCTCTTTTCTATCTTTAATTAAAAATCAAAAGAAACGGAATTCGAGGAGAAAGCTAGACAGAGGAAGATAGAGAATAATATATATATATATATATTGGAGAGAGAAATCGAGATTGGAGAATGCAAATGCTCTGGTGTAAGAATATTTGGAGTTTGCCTCATTAAGAGTAATGGCAGGAGAAAGTGATGTTTTTTCTTTATCCAAAATAAGAATTAATCCCGACATAAAAAAAAAACTAATTAAAAATTATTTATTTAAGGGTAAAGTTTATAAATAGTCGCTAAACTAAACTTCAATATTTATTTGATCACTAAACTTTTAATTGTTATAAAATGATCACTAACTATTGATTTTGTTAAAAATGGTCATCGAGCCCTAAATGTGGTTAAGTGGGGTGACGTGAAAGTTTGGATAAATTTGTTTAATAACACCATTAGTCCTTTATATTTATAAATTCGATCAATTTGGTCATGATTTGATTTTTTTTGATAAATTTAGGCTCATTACTTAGAAATTCTACCAATTTAGTCCTATTTTTATATTTTAAATAATTAAAATATAAAATAATACACATTTATTAATAATTAATAATATTATTAAATAATTAATAATATACATTTATATTAAACTTTTAATAATATATTTTAAAGTATTGTTATATTATTAAATTGTTTCTAATAAAAATAGGACTAAATTGATAGATTTGGTAACTAATGACCTAGGTTTAATGATTTTTTTAAATTATGACCAAATTAATCTAATGTATAAATATGGAGGATTAATTGTGCCATTAAACCATTTTACGCAAAATGTTATGTCACTTATTTAACTGCAGTTAGGGCTCGATGACCATTTTGTTACAAAATTGATAGTTTAGTGACCATTTTGTAATAATTAAAAATTTGATGACCAAAAAAATATTTAGACATAATTTTGTGACCATTTATAAACTTTAACCTAATTTTAATTATAAATTTTAATTATTTGAAAGAATATAAATTATAAATCAATCGGCATGGATCTGTCTCTTAAATAAATCATTTAAGGATAGAGTAATTTTTAGTTCTCGAACCTAACAAATTTTTTTCTTAAACATTTTTGTCCACGTTTGTCCTTGAAATTGGATTTTGACCCATTTTCTGTCGTTTTGATTATGGATAAAATTACCAAGTTCAAGGATTAACGTGGATCAAATAAAGTGTAGGGACTAAGTTGGAAAAAGTGTTAAGTTCAAAGACTAAAACAAGGACTAATATGAAAAGAAATTGGACTAAATCTAAATGTAAGAAGAATAATTGGACTTGAAACATATTTTAACCTTTGAAGTTTGAATTAAAAACATGGGTTGTTATTGCTATTAAATTAGGAGTGTATAGGAAGAAACATCAAAGTCAGCCAGCTAAATGGTGCAAAATCTGTTTCATAACCCCAATCTCTTTGTCCAGCTAAGCGTTTCGGTAGGTTCAATGACTGTTGTTAGATGCTTTATATATTAATATATATATATATAATCATCGATACTCAATCTATTAATTAACTAATTTATATTAGGTATTATAAAAGTTTATTACAACGGTGATTATCTCAATCTAATTTATCTAATCTATAACGTCATGACTCGAACTCAAATGATTTAATAATTATAGTTAGATAGTTTATTTTTAAGGTAAAATATAGTATGAGTCACTTAATTATATGTTTGGTAGTAAAATGTCAATTTTATTTTAAAAGTAATAATTTAATTGTTTAATTAATTTTTTGTTATAAATATTATACTCGGTTGTTAAAATTAAAAATTGGTATGATATAATAATAATTTTATTCTAAAAAACTTATATATTCTATCAATTAAGTCATAAAAAATAATTGAATAAATTATCCCTTCATAAGTAAATATTTTGACATTGCACCCTCAAACCAATTGTCGCAATCCAAGCTAATATTCATCAGTTATAAGTGTGTTGCCGCCGTCATGGCCAACACTAACGGTGAAGCCTCCTCCACCGCTAATTAGATTGTCGTGAATAGGATTTTTGGAAAGTTTTAGTTCTCTTTTCAGATTCAGAAGGTAATTTTTGAGGCTCAATTTTAAATAGGTCTGCTTCTTCTTCACTAAAAATATTGTGGCATATTCTTTAAATCACATGCAATTGTGATATAATAATTGAAATAGATAAGTGAAGTTAGGTAAGTAGCACCAGTTAATAGATTTGATTTGGAAAATTATCAAAAACAATGAGGAGAGCAGTGAAAAACGTCGGTGATGTTGGACTATCTTTGTGGGTAATCTTTCACATCAAATTCATTTGAAGGGAGTGTGGCTGGTATTCGATCGTCACAGACAAGTGATGGATGTCTTTGTTCCGATGAAAAAAGCAATAGATGGTTCGCGGTTTGAATTTGTTCATATGATGACGGAGATGGAGGCTAGGCGGGTTATTAAGCGTTTGCATGGTAAGTGAATATATGAATCGCATATTAATGTCTCCTTTGCCTGTGGAGCGTCTCAAGATTACTATTGAAAACGAAAATATAGTGTGGGGTTGAAGAGCGTGAAGGAGTTGAAGGCACAGTTTGGGGAGGCACAAAAGGAGAAGCGAATTCGAGATGTGCAGGGTGTGTTTGCCACAGATAAAGTTGAGGTTTTGCAGAGCTGTGCGATCACGTGGTGTCGGTTCCCAATTGAAATCGCAATGTTGGCGAGAGAATTAAAGGCGACAAGGGTTGAAGGTTTTTCAGTAATTTGGATTATGGGGTCTCGACTAATATTAATGTTTACGAGTTTGTAGGTTAGAAGACGAGTTCTCGGCAATATGGCGCTTGATGAATGGTTTACAAGTGTGCAAAATTGGGTACTTGGTTTGAATTTGGGGAATCGACGTGCGTGGTTAGCGATTAGTGGATTGTTGATGCATGTTTGGTCGCGAGGGACTTTTGATAATGTGGCTTCACTTTGAAGAAGTATGATCAGATGTGATGACTTAAATCTTGAGCCACATTCATTCGAACGACATATTCTCATTGAAACCTCACAATTGGAGTGGATTGATGAGGTTATAGAAATACAAGTACATGACGAGGCATTTAGAACACGTGTGATGAAGATAGAACCATTTGTAGAACAACTAGTGTGTGCCAATTGTAAGGGGGCATGCGAGTTTGACGAGGAGCGTGTTGATGATGAACTGCAATCGGATAGTGGTTTCAAGGATAATAAGGTAATGGAATGTGAGGAACACGAGCATTGTGCTTTGAGTGAGCAGAAGGAGGATATGAAGTGTGCTATAGAGGTAGCATGTGAGCGGATTAGTCCCAGAGGGATAATACACAACAAGAAAATTTAGATATTAGTGTAGTACCGTATTGGCGAGATAATCAGTTGCAGAATGTACAAGAACTGGTTAAGGAACGTGTGAGTGGTGGAACGGCGCACTCGAGGGATCATAATGCATATGAGGAGTTAGGATTAGTGTCAAGAGTCGAGCCTATGGAGATGCGTGGGGTGGATAGTGGAATGGGGTTGAATGAAATGAAATTGTTTGATTGTCTGGTGCAATGTGCCTCGGTGAATTTAAAGGGGGTGTTAGTAGGCCAATGGTAACCAGTTTTGATGTCCCTGTGGAGCCTATAGCAGTACTCAATTTTGAGGACTCTGAGCAGGAGAAACGTGCAAATACCAAAAAAAGAGAAAATATCTCAGAAGAAAGTTAGCAATATTGGGGATTCGCTGAAGGGGCCAACATCTAAATCAAAGTCGTTACATTAATGAGAGGATATCCTAAGGGAGCCACATGAAACGGTCTAGCTTGGTCGATTGATAGGGCATCACACTATTGGTAACGAGGAGGAAATTATGAAGGATATTGCAAAGATTATAGAAGAGCAGAAAAGAGGGTGTTAGAAGTCATGATGCGTGTGTTGTCGTGAAACACAATGAGGTTAGGTTTTTCGTCGACATAGAAATTGGTGTAGAATACACTACAACAACATAGTTGGGATTCAATCTCTCGGGAGGCTAACACGTTTGTGGTTGTATTGGCGAAAGGGAGTGTAATTCGTATAGCTTGGTTTCGAATGCCTGAATGGTTCAGACTATTTTCCCCTACCCATGTTGCAATTTAACTTTTATGATGCTCTTTTGTGATTAAGGGTGTGCTGTGTGGCATGTGAAACGTTTGTTGGGTCCATATATGTAGAACTAATATTTTGATATAATAATTGAAAAATGTTTTGGACAAAGTTAAAAAAAATTCAAAACCTTTTCTAAAGTCCAAACAACTTGAAACTATGTTTAGGGGATATTTCAAAAGGGTTTGAAGTGTTTTCAAAGCCAAATTCAACAAACCATCCAGGTGTTTCGAAACACCCCTAGGTGTTTCGATACGGGTCCTTACTGTGTCAAAACGTTTCGAAACAGACTTTATTCTAGGTGAGATTTTGCATAACGTTTCGATATGGCCTTTGTCGTTTCGATATGCCTATGTGGCATTGACCTCAACGGTCATAAACCCCCACCGACTATTTCCCAACTACCTTTTAAATGCAGGTTATTTTGATACGATGATAAGTGTTTCGATACGGGTGTTTTGATACGGCCAAGGGCGTTTCGATACGAGTGTTGCATCAGACTGCAACGGCTCTTTCTATTCCAAGAGTGTTTCTAAACGTGTTCGAGTGTTTCGAAACAGAGAGCTGCAGAACTACATTTATAGTGGGAAATTAAGTCTCCAACGACTCCAATTCATTCCCAACAGCTACAAACTCAAAGAGAAGTATAAAAGGAACCTCCAAGCATCTAGTAATGGAAAATGTTTCATTTGTCGACATCATAATGATAAAGAATCTATCTTAGGGCTTTATTGTTCAATTTATTGCATAGTCAACACTTGTGAGCTTAATTGTCAAATTTGCTCAAGTGTTTAGGTTTTGGGTGAGAGCTTTAATTATGCAAACATATACCTTCTAGAGATATTTCTAGTTTTCTAAGTCTTTCTTGTGCAAGAGATTGTTTGATCCAGCTTTGGGTAGAAAGCTCGATCGTTGTAACAATTTCCTCCTAAGTCAAGAAAGGGGACGAAATTCTTAGTGAATTTGTTTGGAAATCCTTAGTGGGAAGCTAAGGTAGTGGATGTAGACATTGATTAGAAGGTTGAACCACTATAAATCCTTGTGTAAATTATCTATCTTTCCATTCCCACAAAAACACCCAAATATTCCACTTCTCCACACTTGGCGAGCAAGAACGATTGAAGGAATCGAGCACCGTAAATCTCAACAATTGGTATCAGAGCGTGGCTCAATTGAAGAGGGTTAACATCCTATTGAGAAGATCCGTCAAGCTCAATCATCATTTTACTCAACCGGCTCAATGGCACAATCAATCGACAAACCGCCCTTCTTCGACAGAACACACTATGCCCATTGGAAGACAAGGATGAAGTTCTTCATAAAGCCCAAAGACTACAAGCTTTGGGGTATAGTAGAAGATGGTTCGTTCGTGCCACAAGGAAGCAAGGCGAAATGGAGTGCCGACGACCGCAAGAAGATGGAGCTTAATTGCAAAGCCTTGCACATCCTCTTTTGTGCATTTGGCCCAAACATCTATAAGAAGATGTCTTCTTGTGAGAGTGACAATGAGGTATGGGACAAGCTTGAAGTCACATACGAGGGAACCAACGAAGTAAAGGAGACCAAGATCGGGCTTCTCACCTTAACGTATGAAAACTTCAAGATGGACTCGGAAGAAAACATCGAGAAGATGTTTGATAGGTTCTCCACTATCACCAATGGACTTAAAGGTTATGGAGAAGCCATTTCGGAAAAGAAGCTTGTCCGAAAGCTTATCTATTCTCTTCCGGGTCATGGGACTCAAAGAGGACCACCATCATCGAAGCTAATAATTTGAAGACCTTGAAGCTTGATGAACTCACGGGGTCACTTCTTACTCACCAAATTATGAAGAAAGAAAAAGAAGAGGAGAAGAAGAAGAAGGAAAAGATAAGAAAGATGGGGAAGAAGAAGATCATGGAGCTAGGCATCAACGCAAGTGTCGTTGCTCTCAAATCCTCCACATGCCATCATGTAGAACTAAGTGAGGAGGAAAGCGAAGATGAAGAGATGGCCTATCTCTTCAACAAATTTGCCCGGTTCATGAAGAGCAAAATGGAAAAATACAAGCATGAATCGAGGAAGAAGATGAAGGAATCTCACAAGTCCAACAACAAGGGATCATCTTCAAAGCAAGCATATGTGGCCACATGGAGTGATGAAGACTCCACCGATGATGAGGTTTCCCACCTATGCTTGATGACCCTCAATGAGGGGGAGGTAACTTCTAACTCATCTAGTTCAAATTCATATTCTTTTGATGAGTTACAAGAAGCCTATGATGAATTGGTTTTTGAGTTCAAGGCTTCATTTTTGAAAAAAAAAAGAAATTGATTTCAAAGTTAAAAACCGCAAATGATTTACTTTCTAAAACCAATTTAGAGTTTGAAGCAAAAATTAAAGATTTTGAGCTTAAAGTTTTAGACTTACAAAACTTGCTTCAAACGATGGAAAAAGATCATCAAAAAGATGTTGATGATCTTAAGAAGGAAAAGGATTTGATTTTCAATAAACTTCAAAAGAAAACTAATTTAGGAAAATAAAAAATTTATGTAAGACAGTCTAGTGCCCCTAGATTTGTAAATGGTAAAGTTTTTAGAAGTATTTGGGTCCCAAAAGGACTAAGTACTTCAACTAAAAGGATGAAATTGAAAGATTGATTCCTAAGGGGACTAAGTTGTATGTTACTAACGTCTATGGATCCAAAGCAATTTAGATACCAAAAATTACTTAATTGTCTTATGATAGGTGTGATGGAGATTGATCAACAAGTCAAACTTTGAGGGGGAATTCCATGCACACAAAGAAAGACACTTGAAGAATGAAGGCTTCACATCCTCCCTTGGATTCAAGTGTGGTAAAAATCTAGTTGTTTTTGCTTTCATTTGATTTATTTTTTTATTTCAACTAGATGATCATATATGTTGAACTAACATTTTGATGATGCTTTGAGTAAGGGGGCATTTTAAAACCAAAATTCTTAATTTTTGTCATTTTTTTTACATCTATTGTTATTTTGAACTTAAAAGTATTTTAATTTTTTTTGATATAACAAAAAAGAGAGAAATGATTTGAAAAATTGAATTTTCAAATGAATAAGGGGAATCTTTAATTGATTTCAAATTTTCATCTCTTATTCACATTTTTAAACTAAAAGGGGGAGAATCTCAAACAATTTTTCAAGTTGGTTTTATTATATCAAAAAGGGGAAGATTGTAGAACTAATGTTTTGATATAATAATTAAAAAATGTTTTGGACAAAATTAAAAAGAATTCAAAACTTTTTCTAAAGTCCAAACAACTTGAAACTATGTTTAGGGGATATTCAACTTGAAACGGGTTTCGAAACAGACTTTATTCTGGATGAGATTTTGCATAGCGTTTCGATACGCCTATGTGGCATTGACCTCAATGGTCATAAACCCTCAACGGCTATTTCTCAACTACCTTTTAAATGCAGGTCATTTCGATATGGTGATAAGTGTTTTGATACGGGTTTATCAGACTGCAACGACTCTTTCTATTTCAAGAGTGTTTTGAAATGGATTCGAGTGTTTCAAAACGGGGAACTGCAGAACTGCATTTATAGTGGGAAATTAAGTCTCCAACAGCTCCAATTCATTCCCAACGGTTAGTAACAACTACAAACTCAAAGAGGAGTATAAAAAGGGACCTCCAAGCATCTAGTAATGGAAAATGCTTCATTTGTCAACATCATAATGATCAAGAATTTGTCTTAGGGCTTTATTGTTCAATTTATTGCATAGACAACACTTGTGAGCTTAATTGTCAAATTTACTCAAGTGTTTAGGTTTTGGGTGAGAGCTTTAATTGTGCAAACATATACCTTCTAGAGGGATTTTTAGTTTGCTAAGTCTTTCTTGTGTAAGAAAGTGTTTGATCCAGCTTTGGGTAGAAAGCTTGATCGTTGTAACGGTTTCCTCTTAAGCCGAGAAAGGGGACAAAATTCTTAGTGAATTTGTTTGGAAATCCTTAGTGGGAAGCTAAGGTAGTGGATGTAGACCTTGGTTAGAAGGTTGAACCACAATAAATCCTTGTGTAAACTGTCTATCTTTCCATTCCCACAAAAACACCCAAATATCCCACTTCTCCACACTTGGCGAGCAAGAACGGTTGAAGGAATCGAGCACCGTAAATCTCAACAATATCAGAGTGAGATTATATTCTGATTTTGCGGACGTGCTTGAAAAACAATGGGTTGATATGGAGTCAATATTTTCGGATGAATTTATCAATGTGAGGCTTCCTAGTTGTTTCAGCAATTAACTTGTCACAACAATTGACTTGCCTAGGTATTTAACTTGCCACGGCATATGGCTTGCCACAGTAATGTGTGGATGTTGGGTGCCTTGGCTGGGCGTCATGGTTGACAGCTACGACATGGTAAAATTTTGTTGCAACGTGTGGGGTTGTGAGAGGTTGTGGTCGTGGGTGGTCTGGTTTGATTGCGAGGGATATTGGAGTTAGGGGTGTTGGGTGTTTGGAGTTGATTTCGGCTTTGGGCGTATGCTGTTGGGATTGACATTAGGGTGTTGTTGCTTTTTGGTTCGAACATTTGTCTGTGTTTGTGTTTCAGGGTGCTGCTTTAGTGTTTTGTTTACTCGTTGTATAACATTGTCATATGACACTCTTTTCTTCCATTTAGGCTTAGGGAGGTTTTTAATGAGACTTGTGACCATGTCTCAGATTGTATAATTTTCCTTAATAAAATCATACTTTCTTACTCATCAAAAAATATTCACCAGTTCAATAATACATAGGTGTGATAGTTGCTCATCCCCTTGTGTCCTGGTGGCAAAGGTAGATGTTCGACAAACACAATCACTTTAAAAATTTTAAATATGAAGAGTTAAACTTATAAAATTATTTTGAATTAAGACCAAATCGTATAAAATTTTAATTAAATAATTAAATTATCACTTTAAAAATATGACATTCTTGCAAACCTATAATAACATTTGTAACGTATTTTACTTGTACTTTTAATAATTTTTGTAACATTGGTTGGCTGAAACAACTTCTTTATGGTATAAAATTAATCGAAACTTTATATATTTGTATTATTTTCGTATCGTAATAATAAATTATCGGTTTGATTTTTGTGTCAAATTTATTAAGTGATCAATGCATTTGTTGTTTTTTGAGAAAATACTTCGATTTATATTTAATACACGTGAAAATTAAAAGTTTTTATAAGTATTTTAATTATAGGATTTAGAGATTTAATTTAAAGTGTAAGATTTAGGGTACATGGGTTTAGAATTTAAGGATAGTAGTTAGAATTTAAGGTTTATGGTTAAAATTTAAGGTTTAGACGTTAGAGTTTAATTTTAAGGTAATATGATAAGGATAAGTTTTAATATATATACCCTAAAGTCTAATCCTAAACTGTGAATTCTAATCACTATTCTTAAATTCTAAACTCTTAAACTTAAACACATAAATCTTAAGCCCTAAAAGAATCTATAAACCCTAATACTAAGGTACTTGTGAAAACTTTTAATTTTCACCGCTAGCGTATGAAATTAATTACCCTCTCCATTATACAATTCAAAACAATATAATGTAAAACGTCAAGAATCTGCTTCGTATCTAACTCGACTATTGAATCCAACAAGTGCCCCCAGTAGTAAAGCGGATGATGTTCATCCTAGAAAACTCAGGTTCAATCGCAATGTCTGCAAAATGTGTGTGCTTTGTTAAAGGGTTAAAAATATCTTTGAACAGATACTAGCTTGTAATTACCTTTAGACTATTAAAAAAACTCGAATATTATCATGATTATTATAATTTTTTTTTCATACCAATGTTTTATTGTATACAAACAAGAGCATTAATTAAAGATAGATTTTTATTTTTCTTCCAACTTTATGATATTAAAAGGTTGCCTTTGTTGGTGGATGATCTAAGAGCCTAATGTAAGTAATTATGACTTTGGATCTTATATTTAATATTTTGAGTAATTATTTAAATTTATATAATTAAAATTTACATCAATATTTAAAAAATTAATAACTTGGAGATGATCGTGATATCTTTTTCATAAAATGAATTTTTAATTTAACTTTAATTATAAAAAGTATATTAGTGTAAAAATAATTTTTGATAGTAGAGAAAAATTTAAGCTAACCTGGGCTAAATTCGAACCAAATTTAGATAACATATCTAAATTTGAGGCTAAAGAAGGGCGAGTTGAAAATTTTGGGTGCAATTTGTACGAAAGACAGACGAGCTAGATTAAATTGACATTTTATTTAAAATGTAATGATTAAATTATAAATTTAACATTTTTTAATGTGTCATCTTATTTAATGGTTCAATGATCAACGCATATGTCTTGTTTCATAAATAGTAGTTTGAGCCAAAATTAGAGGTTTGAGCTAATATTAGAGGTTTGATCAATCAAATCTGTTAATTTAGATGTTTAGTGAATAAAGAATTATAATAGCAAATTGGGTGAAACTTATAATTTTGAAAAAACTACAAATTTGAGCTTTTTAATATTATTGGTTTGACATAAGAGTTATGAAGGCAATTTTACCGTTAATAATTATCAAAAGTTTCCAAATAACTTAAATTTACATTTTATATTTTAATTCTTCACACTCACGTATTTAGATTGCGACATTTGTAAACTAATATTTTTTATTTTTTTATTTTCACACATTTATATTTATATTTATATTTAATAATTAGTTAAATTATATTAAAGATATTTATATAAATAATAAATTAATATATGGATACTTCAAATATGCTTAGTAATGTTATAGAAAAATATTTTTCATAATCAAATTAATTAAACAAGTATCTAATAAATCATGTCATTTTATGTCATTTTGCTTGTTTAAATAATCTAACATATATAAGCTATTAGTTAATTTTACCAAACACTTTTATACAAGGATGAGTCTAGTGCGGGCGACACACACCGATGAACACCACTAACGCAATACACCGTTGAACACCATTGTTTTTTAATGACCTTAAATGATTATTAAAAATCTCAAAGGCTCGACATGCAATTAATCATATTTCAAAAATAAAATTAGAAGAAATTATTCTATGAACCGTCTTCACCATCTTATCCATAGTCCTACCCAATTAAATAAAATCATGTCATCTTTATTTTTCACATAATATTTTCTTATAAATTAAATTTTACAAATTATTGTCTTATTTCACATACCTCATATATTAATGAATAAAATCTTAAAAATAAAAAAAAAACACTCAAAAACTCAACTCAATAATCAAAAGAGACAAAAATAAAATAATTAATTTTAATATGTTAAAAATCTTCGAATTAACATATTCTTTTAAACTGCAAACAAATTAAATTTTGGGTAATCTTCACCCGTGGTCTATTTTGTTTGGGGTTTGTTCTATTTTGGCCACTCGAATTCAAAAAATATCATTCTTGCCACTTACGTTTTGAATCGTGTCTGTTTTGATTCCTTGGCCATTAACCTCCGTTAATAAAAAAAATAATTTTTAATTTAACCCCCAAACTTTCAAAACTTTATTTTTCACCATTTTCCCTAAACATTATATATTTCAAACACTTAAACACCTATTTATCAAACACTTATAATGAACATCTTTGCACTCTTTAAAGCTCTTGTTTTTAGTTCTTAATAATAACCTAGTGCTTTATTTGTAGACTCCTCAAAATTTAGGTGATTATAATTTATTCAGCGTTTGTTAACTTTATTTTTTTCGATATTCAATTATATTCTTCTTCCTCTTAATCCCCTTCTCTAATTTTAGGGTTATTTTTTCCTTTCATTTCTTTAAACAAACCCTCGAGAGATGACTTTGATTTCGGTGTTTTAGAAATTTTAAGGAAGCTCAAAATTGGGGATGCTTTGAGCGAGCTAGTAATTTTTACAGCTTCTATATGGGTCGTTGTAATTGTGGGTGTTTTAATTGGATGGGCATGAAAGCCAAAGTGGGCAATATGAGTAGAGAAATGTTGATTGATTGTTCCGGTTTTAAGGATTCAACCCCTAAATTTACAGATTTTTCATCCACAAATTCTGTTTTATTTCTAGCTTAAATTCAATCAAATCTCAGTTGCCCAGTTGCATCTTTTAGAATTATTTTTTTTGCCACCAACCATTGATTCGATTTCCAGGTTTGTAAATTCACCACTTGATTTCTCTTTTCCCCTTGTTTTTAACCGAATGAGATAACAATTGGTAGATAATTGGGGTTTGTCTTTGATTTTGCTAATATCTGATTTTATTATAATTGGGCAATTCATATGGATTTTGGGGTCGCGCTTTCGGGGTATTATTTTATTTTAATGATTTTATTAATTAATATATTAGAATTAATATATGAGATGTGATGAAGAAGATGATGATTTTGTAAAATTTAATTTATAAGAAAATATTATGTAGAAAATAAAAATGGTGTGGTTTTATTTAATTAGGTAGGACTATGGATGAGGTGGTGAGAATAGTTCATGGAATAATTTCTTCTAATTCTGTTTTGAAATATGATTAATTGCATGTCGGCCTTTGAAATTTTTAATAATCATTTAAAACTCATTATTAATAGTGTTTAGTGGTGTTCAGCGGTGCGCGTCGCATGTTCTAAATTTTTTTATGCAATTCGCTAGTCAAATCATCTAATGCAATCAGTTATCAACTAGTGTAATCCGCTAGTTAAATCAACTAATGCAATCAGTTATCAATTAATGTAATTCATTATCACTTATCCGTTAATTGTCAAATATTACCATAATAAATTGATAGTGTAATGATTGAAATGTAATTTTTAAAAAATGATAATAAATCTAAAACAAATAAAAATTAAAATCAATAATATTAGTGATCGAAATATATATTTTCTAAAGTCAGTGACCGAAAACAAAAGTGGTTGGTTGTAGTTTGCCAAAAGTAAAAAACTCTTTTTTACTCTCTCCCCTCTGCTGTAGCCTGTATGTTTCTTTTCCTTGGTTTATGGTAATGGAGGAACAAATTTGTATTGGAGTCATTAAATTTTAAATTGTTTGCAATTTTGTCATTGTTGTTAACACTAGCTGACGTAGCAAGCCAACAGCTGCGTCAACATATCACAGTTGTTTTCTCCATTAATTAATGTTTTACAATAAATCAAAACAGATCAAAAGCTATTCATCGTTTAAGTATGTTCGATCTCACATGCTCCTAAAAACAATCAATAAAATTGAAGATTGAAAATGAAGTCGACATCGGTCGCAATTATTACAAAATGAATACACTTACTCATTGGGTGATTTATCAATCAATCAAGCTTTCATAGACTCAAAAGATTATTCAATATTCATGAGGCAAAATTAGCTGAACATTGCAACAAAGAATAACCCTATATATATCAGCTGTGATCAAACCATCCAAAGACAGTGGAAACTTGCTCCAGAAAAAAATTACAAGTGATTATGTCAGTTGTTTAAATAATGCAGCGAAAGACGTGATTCATCAACGTATAGTTTATCCGAAAACTGATTCTTTTCAACTCGCAAAATTGAAGCTTGAAAACTTGATCGCATTCTAATGATTCCATCAACTATACATTACTCTGTCCTCATCGCCGCCAGAAACGACCTTGCTGCTGCCTTTGTTCTTGCTTTCGCCTGTGTCATCATCGTTCCAAATCAAAATGCGATGTTATCATTAAGTATAAAATGGAAAAACTGAGACATATTTTGATAATACACAGGTAAGAAGCAACTTCACCTCTGATACTCTTTAGAACGCTCGAGAAACTCTTTTGCAATATCTTTTCTTTCATAAGATTGTAATACTTGTCTGATATCAGGGGGACTATTCCGGGCCACATCTGTGGAAAAACCAAAACGGATAGTACTAATCAAGACCATTTGGATTGATCAACATCGACCACACTAGTTAGATACATGCCATGTTAATTTGAACAACAGCAGCAACCAAGGGGAAACAAAACGGCATACAACTTACATTCAAGAAATGGAATAAGATCCAAAAGTGTTGTATCCTCGCCTTCAAGCTTGAAAGGCTTAATAGGGACACAATTTTCAGGTTGAAGGCTAGACTCAAACGCATGAGCACTCACATATAAAATCTTGGCTGGATCCCTGTTAAGCTTAGAAAAATCCTGCCAACAGAAACTATTTTCTTAAAAGAATACTCAAGCTATTAAAGACATTGTGGCGTAGATTTAATGAAATTCATATAGTATAAAACTGAGGGAATAAATGCTAGCATGTGATCAACTATAACATACTCTATAATGCTTGCCGTTCTGATATTTAGTATCACCCCTTGATAGCCTATATCGTATACAATGGTTAGGATCCAACCTTTCACAGACAGGATCGACGTACTGCATAAGCCAAAATGAATAAAATATTAAAATGCTGGTGACATCATTTATCCAATGCTTGTGTATTTGAAATGGTTGTCACAATGGAAAGCTCATATTACCATATTCATCTGGTCAGAGTACACGACAATTTCATAGTACTTTGCCAGATGTTCCAAAAAGGCATCAACACCAGGTCTTTTGAAGGTACGCCAGCCTCTCTCTCGCTTTGCCAACCAAAAATGAGAAAAAAGGAAATAAAAAGAAATACAAACATTTGATGTGAGCTTTAATAAAACAAAAAAAAAAGGTTTATAAGGAAAACAGAACATATTTTTAAGTCAAAATTTTACCTTCCAATCTGTATAAAGTAACATCTCATTCAGATCCAGGACAAGCGTAAAAACATGTTGTTCTTGAGGATGCAAATCAGGAAGAAGCTTATCTGAGGTTGGTTCAGTAAATTCCTGAAACACGAGGTACAAGTATAAGAATAAAGAAAATGAGAGCTTAATGCTAATACAAAGAAGAAAAAAACAAAAAGATAGGTAGGGAATACTGAAAAAAAAAAACAGAAACACGAAGAGCCCTCACCAACACATTTTCTTCCACTAACCTCCTGAGATCCAGATACGATTCAAGTGCTTTAGCTGGAACTGAGTTTTTACAAGCAAAGAAGCAGTGAGCAAATAGGAGTGGAAGCAAAACATGTAAACAATTCGATTGTTGAACAAGTTAACAGATAGCAATGAGCACCAAGCAATGAAGTTTTTTTTTTTTTGCTGGCAAAACGAATCCCTTTATGATGAAGTAACCCAAGTTAACAGAGAGCAATAAGCATTAAGCACCAAGCAATGAACTAAAAGGCTAAAACGAAATGTAGAAATAACTCACCATTATGCAAATATTTTTCTAGTAATTACTAATTAGGTTAACATATAGAAATGTAGAGAAAATTGCAGCTGTGAACAAAGAAAGGGGCAATAAGAAATATAGAAACATAATAATATCCTCACCTGCCATAGCAGCAGAGTAAAGCAAGCCTCGGTATTTCTGGAAAAAGAGATATGGAAAACAATTGAGTCACTCACAGGAGCAACAAAACAATGGCTATATCAAATTACCAAGACTTGGCAAAAGTCCACACATAAGCATTCATATGCATAAGGACATTAATATACAGACTGGCATAACTGATATTGATGTATTAACAGCATCGTGGCCACAAATAATTCAGGAATAAGATATCAGGGACAATGATGGATGCCTTTTATGTGATAATTACAAATGGTAGCAGATAAATTATTTTCCTACAGATTGAAAAGAAATTGTTGCAAGATTTACCAACTACTTAAACAGAAATGCAGTTATACGCATTAAGTAAATTGTACATGGCATTATTCAAATACTAAACTAAAATGAGAATTCATTTTAAAAAAAATTCCAAACATACATCAACAGCGGATGCATCTTCACTAGGAGCAAAGCTAGCTGCAGCCCGCAATGCCTTAACCTTCTGATCTACTTCCTCGTACGAACACTCTGCAAAATGAATTAAATTTGTAAAAATAAACATTCTTAATCGTATTAAAACCCCACATTTTAAGCAATAATACAAATTAAATCACAAAGCATCCAATACTTAATAAAAAAATGTACTTACTGTAAGAGAGATAACCAGCATAACCAGCAGTGCCAGTAACAACCGCGATGAGTCCGTACTTGATAAAGCTCCAAGCTTTCCCTCCCGAAGCTTGTGGCGCAGTTTCCGGCGCCGGAGGAGGAACCTGAGATTGATCGGAAAGAATGGATTGTGAAGCAATGATCGTTTCTCTGGATGGAGTCAAAGAAGAAGAAGAATCGACTCCTGAACTTAAAACCCTTCGATTAATGATCTTTGAGCTGCAGTTATTTGAAAGTATTCGAGATCGAAGAACAATCGAAGACATTTTTATTAGGGTTTTTGATTGGGTTGGTTTATTGGCGGAGGTTTTACGTTTACTAAATTGTTTAGGTTTTTTCGGGTTTTTCGGATCCAATTAGCGACAATTCGACACGTGGATCATAAAATGGGGAGTTTGGAAGTTGGTTTTGATCCATCTTGCACTGGAATAGTAGAATCAAGAGTTGGAATGTGGCTGATCTATCCAATACATGGCCTCGTTTAGTCGTGAGTGTGACTGATTCGAATTACGATTACGATACTATATACATATATATATTTGTATAAGTACAATTTATTCGAATTCTTACGTTGTGAATGAAACAAATTGAGTTGTGAGGGTCAATCTCATAATGAGTCTTTACAATACTCGATCGAAATTAGTCAATCAATAAATTAAATATTAGTGGTTATATAAAAAAAAATTGTTAACTACTGGAATGATCACTTATGTTTCCCCTAGTACATAGTTGATCATTAATTTTCAAAAACGACCAGTAAGGTCACTTACGTTTTCGATTTGTAAACTTTTGGTCACTAAGACGTTTGTTGATGTTAAACTTAAACGGGAGGCTGATCTGGCACAATAAAAAAGAATAAATTACTTAGATAGTCCTTAAACTATTACTTCACTTCTATTTTGACCACCAAAATAAAAATAATTTGTATAATTTTACATTTAATCCTCCATATTTACAATCTTTTATTTCTTCCAAAAGTTTGAACATGTGCCAGTTCTTTTCGTGTTTTGAAACCTTTGTGTGCAAAATCAGATATTAATTCAAGAATACTTAATCTCATAAGCTCTTTCAAAGGGATGATTTTGGTAAGTTTCTGTTGCAAGGTCTTCTTTGATATGCGTAAGGTCTATTGTTGAGTGGGGTCATATTCATACTTTGTTTACAGATTCATCCACCTTTGATTGCTTGCACTTATATCCACTTGGTTTTATTCTGTGACTCAACTTCTGATAATTATAGTCCCATGATGAACTAAAAATGTCCTTATTATATCTCCTGGCAGGGAGCTTTCTTCAAATTGACTCTTTTGTAACTTCTCCCGTTTTACAAGCAGAACTTTTGAAAGGGAATTTCGCTCCAAATGAAACGAGATTAAATGGGAGCAATTTTTTTGTTTCCTGTATCAGGGACAGAACCAGAAAGATTGTTATGTTGCAAAGCAGTAATTGTGAGCGGGGAGGAGAAGAAATAAAAAAATTTAAATATGAGGGATTAAATGTGAAATTATTCAAATTGTTTTTATTTTAGTGGTTAAAATAGAAGTGAAGTAATAATTTAGGGACTATCTAGGTAATTTATCATTTTTATTGTGCCAAATTAACATCTCGTTTAAGTTTAATGGCAACAAACGTCTCAATGACTAAAAGTTTACAAATCGAAAACGTAAGTGACATTACTGGTCGTTTTTAAAAATCGGTGACCAACTCTATACTGGGGGAAACATAAGTGACCATCCTAGTAGTTAACCCTATAAAAAATAAATTAATCATTACAAAACACAAAAAAATAAAAATAGAATTCAAAATTAATTTTTGAATAGAAGTAGCTAGTCTTATTAAAATAAAAAATATCTAAAATTACAATAAGTGTTTACAACTATCATTGTAAACTAAATACTTAATTTGGACATTTTCTTGTAACATTTACACGAAACTAGTTATTTTAAATCATACAATGACCATACACGAAGAAAGTTAAAAACCGGCCAAAAAACTCAAAAAAAATGATACAAACAAATCTAACTACATTTACAAATGAACCGCAAAAAAAAATTAAATTATTAAAAGATTATCAAAAACTGAAAATCAGAACTGAACGTTGTCAAAAGTAAATATTTGTCTGATGTCACATAATATAAAATAAATTCATTGTATCATCTTTACAAATCAATAATAGATAAGAGGCATCGTTGGACCAAAGTATGAGTCATTCATCTTCATTCTATTTAACTAATTGAGTTAATTGTTTCATGCATTTAAATTATGACTCTCATTTTAAATTATTGTTTAAATATTTTTGGATGTTCAAATTTTATTTCCAAAGTATGACTCATTTTAAAATAGTCTCATACTTTTGAGCATTTTGTTTCATCACCAAATTATGATCTTCATTTTACATTGGTTCTTGAACTTTTAAACATTTCAATTGCATCCCAAAATATCGTTTATATCACATCATATTATTACATAATACATATTGGTGTTTACACGATAATCAATATTTTTATAATTATTTTATTAACATGGAACATGATTAACATATATTGATAATTTGAAAATGAAATTAGAATTTTTAAAAGTTTGAAACACCCAAGGACGGAGCTATGATTGAACATTAAGAGGGTCAAAGGTCTATTAAGCTTTTAATTCTAAAAATTGGGAAGGGCAAAAGACCTTATTTGACTACTATTTAAAGTAAAAATAACCTCAAATGTTATTATACCAAAAAATTGGGAGAAACTCTTGCCCCTCCCAAACTATACATATCTCCGTCATTGAAAACACCAAATTAAAATGAAAGTCATAGTTTAATGATAAAATTAAAATATTCAAAATTTTATAAACCAATTTAAAATGAAATGAAAGTCGTGATGCAAATGGTGTTTCTAACGAGTCCATATTTGTCTTTTAAAAATGAATTAAAATTATATTTTGAGGATAAAATTAATATATTTAAAAATTAATTTAAAATGATGATCATAATATTAATTGTGACTAGTTCAAGACTATTACTCTCTTCATGACAATACACCATTTACTAATTTAAGCATGATATAACTTATGAAGCAAAAACTTTGAAGCCTTTTAAAATTACATTGTCTATTTTATTTTTCTCGAGGAACATTGCACAACTAGATCTAGAATAAAATGAAATCCGGCGGCAAAATGATTAATCATTATTATTGACAAAAAACTACTATAATTTAAATAAAATAATTTAGAGTGTGTTTGATTCCTAAAAATAAAAGTTATTTTTATTTTTACTTTTTAGAAAATATAAAACGCTGATGAAAACACGTTTGATGTAAAATTAAAAATAAAAATATTTAAAAAAATATTTTTACTATTTTCATTGAAAATGTTTTAAAAAAATGAAAAACATAAAAACAAGACTCTTAAAATTTTAAGTTTACTTAACCCAATATCATGACAATTTTTTTAACATCTTTAATCTTTTTCAACTTTAAATATCAATTTCTTTTAGTCCTCAAACATAAACTTTTCACTTTTATATTTCGTCAATCATTTGAATTCTTCTTATCCTTTTCTTCTTTGTCTGGTATACAATTAAACCTATATTTATTTCTTGTTTTTATTATTACTATTTGTAAATGGATTAGTATCCTATACACCAGCGGTGGAAAATAAAGTTTTTATGAGCGGAGTTATTTAGGGTTTTAATGTTCTAATTTAGGGTTTAAAGTTTAGGGATTGTGGTTAGACTTTTAGGGTTTTAAGGTTAGAAATTTAAATTTTAGATTTATGCTTGAAAATAGATATGCTTGTGCAAACTTTTTTTACACTGGCAGTGTATCAAATATTAATCATCTGTAAATATGAGTATTCATTTACTTTTGTTTGAGAATTTTTTTTGTGATAGTTTTGTTGTGTTTTAATTTTAATATTGGTGTATTTGTTTATAGGCATGTGGATATCCAAACATACCGAGATTTTTAGCATCATTTCGTGGACAAAAATACCATACACGTGACTTTATAGGTAGGCAAAATATGATTGAGCGAAGTATTATTGAGGAAAAGAAAAATTATTTAAGATGAGACATTCTTTTGTTCGAAATGTGATTGAACGAAGTATTTTGAAAAAAAATTGCTATATTAAAAGATATGTTCAATTATCCTATTAGAAAACAACGTTATATGCAGAAAGCATGTTGTACTATGCATAATTTTATTAGGTTGGAAGCTTAAATGGATGAACTGGTTGAAGAGGGTGAAAGAGAAAATAAACAAGAACTTGATGACACAGAAGCAACTTCTTATGGTTCAAAAGAAGAGCACGTCACATTTGATGTCACAAACTGCTGAAATGACTCAAGTTAGAGACGAAATTACAACATCATTATAGATTAATTATAGGCAAAATTAAAAATCCAAATAATAGTCATTGAGAACTGGTAACGGTTTTTTTCTTCAAATAAACTGATAATAGTTAATTCTAGTGGAACACATTTTATATTATTCTTATTAAGAATAAAATTATTTTTATTGATTTTAAAATTTTTGTCAGTTTAATTATATTTAATTTATTATATTTTTTAACATTTTTATTTTATTTTAATTATTTGATAATTACTTATCTATTTTCATTTTGAAAAACCAAACACCAAACACATTTTCACTATTTTATTTTAAAAATAAGTCTTCATTTACATTAACCAAACATGTTTTTTAATTTTAAAAAATTAAAAATGAAAATAATAAAAATAAAAACAAAAGACATTTTCTAAAACCAAACATATCCTTAATATGTACTATATTTTGTCCCGATATTCGATCACAATTTCATTTATTAAAACAAAATCCGGATGCTAACTACTTAACTACCACTAGACAAATTAGTGGTTCAAGAAATGATGAATTGGTTGTGTTGGGTGATAGCGAAAAAGGGTTGCTGGTTAGTTTTAGAATAAGATAATATAATGATCACAATGAAGAAAGTTAAACCCTTTCTTTCATCTGCGTGTTCTTTCGGTAACATGTATTTAATTTATTAATTGATTAATTTGAATTGAAAATTATAAATATTTATTATGAGGGTGATTTTTTCAACTCAAATTATTCTATTCAGAATATCAGGATTCGAACTTATGACCTTACTTAAGAAATCTAATGTCCCATCTCACTATACCAACTTATTATTAATTTCTTTCTCTGATCTAGCATAACCAACAAACTTGATCATAAATATTCTCATTATGCATTGTTTTATTCGAAATTTTAAAATATGTTAGAGATTTGTCGATTCTTTTATAAGAAGAATTTATAAAATATCGTCCATTAAATAATCGACCGAATATCTAGTAATTGACGTAATATTCTTAATATATATATATATATATTTTTTTTAATTTTGATATCGAAAATTTATTTCATTACCTTAAAAAAGTACACTCTATTTGCACTCACCAAAATGATAGAATAGATGCTATAATAATAATAAAGCGTATAAATAAAGCAAAGTTGGAACTTGGGAGTTATTGGTCGGTTGTAGCTTAGAAAATTTTAATTTTTTTTTGTCCAAGTAGAGTTAAGCTGGTTAAATAAGTAAACTCATATTAATTATTGACGTGATAATTAATGTATCAGAATAAAATTTTCACTACTAATACATAAAATAATTTATCTATATATTATTTCTTTTTAAGGATTTTGGTCCCAACTTCCCATAGTTTGCCACATTTGATTTCAATCTCAATCATGCATCAAAACCATCAATCTCAAATTGGTAGAACAATAAGGTAACTCTTACCTAAAATAGTTGACAACAACAATGTTTCAAATTATCAAGCAAATAAATGAACAAATGTCAACCCCAAACTCCAAATGGCAACATTGAATTGCATACACATCACATAGAATTCTTAAATCTTACTTTTGCTTGCCATTTTAAAGTTCGACTAATGATTCCGTTGTTGCTCAAAGATTTAAAAGATTTTGTACAATTTATTAAAATGAGACTTTTAATTTAAAAAATTAAATGACTGTAGACTTGTAGTGCATATGGTAAACTTACATTTGAATAAAAAAATTATTCTAACAGAACTCAAAATTCATGTAATACAACATCACTAGTCCAAGACTAATAATTTATTCTTCTCTTGCAAGTATTTAACTTGACTCATTTTAGATCTTGTATGGTGGCTCGTATTGCACATGTCCAAAACCACCTCATGGCTTGCATGTAACCAGGGACGAAGCCACGTTAGTCCCTCCTCCGAATTTTTTTACCTTTATTTTTTATTTTTTTAAAAAATGATTTTGAATTTGCGCCGCTCTCAAATTTTGACTCTATCCCTACGGCTTAAATCACTTTGATTTGATCCCTGTATAAAAAGGGGAGGTTGTTGGTTTTTTTAGCCAAAACCAATTACTAACCTTTCAAATCTTATACCAAACTTTAAACACAAACACCCAAAAGAGAGTTTTGAAGGATGGATCAAAGAGAAAACCAGAAGCAGCAATCTTTGTTTCATGGGAAATTTACTCAGTTGGTTCTCTCAGTTTCTGTTTTTTCCCTATTGTTTTCTCATTCATACTGGCTCTCATTGCTCCATTATTTCTTTACCTTAAACTTACATGATACACTCCCTTTCCAGTTGTTTAGCCATAATATAGACAAGAACTGCATGTTCCTTCTTTGCAATGCCCTGCTTGTTTTCCTAGCAAAATTCTCAGGATTCATCAGTTCATGGAAGCACAATAATCTCAGTGTTCTTGGCCATGATGACAATGATCGGTATTTCGAGAGCTTTGAAGATGTTCCTCGATTCGATCGGTCTCTTGTCTTGGAGCCCAAGGCACCATTGTTGCAGAAAGATGAAGCATTAAGGAATGGTACTTCAATGGAAGAAACACAGGAGGAGGACCAAGAAGAAGAAGAAGATGAAGATTTGAAAGTGTTGAGTACAGATGATGAGCTGAACAAAAGGTTTGATGAATTTATCAGAAAAATGAAGGAAGAATTGAGGATCGAAGCTCGACGGCAATCGGCCATGGTTTAAGGATTCATCTTCGGATGGATTTAACGCCATGAGTCTCCTTCATTTTACATGTTAGTATGATCAAATTGGTAGTCTAGATCATTCGTATCTATCATGTTAAGAGTTTGAATCTCAACATTTACGAATCCTTCTATTCTTGAGTTACGGCCTCATTTATACCGAAAATTTATTGTTTTATCAGGTGTAAATTAATTGTCTGATTATACAATATTTAGTCTTTAGCTTTAATACTCCATTTGTAAGGGAACTTGCTAATAAAGATCACCATAATCCCTTAATTTTACATGTTTGCAGATCAAATTTTAGTATATTTTGTAGTTTTGGTAGTCTAGTTGGTTTATATCTATCGGATTCGGAATTCAAATTTTGACATTTATAAACTCTTTCTCGATTCTCGAGTCAAAACATTGTTTATACTAAAGATTTATTCTCCTTTTATTCCTTGTGTGTTTAGTTTGCAGTTGCATGTAAATTATGTGTTTGTTTATACGATATTTAGTCTTTAGTTTCGGTACTCAATTTGCAAGGAAATTAATGTGCTAATAAATATTTAAACTATATAATCAAAAAATTTTTTTAAAAGAGAGCTGGTTTTAATTTATTCATGCGGTAATAAAAACCCAACATAGGACAAAATAAAAGAAAACAAAGCGTCCTAAATACGCTAAGAGAAAACCAAAAGACATAAAACCAAAAGAAAAGAAAAAACCCTTTCTTTCAGACCCACCGTCCTCTGAGGCAGACGACATCGTCCGTTGATGAAGGGGCTAAAACCAGCACTTCGAAGCCTTGACATGCATCTAGTAATGCATATTTTGTGTAGATCGCCAAGGAAATTTCCTCCGGCAGGAGCAGTTAGATGCCCTGTTACCGTTGTTCTTCTGTCGCGGCTATTTGTGCAACAGCTTCCGGCGCTTCTTCGATCCAGTAGCTCGGAGACGACAGCGTTTCTCCCATCTTTGCGAGGAGGTGCGCCGCGCGGTTTGTTTCCCGGTAAGAAAACCGAAATTGTATCGATTCAAACTCCTGTCTCATCTCTTTGATTACCTGAATTAGTGGGCTGATGATTGATTTGTCCGGCAGTGAGTTGTTTATCCTCTTGATGATCGTGAGCGAATCGCCTTCAACAATCACTCTTCGGAAACCCAGATCTTTCACGAATTGGACAGCTTGAAGACATGCATGGGCTTCAGCTATAAACAGGTCGGCTATATGGTGATGATGAACCGTGCAGGCCGCCATGATTTTCCCCTGATTGTTCCGGCCAATTACCCCTGAAGTCGATTTGTGCACACTCTGTCTGAAGGCTGAATCGAAGTTAAACTTGTATGTCTCAGGCGGTGGAGGGTTCCATCTTACCGTTTGCCTAACTGTGGGTATACGATTGGGAGCTTCCAGAGCATTGATTTCCCCTACGAACGTTTTCACAAAGTTAAGTACCGATATAGGGTTTGGCACTATATTTTCATGAACTACTTTGTTTCTGTGATGCCATATTGCCCAGAAGGTAACTAACATTTCCTTGAATCTGTCTGTGTTTAGGGATATACTAATATTGTGTAACCATCCTTCTCAAGTTGGTGAACTATTTCGGCATGGGATGTTGAGAGCTAGCATGTGAATCAGTTGGTGAGTGAAGCTGCAGTCTTTGTATATATGTTCCGTGGATTCGCCATGATAACCGCATAAGGGGCAAGCATTGCAGGTATTCAGTCTCCTGATTTGTAAATTATTAAAAGTCGGTAGGAAGTTCTTTGCCATTCTCCACGCATGTATTTTTATCTTTGTTGGAACTGTTGCTGCCCAAATTTTGCTATACAAACTGGATGTGTTTGACTGATTGCCTGCATCTTGATTAACATTAACTGTAGACTGTGCCATTCGTAGAGCTTTGTAGCCACTCTTTGCTGTGTATTCTCCAGTACCATCAAACTTCCATGCTAATACATCATCTAGTGAACTGTTCGATATAGAAATAGAGAGTATTCTACGTACCTGCTCATCATCGAATAATTCCTCTAGGATAGGAGCTTTCCATGTAGCAGATTGTGCATCTATAAGATCTGAGACTCTTGTATACTGGATATTGATTTGTTGTCCCTGCACTCTGCTTTCTTTGGGTCCTGGTATCCATGGGTCATTCCATACATTGATTGATGTGCCATTGCCGATTCGCCAACAGAGACCCTTCTCTAATAAAGCTCGAGAGCTACATATGCTTCTCCAAGTGTATGAGGGGTATGATCCTAGGTTTGAGTCCAGAAACGAACAATTTGGATAATACCGAGCCTTCATGACTTGAGCAAGAAGACATTTTGGTGTTGATACCAGTCTCCAAGCTTGCTTAGCCAGAAGTGCTATGTTGAATTGCTTTAGGTCTTTAAATCCTAGTCCCCCTTCCAACTTAGGATCTGTTAGCTTCTTCCACATACACCAGTGTATTCCCCTCTTATTTGCACTATTCCTCCACCAGAATTTTGCCATAAGTTGTTCCAGCTGGTTGCACAATGATGAAGGTAGAAGAAAACACTGCATAGCATAAACTGGGATGGACTGTAGCACCGCAGTGATTAGCACCTCACGTCCTCCAATAGATAGGAATCTCATTCCCCAGCTATCTGTCTTTTTGTTAAAACGATCAAGGAAATATGCAAATGCCTCCTTTTTCTGTCTCCCAACCATCGTAGGTAAACCCAAGTATTTTTCTGGGTTTGTCGAGATTCTGACCCCTAAATAGTTACCAATATGTTGTTGTAATTTAGTGTTCATATTCCTGCTGAAATACACAAGGGATTTGTTATAGTTGACCTTCTGACCCGATTCATTTTCATATGCCGTTAAAATATCCTGTAGCTTTCTGGCCCCCTCCATGTTAGCCTCACTGAAGATTATGCTATCGTCTGCAAAGAACAAGTGACTGACTTCAAATCTCTGTCTGCCTATTCTTGCTCCCTTCAGTTCCCCTGTTGCATTCGCTATTCTTAGTAGCCCAGATAGCCCTTCTGCACATATCAGGAACAAATACGGGCTCAATGGGTCGCCCTGTCTAAGCCCACGCGAAGGCTTAAAACTGCTTCCAATTGTACCATTAAGGCCCACAACATAACTCACAGAGGAAACACATTTCATTAATAATTGCACCCATGCTTCGGCATAGCCCAGTCTTAACATGATTTTTTCTAAAAAAGACCACTCAACCCTATCGTATGCCTTGCTCATATCAGCTTTGAAAGCAAAGGTACCTTTTTTTCCATACCCGTTTTGTTGTAACGAGTGCAATACTTCATACGAGATGAGAACATTGTCAGATATGTGTCGTCCGGGGATAAAAGCCCCCTGGGCTTTGTCAATGCATCCATCAAGCGTCACCTTCAATCTGTTGGCTAGGACTTTAGATATAATTTTGTAAAGCACGTTACAAAGGCTTATGGGTCGGAATTCTACCATACTTTCTGGTATGTGTGTTTTCGGAATAAGAACTATCAAGGTTTCATTAATCAGATCCATCCCCGTTAGCCCATTTAACACTGACAGACAGTAACTTGAGACATCAGGCCCAATAACATTCCAGCACCGTTGGTAAAACATAGCCGGATACCCGTCCAGTCCTGAGGCCTTCAAAGGCGCCATTGAGTCAATTGCCCCTTTAATCTCATCTATCTGAAAAGGCTTTAGTAACATTTCATTCATGGCAGAAGTTATTTTCGGCTGAATTAATTCCACAATGGATACTTCATTTGTTCTAGTATCAGACGTAAATAGGCCCTTGAAATAACCCGTAGCCACAGATAGCAACTCCTCTTGATCCGTTATCCAGTCTCCCTCCGCATTATATAATCCCTGGACAAGATTGTTTTTCCTCCTGAAAGTGGCATAGTTGTGAAAGAAAAGGGTGTTTTTATCCCCACTTCTTAACCAGTTGATTCTCGCTCTCTGCTCCCAATATAACTCCTCTTTGTCAGCTTCCATGTTAAGACCTAATTTGACCTCAAGCAGTTCGGCTAGGACATCCTCATCCGGGTCCAATTCCGTCAGCTCAGATAGGCGATTTTGCAGTAGTTTTTTCCGTGCACCACTATCCTTTCTTTTTCGTTGACTCCAAGACTGCAGTGTTCTCCCCAACTCTGTCAATCTTGTTGGAACATCCGAAACCGATGAATCCCAGCAACCTTTAACTTGTTCTGATAAATCTTCTTCCATAGCCCAATTAGCATCGAATCGGAACCGGTCATTGGTGGTATTCACACGGGAGATGGCCTGACCGGATGTATCAATTAATAGTGGACAATGGTTCGACATCGAGTGGTTCAAATGGGTAACCGTGTGTTCTGGAAATAATTGCCACCAATCAGAGTTGGCCACTGCTCTGTCAAGACATTCCCGGATGTTTGTTGTTACTAATCGACCTCTTTCTCAGGTATACCAAGCCCCAGAAAATCCCATATCCGCTAAATCACAGTCCTGTAGTACATCTCTGAAATCTGACATCTGCCGTTCCGACCTTATACGACCATCCTGTTTTTCAAATGAAAAGGCAATTTCGTTGAAATCGCCCGCTACAAGCCATGGTAATGACTGGTCCTGACCAAGGTGCTTCAATAGGTCCCAGGATTCATGCCGTTGTCTCTCTTCTGGGTGTCCGTAGAAACCAGTAAAGCGCCACTTCTCTTCGTTGCTCTTACTTACTTCAATATCAATGTGCCATCTTGAGTAGCTTCGTAAATTCACATCATAATCGCCTCGCCATCCGATTGATAAGCCCCCTCTCGTTCCAGCAGAAGGGATATCGATTCCAAATATAAATCCGCACTTTCTTCTCGCTAACTCCATTCTTCTTCTATCTAATTTTGTTTCAATCAGAAACAAAATTTGGGGATTTAAACCTCTCATCATATTCTTGAGACGGTTTACCACCCACGGCTTCCCCAACCCACGGATGTTCCAGCACAGGAGCTTCATAGCTGCCGGCCGCTCTGATCTGCAGAGCTGGCCGAAACATCATTTTTGTGGAACGTTGTGTCGAGATCAATATTAGCGGAGAGAATCTGATTACCGTCTTGCTTGCGTTGTCTTTTATTCCCATCAACTTGATTAAGAGGATGATCCTCATTATCGGACCCTATGTCCATGTGGCCCACTTCATTAAGTCCAAGAACTGAATTAGTATTGGTTTGTTTTTGGGCCTGTGGTATTCCCCCATTCACACCTTCTGCACGTGCAGGCCCAACTGGGCATTGTGAGTTGTCGGTAACGTGTGTAACATCTTTTAACTGCCTCCAACATGTTCCCATGTTTAATGGCCCACTATTGCCACTTCTAGTAACCGCCTCCCTTAACCATCTGTTCGGCGCCGGAGGTCCCCGTCGGGAAACCGCTCGGATAAACAAATCCCAGCCAAAAGAAATTTCATCGGGTTTCGCCGTCAATCTGATCAGACAGTAGCTTTCTCCATGACCCATTCTACCGCAAATGAAACAGAACATCGCTAGTTTTTCGTATTGGAATCTGACATATGTATACTTGTCACCGCCTAAAGCTATTTTTTCCTTTCGTTTCAGTGGTTGTCGAACATCCATCCTCACTTTGATACGCATATATTGTTTCCTGCCTAAAAGGATCAGTTTGGAATCGTACTCCACGAACTCCCCGATGAATTTCCCAAATTGACGCGCCATCGGTTCTGACATTAATCCCGGTGATAAGTCATGGACTTGCACCCACATCATCGTGTGTTCTAAAGGCACTTGTAGTGGTTCGTCACCATTGTTTAGCTTATGTAAAAGTAGGAGGTGATTATTGAAAAACCACGGGCTTCCATCTATCACCCGTTTCATATCAATCTCGTTGTAAAATCGAAAGCAAAACCTCTTGTCTCCAATATCCGATATAGAGATACCGCCCAGTGGATGTCATAGGTCCGCCATTGTATTCCTCATAGCCAGGAAGTGGATCACACTTTCCGTTAAGAATCTGCCCACTAAACAGTATTCATACTCGTAAGCAGTTTCGTCAGCCTCCGGGGGAACCACCAAAGCCTCCTCTTCTCCACCATCAATCGACAGACCAGCCATACCTTCTTCCATTGTAATATTTTGTAAAAACGAAATAGAGAAAGTTGCAAAAACCGCGTGCTAAACAGCAGACAACCGCGTGCTAAACACCAGACAAAATGTATATTTTTAATTCAAAATTTAAAGATGATATTATTAGAAGAGATAACGAACAACCTCAAACATTGATCATAAAATGTACATATACTATATCAAAAAACCCAAATTAGATTCAAATATTCTAAATATAATAAGTAATTTGACAGTAACTGCCCGATGTTTAAAGGGTGTTGTACAGATTAGAATATAATACTAAGAGTAAACTACATTGGCAATCCCAAGAGTTTTAGGACGGTTTCACTTTAAACATCAAATTTTTAAAATTTACAATGTAATTATTAAATTTTTAATTCGTTTTTATTACAGTCATTGTCATTAAAAATACTGACATGACAGTTAAAATTTTCTTTAAAAGAATATAATTTTTTAAATTAGTAGTCGTCGCAAAGGCTAAATTTCAATTGAACAGAACGACCATCAGTCAATTTCAACGGTAAAAAACTCTATTTGATCAAAAAATTACATAGTTTGATTTTAAATTAATTTGACAATTAAAAGTAACAAATTAAGAAATTTTAAATTTTAGTTTCGATTGAACCGTGGTCTCCCCTGTCGTTGTTAGATGCTTTCATTTCGATTGGACTTTGTAAATGTTGACAATAGGACTTGGCTTTGATTATCAACTTCTCCATGCTAGCTTGACATTTACTCCATTTCATACAAACGTAAAAGACACAATTATAAAAAGTAGGTTAAAAATTTGTCAGCTTTTAAGATTTTTTTTCTAAGTGTACTGTTAGACAAATGTGTATAAAATTGGTAGGGTCAACAATCGGTTAAGTCCATCAATTCGTTTTGTTTTTTTTTTAAATAATTCATTTAATTGATTAATTTTCAATTTAATTGATTGATGAAAAAATTTTAATTGATATAATAAAGATATAAAGCAAAAAAAATTAATGTTTAACTGAATAGTTATTTTAGTCCTTATTTTTTGAAGCAATTCAACCATCAACATTTTATTTTGAGTTAAACTGTCAATCAACTAACGGTAAATAGCTTGAAATGACGAGACAAACCTATATGACAGTGCACGTTGATAGTGTCATATAGACAAATGTGTTGACTTGAAAATATGTTACATCAGTCAAAAAATAATTTTATAAAAATATATAATAATTGTTTTGTATATTTATTATTCCGTCAAGTCATTTCAAACTGTTTACCGTCAGTTTTCTAACAATTTTCATTCGCGGAGGAGCTATTTTGACCCAAAATAAAACGTTGAGGATTGAATTGCTTAAAAAATAAAGATCAAAATGACTATTCAATTAAACATTAGGAATATTTTTTTGACTTTATGCGTATAATAAAATTGACTTAATATTAATGTGTTTCGATTAAGTTTAGGGTTATGTATTCATACGATTTGATTGGATCGATTTTTATATATCAGTAACAAAATAAATTGAATATCCAACTAAACCGAACTCAATTTCTTCTTATTTGAACTGAATAATCAAATAAACCAAACAAATATGCATTTTTTCCTTTTTAATATTTATTTTGTTTTGAAAAAGGGTAAGAGGCCTCGTTAAAAACCCCCCTACATCCTAATGGGGGAAAGATTGCCTCAATTTTATTGAACATATAACTGAAACAGAGGTCAGTCCACAGATTATTACATCCGAGAATGTACAACGATACGTAAAATACAGCTAATGGATGGACGAACCTCAAATGGCCTTTCATCCGTACAAAATTGGAGCTGAATTTTATACTTAAATAGGCCTAGTGTGAAGCAGCTTTCAAGTACCTCAGTTTGCTGTCAGCAGCTATCCATACTAGGTCTTTGGTTCTTACCAACCCTTTTATCGCCAACCTATGTGCAACACAATTAGCCTCCCTATGTGCAAATCTGATGTTCCATCCATACAACGCCTTTATCATGGCGCAATCCGATATTCTATCTTTGAACACAGCGGGACATGCCGACAGATTGTTTATCCAATTTATGGCCATATCACAATCTGATTCAATACATACGGGGACATGTCTAGGCTATTTTATAACTTCGAGAATTCTGCAAGCTTCAGAAAGGGCAAATACCTCTACCCCCGTGGGGTCCGAAGATCCGATAGGCTTTGAAAATAGCGCGATGGACTGACCGTTGTGTAAGCGTAGAATGCCACCTATGCTCGAAGCTCCAAAGCTGTCTTTCGTTGAAGCATCTGTGTTAAATTTAAGGGCGCCAGCAGGGGGAGCAATCCACGAGGAGGCCACTTGTTTGCTTACGTTGAAGTTTTCCAGTGATACATTCTACGGATTAGTAAACAAATCATGCATTTGCACCCCAACTCGAGGCCATTTGGATTTGATCCAATGGTAAGTCCTGTTGATGGCCGCTTCATATATATTTGCTGTTGAAAATTTTGTCATTTTGAAGATGGCTTCATTTCTGCTGCACCATATAGACCAGACAATTGCAAAGAAAGCTGCACTCCATAGTTGTTTCGCACTGGGATTGACAATCTGAGTCTGCCATATGCGAGTGAATGCTTCGAAAGAGAGGAGGAATACAATGTGGATGTTCCACAGTTTAGCCCACTGCTGCCATATTCGCCATATAACATAACAGTGCACAAATAGGTGGTTCACAGATTCTTCGGTTTTGTTGCAATAAACGCACAAGGGATTGGCAATTGAAATGCCTCTCTTCTGAAGTTCATCTTTGGTGGGGAGCCTCCCCAGACACGCTCTCCAAACCAGTAATTCTACATTGGGCAGAGCGAGATTCATCCATACACCATTCCACAGTGTGTCAATGTTCGAGGAGATTGATGACGACAAATTGCAGACGTCTTTTGTTTTGTATATTCCGCTCGAGGATCCAACCCATCTTACACTGTCATTTGCCAAAACTGACTTGGCTGCACGATCCAGGATGTTCATAAAAGCTTCCCATTGCTGGAGTTCCCACTCGAATAGTCTTCTTCGGCAGGGGATGTTCCACCTCCATAACCCCGATTCCTTGGTACCATATTCACACACGGAACTTGTTTTTTTAATTGAGATGGCATAAAATCTTGGGAATGCCTCTTTGAGCGATAATACTTCTGTCCACGGATCGTTCCAGAAGTTGATCAGCGTACCGTCACCGAGCACACATCTAAGGTTCTTAGTGAACAAATCTTCTTTACTCTCAAGGGGCTCTGAGATGTTTTTCCATAACCACGACACATTTCTTTTCCTCTCGTGGCATGAGATGAGTTGGTTGTTTTGAGGGTTTTGGCTATAATATTTCGCATCGGTCACTCGACGCCACAGACTGTTGACTTCGCTACAATATCGCCAAATCCATTTGTTTAGCATCCCTCTATTTTTATCCTTAAAATCTACTAAGCCAATCCCTCCGCACTTCTTCGGACCACACAGGTTGCTCCATTTGACCCAGTGAGTAGCTTTCCCTTCGGTCTTTCCCCAAATGAACTTAGCAACCATCTTGTTAAGTTTATTTACCACCGCCACAGGGGCTTTAAAAATGGACATATAGTACACCGACACATTACTCAAGACGGACTTCACCAGTGCAATTCTGCCGGCCATTGATAGTAGAGACCCCTTCCAACCCTCGAGTTTCTTTTGCACCTTGTCAAACACCGGAGTCCATAACTCAGCAGAGTTGCGTTTGAATCCTAAAGGCAATCCCAAATATCGTGTCGGTAGGGAATCGACTTTACAGTGTAACTCAGATGCCCATGAATTAATACTTTTAATGTCAAGATTTATTCCCATGAGGGTGGTTTTTTTCATGTTGAGCTGTAGCCCTGATGCTGCTTCAAAAATTCTCAACAATCTAGCCACACATTTAACATTGGACAAGTCCGCTTCTAAAAAAAGGATCAGGTCATCTACAAATTGCAGATGAGAAACCTGCTGGTTTGAATTCCCCACAGCAACTCCAGAAAGTAGATTAAGTTCAATGGCTTTATCAATCAACGTGCTGAGGACTTCACCAACTATGTTAAACAAGAGCGGAGAAAGCGGACAGCCTTGTCTTAGGCCTTTACTCAGTCTGAATTTTTCCGATGGGGCACCATTGACGAGAACAGACATTGAGGCACTAGATAAACACCACTGGATCCATCTCCTCCATCTAGCTCCGAAACCCATACGGCTTAAGGAGAAATTCAGGAACCCCCAGTCCACTGTATCATAAGCTTTTCTAAAATCAGCTTTGAAGATGATGGCTTTTTTTTTTTTATTTCAGCTCCGCAATGACTTCATTCGCTACTAAGCAGCAATCTAAAATCTGTTTTCCCGGCGTAAACACGAACTGGGTATCTCCAACCACTTCCCCGATACATGCCGACACTCTTCTTGAGAGGACCCGGGCTAGGATCTTATAGAGGATGCTCACAAGGGAAATCGGCCTGAAGTCTTCCATCTTCAAGGGGTTGTCGATTTTAGGAATCAAGACAACATATGACTGATTATAGGAACTATCACGTATTTTTCCCCTGAAAAAGTTGTCGAAGAACAACATCACTTTGTCTTTGATCGTCGGCCAAAACTTCTTTTAAAAGTCTAAATTAAAGCCATCTGGCCCAGGGGCGCGATTCCCATCTACTGATATGATTGCAGCCCATACTTCCTCGACTGAGAATTTCACTTCGAGCCAGTTTGTCGTTACGTGGCTAATAGATTTTAAACAGCAGCCCAACTCCTTAATCGGCAGTGTAGCGCAACTGTTAAAAATGCTCTTGAAATGCTTCGCGAAGGCCACTCTGATAAGCACAGGGTCTTCCACAATTTTGTCATCGACTGCTATCGATCTTATTTGGTTTCTGTTATGTTTAATTGAGCCCATGGTGTGGAAAAATCTTGTGTTGCGGTCGCCTTCTCTAAGCCATCGCACTATAAACAATTTTTTCATCGTAAAATTAAATATATTTATAAGCAAGTAATTAAATTAATTAGATATTTAGATTGCTTTTTTATATTTGGGTTTTTAATTTTATATTTTGTTTAAATTAATTAAATTGATAATTAAATTGATGATAAATATCTTATGCACCGGAGGTGGAAACGAAAAATTTACACAAGCGCATTTGTTTCAAACTTTATAGTTTAGGGGTTTAAAATTTAAGGTTTAGAGCTAAAATTTAGGTTTTATAGGTTAGGGTTTAGTTTTTAGGGTAATATAATTAGGGATTTATGTGTTAACCTATAAAGCCTAAAATTTACCATTAAATCTAAACTCTAACCACACTCCCAAAATTCAAAACTCATACACTTAAACTCTAAACATTAGACTCTAAACAAAATCCTTAAACCTTAAACTAAGACGCTTATTTGTTTCCACATGCGTTTGTGTATGAAATAATCGCCTTTAAATTAATTATTTAAGTAATTCAATGGGGTCTATATTTTGAGTGTAATTGCATTGGGTTATATATGGGTATTGGATATTTGAACAATGGATCGGGTATAGATATGGGCTTAGGGTTTATTTATTATTTGAAAAGCTTATTTGATATATTAATTTTCATTTTTACCGACTTAACCATCAAAATTAATAAAAAAATAAAAAATTGAATAAATAAAATTCATTTGTATATTATAATTACAAATTAACCCCCTCTCTAATAAAAAAACAAAATTCATTTTAAAGTTATAATTATAATTACAAATAATATATTTATATAACTACAAATTAATTAATATAATACACAAAAAATTCAGTATAATCAATACATCAACATAACACCAACAACCGGTTAGTCTAGCAGGATGACCCACTAAATCTCTTAAGTAAAATTTAAGATTTGGATTTTGATGTTGTGAATGAAACAACTGGGTTAAAAGAGTTATTCTCATAATGAGTCTATACAATACTTGATCTAAATTAGTTCGTCAATGAGTTAAGTACTAGTAGTTATAACAAAAACATCCGCATAACTAGAATTATAATAAAGCATCATAAAATATAAACGAACAAACTAACAACCGAAATGTTTTCAAACCTAGACCAATTTGGGACTCAAACAAAATAATTATGAACCGAAATATATAGGTATTTAAAAAAAATCACTTTTTGAACTTTATTAGTGAAAGCCGGTAATAATAATGAGATTGTGGACCTTCTTGAATAATTGCAAATTTTTATTGCCAACGAGGACCATTTCCTGAGATGTTTATTCTTATCCATTTTGGATAACTATTTCCGCGTCGGAATCTCCGTGTGTAATGTTCGACTTCATATTTATAATTTATCCACAAACTTTTTATAAAGAATTTGAATCGAAATTTGGTAATCTATTCACAGTTTCAGGGTTAACGTTTTAGAAGTGAAAATTTAGAAACCAAATTTGTAATTAAGTAAATACGTGGGGATTAGAATGTAACACTTATGAAAAAGGGAGTAGATTTTAAAGTTGGAAAACGTAGAAGTACATTATGGATGAAAAATACAAGCGGCAATGACCCAAACTCATTCAGCATGAAAATGAAATGATTTAAAGAAATAATTTGAACTTAAAAGGATCATAGCTTGACAATCGGCCGGTTTAACGGGATGAGTACTAGGTAGTTTCATATTAAGTCTCTGTAAAATTCGATCTAAATTAATCGACCAATGTGTGATGAGTCGGATATGTTGGATTAAAATCCGTAACTGTGGGCACATATGTAAAATGTATGTTGCTATTATAAAGTATGACACAAAAATAAAGTGACCAATTAAGTTAAGCGTGTCATAGGTATTAAAATGTCATGGAAATAAAAGTGTAGATACCATAAGATATATTTATAATTCAATGAGGGGCAGAGTTATAAATATTTAATAGTTGATTTAATAAATCAACTATATAAAGAGGTAATGGTCCCCAAGAAATAGGTTAACTTGTTTTTCTCTCCTTCCCCGTCAGAGAGTTTTACTTCAAGAGATAACCTATCTTCTTGGAAGATCAATACCAAAGATTTGAGATTTCAACATCAAGATTCAAGATTTTCAATTTATCAATGAATTCAGGTACGCTTCCGCTTTCGGTTTATTGTTCTTGATGATTTGACATGATAGATCTTGGAGTTTAGATTTCATATTAATTTATAATTTGGTTCTAACAAGTGGCATCAGAGCCTCGTCATGTTAAATCATTAGGAACCCATTAATTTTTATTGTTTTGAATTAATTCATTCGGTTTAAGGAATTCAGTATATCTTGATTTTAGTGTTTCAATTACGAGACGATGTTGATGCTTTAAGTTTTTGGTTTAATTATTGATTATAGTTTTTAAAGGATTATGCATTTAAGTGATAGATATTCTTCTAATCGGTGGAATACATGATTGCTCATACTGTTTTCTGTTATGATGTATTAAGTTTATAATGATGAATTTTAAATAAGCATTTGATTAAAAAAAATTGCAGAGATGTGCGCATGTGCGCCTAATTTAAGGAAAGAGATAATGACCCCTTTTAGTGCTTCATATTCTCAATTCATACAGTTTAATCTATATTAAGACAATTCAGTTTTAAGGTTTGATATCTAAAACGTTGTGGAATTCTCGATTACTATTGTTGGTATAGATTAACCCTGCTTTAGTTTATCCTGTGCAACAAATCTTTTCTTTGGGAATTTTAGGTATTAATAGTGATGGAATAAATTATTCAAGATAAGGTAAAAATTACTCTTACTTTGTAATAGTAAATTGCTGGTAAAGTGAAAATTCTATAATATGCTTCATTGCATATTATTTTGTAATTTCTATTGAAGCCATTAATTAAGTGCTTATTGTTACTTTGGTTATGGTATGTATTTTTCTTTAAAGTTTTTTTTTTTCTGATAATTTGGGAAAAGAAACATGTTTGTTCTTTAAAGTACTTTTGGGAACCGATTGTTCTTTAAAGTTATATGTATGTATTTGGTTTTTTGTTTTGGAAATCTTGCCATTAATTTTATGAAATTTATATTTGATTTGGTTTGATCAAGAATTTTAATTTTGATTATTCGGTTATTATGAATATATTAAAGTTTTATGTGATCATTATATGAATTACTCATGTGTATAATACTTCTGATTTTGACTTTTAGTTAAAGTTTGATTGTTTTGAATTCGACTTTAATTTTGGCAAATGCATGCTTAAGAATTTTTTTTTGAGAAACAGTCAAAGATTTCGGTTTATTCGATTTCTGATAGCCCCATTCAGACAACCTTATTTTAGGTTATTTCGGAAAACTCAAGTGTTATCAGAAATTTCAGTTTTGATTGTTACAAAATTTTAAATTTGGATATCGGTATATTTATTGTATATATTTTAAAATAATTTAATTGAAACATTAAGTCACCAAAGTGACCTCTATTGTGAAAATTATTTTATTTTAAAATATAGAAGGTTTTGTGCATGTAAGTCGGATTATGTTAGTATTAATCGGCCCAAAGGAAGGTTAATAATTAACATTATTACATGTGCAACTATGGTAATAAACATGTGATAATTATTCAGTTTTACATGTGAGCAATAAATCGGCCTAAAGGAAGATTTCTGTTTGACATGTTCTTATTATCAATGTTTGATTACTATACCAAGATATCACTTGCAAGTTAATGTTTTGTCCAACGATGAAATATTAATGAAGTGTTCGGTATCTTAATATGAGGTTTACCTTTATTCAAATTTATTATTAATTTGGTTATCTTTTAATTTAATTGAAAGATAAAAAAAATTAATTAAGAATTTCTTTTGAAATAAATAAATTCATATTTTGGCTTCAGACATCTAATATTTTAATAAATTAGTTGAAACATAATGTCACCAAAGTGACCGCTTTTGTGTAGATTAGTTTATTTAAAATATTAAGATGATTATGGGTTTTTGTAATTCATGCGTTTATTAATTGGCCCAAAGGAAAGTTAATATTTGGCAGAATTACAACGACAACTGTGGCGATAAATGTGTGACAATTATAAGGTATTTTATGTGAGCAATACGTTAGTCCAAAGATTACCCTATTGTTTGACATAGTTTATTGTCAATGTTTGATTGCTACAAGAGTACCGCTTACAGTTAATATTACTGTTCAAAGACTTGATATTAATGTTGTGCTTGGTATCTTGAGGGGAACTAGCCATTATTTTGAATTTATTTGTTTACTTGTGAATATTTATGTGAGCTTGTTTTATTTTATTTATTTATTTTTGTTCTATATTTAGGTAATTTATCTTTGTTATCACAATATCTGTTAAATACATTCTACACCCATGTTTAGTGAAACTAATTTCAAGGAATAGAAAAGACACTTACATATAGTATTTTGATTAATGAACATAGACTTTGCACTAAGGAATGAACAACTTGCACCTCTCACCGCAGTAAGCACCCATAAAAGGTATTTTGAGAGGTGAGATCGTTCGAATCGCATGAGTCTAATGATCATAAAACACAACATTCTAGATGTCTTTAGGAGCACAAATCAAAAGAGATTATTCATACTAAGGGTTTCCTTGACGAAATTAAGAAATGTTTTACCCAAAACTTTAAGGTTAAGATGACATCACTTATGCTTTCTTTGATGTCTATGAAGTATAAGAGTCAAGGAAATGTGAGAGAGTAGATTATAAAAATTATTTATATTGCTTCAAAATTTAAGGCACATAAGATCAAATTTTCTAACAATTGTTTGTTCTTATGGTTTTGATATCGCTTCCTATACAATTTAATCAATTCAAGTTACAACTGCCAAAGGGAGAAATATACTCTATTTGGGTTCATTTCTCATCGTGTTCAAGAGGAAGAAAGGTTGAAGCATTATAAGTGTAAAAATAATTATTTTGTTAGTGCTCATTTAGTTGGTGTCTTTAAGAATAAGGGCAATAAAGAAAATATTTAAATAAAGTTGCTAAGGGTTCTAGCCAAAAGAAACGACAATAAGTTTTTCAGTGTTGATTCTTTTGTATAAGTTAGGACACATGTAAAGAAATTAAACTTTAAAAGCGAGCAACTATTTCGGTTATTTTGAGTGATCCATGGACTGTAAATTTTATGATCTCACAATTAAGATTATTTTAAGGAGAGATTTATAATTTTTTTTAGGATGTTGAGTTTGGAGGGAGAAATAAGGTTAGATACATTGTTATTGAGGAGGAATTGAATTATAATTTAATTCCTACTATCACTTTTGACAATGTTTAGGTTTTCAACCTATCATTAATCAAGAAGTGAATCAAGTACCTCAACAAAAACAATGTTGAACAACTCTCATTCAAGATAAGGTAATTGTTTCAGAAGAACAAACTCAACAACCTTAAAAAAAATAAGTGTCATTAAAGAGGTCCACGAGAGGAAGATGAAATACTATTTCAGATTATTTTATTGTATTTCTTCAAGAAATAAGGCAATAATGGAATGATAAAAAATGACTCAATCATTTTTTTTTCAGACCATAAAAGTTCTAATTCTCAAAAGTGGATTGATGTCATTCAAGAAGAGTATAATTTTATGCAAGACAATAAAGTTTAAGAACTTGTCTCATTACCTTAAGGTGCAAACCAATTTGTTGTAAATCGATATTTAAAACCAAGAGGGATGCAAATGGTAATGTAGATAAGTATAAAGCACGTCTTGTATTTAAAGGATATACTCTAAAAGAAGACATTAATTTTTAGAGACTTTCTCTTCAGTTTTATTGAAAGACTCTTTCAAGATAATTATTACACTTGTTGCTTGTTTTAGTCTTAAGCTACATTAGAAAGATGTTAAGGTTATTATTTTTTTTTCAATGGTGACATTGAAGAAGTTATTTATATGGTACAGTCATAGAGTTGTGTCTTATGATACAATATCAATGATATGTAAATTAAAGAAATCTATCTATGAGCTTAAGTAGGACTCTCATTAATGAAATTATAAATTTCATGTTGATTATCTCATTCGGTTTTGAGATAAATTTGGTTGACACTTGTATATACTACAAGTTCAGTGGGAGTAAACCAAGTGACACTCATATTGCTAAAGAATATAAGTATTATCTTACTCAATGCCCTAAAAGTAACCTTGAAATTTAGAAAATCCAATAGATTCTTTATACATAACTTATTGAGAATCTAATTTATGCTTAAGTATGTATGCGTTCGGAAATTATGTACATTGTTGGAATGTTATATAGAAATTTAAGAAATTCTAGTATGGACTATTGGATAGCAGCCAATAGAGTTATGAGATATCTTTAGAGAACAAAAAAATTACATGCTCACATGTCGAAGTTCTGGTAAGTTAGAGATCATTAGGTTTACAGACTTCGATTCTAATAGAATATTGATGCAAATGAATTTTGTCACATAAGCTGCTAATTTTAGATTGAATAAAAAGACCACTTTAGTTATTTTGTGACAATAAATATGCATTCATTTATTTTATACACAATAGGAACACTTCAAACTTGAAGCACATAAATATTACGTTCCTAGTTGTTAAAGAAAATTCAGAGTGTTTGTGTGTTTAAAGAGCATGTTGGTACAAACTCCATAATTGCGCGCATATTAAGAAATTGTCACCTTAGGTCTTTCATGAGCACACTACTCATGTGGGTGTAATGTTATTTAAGGATATTCGGTTTTAGTGTGAGTTTATAATTTTGAAAAATGCTCATTCAGTTTAGACACAATTTCAGTTTCTTCAGTTTAAAGTTATTTAAGATTATTTTCTGCAGAAATAAAGTTCTTTTGGTTTATGCACACTCTGAATTCAGTGAAGTTGATCTCACTAAGGTTTAGGAGGACCAGTTGGAAATAGACATGTATGGTTCACATTTCATGTAATTTTCCATGCTACACATCCATGATTGATCTATGTCATTTGACTATATTTGTATACGTGACCATTGATGGGTCTAGTCATGATTGATATGGCGAAGACCGCTTTGATCCTATGTGGATATAGTTGATGGACGAGATTGTTATAGATACCTATTATATAATAGCAAAATTTTGAGCTCATAAGGTTGTACATTTATCAGGAAACATATGTTGCCCAAGTGGGAGATTGTTGGATTAAAATCCGTAATTGTGGGCACATATGTAAAATGTATGTTGCTATTATAAAGTATGACACAAAAATAAAGTGACCAATTAAGTTAAGCGTGTCATAGGTATTAAAATGTCATGGAAATAAAAGTGTAGATACCATAAGATATATTTATAATTCAATGAGGGGCAGAGTTATAAATATTTAATAGTTGATTTAATAAATCAACTATATAAAGAGGTAATGGTCCCCAAGAAATAGGTTAACTTGTTTTTCTCTCCTTCCCCGTCAGAGAGTTTTACTTCAAGAGATAACCTATCTTCTTGGAAGATCAATACCAAAGATTTGAGATTTCAACATCAAGATTCAAGATTTTCAATTTATCAATGAATTCAGGTACGCTTCCGCTTTCGGTTTATTGTTCTTGATGATTTGACATGATAGATCTTGGGGTTTAGATTTTATATTAATTTATGATTTGGTTCTAACAGGATACTAATAGTTAAACAAAAAATAATATAACGAAATAATTCAAACTCAAAATAATATTAACATAAAGTGTCAAAACTCAAAATTATCTGTACCAATAATAACTCTAGCAAAGAAAAATTAAATGACTGAATATTAAAGATGTTACTAACTACTAACTGGCATAGCTAAATGATGCACTAAATTCATTAAACAACATGCAATGTTAGAATCCTAACATGTAAGCGAAGCACGCTAAATCGGGAGGATCACCATAATAACCCTATATAATATTTGAATTTAAATTAATCAACCAATGAATCAAATATCGAAAAATTATTTAAAAAATGAGTGGATTCTACTCTTTGGACTTTGGAAGGTGAGTTAAACTCGAAATTAACCAAAACCAAAATATGAAGCGGCAAAATGAAATTGGAGAAAGTAAATCATGCTAAATTGGACAAAGGTACAATGACATATTTTGCCCTCAAACTTACAAAATAAATCATTTTATTCCTTTTCAACCCCATTGACCCTCGAAATTTTATTTTTTAAAATAAATTATTTGACAAAAAACAATGGATTTTTAATAATTTTTAACAATTTTTTTAATAATCAAAATCTATTTCTAAATACCTTTTTACAGTTTTATTATTTTTAAATTTTTTATCTTCTAAAAACATTTTTTTATTTATACGCAAAAAGACAAAATACTAAGGCCAATATTGATAGAGAGATAAAATAGTTGACGACGAGTTAATGAGTTCGTTATTTTCCCGTCAATTGATTCAATTTGTCAAAAAAAAAGTTCACGGGCCAAAATAGACGAAAAAAATATGAGGACTAAAATGAGTTTTATGAAAGTTTGATAGCCAAAAGTGTCATTAAACCTAATAAAAGGGAAAATAATATAGTACTGTCACTTTTTTTTAATATTTTCTCCACAAAATAAAAAAGAAAAAATAGAAAAAACACCTTTCACAATTATTATTTTTATTTGATCTTTCTCTGTGCAAAACCAGAGAAATTGATGAGAAGAAGAAAAAGGAAAGATGGCGTGCAAGTGTGGAGGCTACTACTACACTTTGAACGCAAAAGCCAGCTTCGATCGCGACTTATCCAAAACGCGAAAGTTTCTTCTCCGGAACGTCTCGGTGGTCCGCATGTTCACCGCCGGCTTCTTCCGCAGTAAATGGCGATCCATTGCTGGTAAACGCCGCATCTTGAGGTCGGTGCCTGCTATTTTCATCTGATTTTTATCGTTTCTATCTTTCCTGTTTGATTGCCGAGAAAATTTACAAAAATGAACATTTCGATATCCGTGCTTAGTTTTTTTTTCGCCTAATGTTATTAGTTTTAATGATATAAGAGCTGATTGGAGGCGTTTGCTTAACGAGAAATTCTAGGTTTTTTCGTATCTTAGAGCTGTACATTGGAGCTAATCAGTTAATGTCTCGTCGGCTATTAAATAAGAGAACAAGGAAAATCGTTGAATTTGATAAAAATCGAAATCAGTTTTGTTAGAGCTGAAATATTAAATTGAGTGACTTTTTAATTTATTTAAATCAGTAGAGAGAATTGTTAACGCCTCAGCTCTAACAACGAAAAGAAGAAGAAAACACTTTGGTAAATTGTATATTGTAATGCTATATTATCGAATTTTGAATTAATAATGCCACTGTTTTGACTGTTAGTCATGTAGCAAATTGGCGATAATAAATTAGAAACAGTATACTGTTTGTTTTCTTTGTATAGTGAAGTAAGCGTGTGCCTTTGTTGTGGCTTAAATGATTCTGAGTTCTATGATACTTCTTCTTATTCCTTTCAATTTTCATGGGAAAGGACTGTTTCCATTCATGAAAGTTCCTGCTTAGGTTGTGTTGATTGCAGTGATGGAATATTACTTCTCAAACTTAACTATCTAAAAATTTATGGCTGCCTTTTTTTCTTTAGCTGAATTATATGCTATGCCCTGATGTGGAATGATATCTTGCAGCATGGATGCTCGAGAGAAATCAAGATCCACGATATTGGAATCGTCAAAAGATAAGAGGGTGCCTATTTTTGTAATGATGCCTGTGGATATATTCACTCTTGATGCCTCTGGATGTCCAAGAATTAGAAAGTAAGGTTTTGGTATTACATCTGGTTGATTATCAGTATATTGTATGGTTCATCTTTCCAAAAAGAGAGTTATACTCAATGTCTGCCTAATAGTAATAACTTTCCAATTTAAGGAGAAAATAACCACCTCATTTTATAGGATCTAACTTCTTTCTTTGACATCTTAAGTCTTGGATATTATGCCTTGTTTTATTTTTAAAAATGAAATGGTTTTTATTTTGGTATTTGTTGTTTCAGACTCAAGGCCTTAACTGTATCTCTAAAAGCACTCAAGTTGGCAGGTGTTCATGGAATAGGAGTTGAAGTCTGGTGGGGAATAGTGGAGCGTTTTTCTCCTTTTGACTACAATTGGTCTCTGTATGAAGAAATTTTTAAATTGGTATCTGATTCAGGACTGAAGTTGCATGTTGCTTTGTCTTTTCACTCAAATAGTCACTCATCTAATGGAAAAGGGCGTGCGAGTCTTCCACTGTGGATTTTGGAGGTCTGCCATTTACCTGTTATCTGCTAAGTAGTTGCCACTTTTTTATAATTGCATGGTTTGGTGCAACCTATTAGACTGTTAGGATTCTTGCCATCCTATCCATCGAGTGATTTATTAAGTTTGGATGGCTAAACATGTAGTTGCCACGTTATATTTTCCTTTATGTCCTGAGCTGCTCCAGTGAAAATGTTATGAGATGAGAAATATACAAAGAGTACCTTATTTGTAATTTACATTATGGTACTGCTAACCAATACCTTTTCCTTTTGCTCTCAGATTGGTGATGTAAATAAAGATATATACTATAGAGATCAACATGGGTTCTCCAACAATGATTATCTCACATTAGGGGTGGATCACGTTCCTCTGTTATCTGGACGGACTGCCCTCCAGTGTTATGAAGATTTCATGCTTAGTTTTGTTAACAAATTTGAATCCTTTATTGGAAGTGTAATTGAAGAAATAAGCATTGGTCTTGGTCCTTCGGGAGAACTTAGGTACTTTATGGTTCTTATGTCATTCTTTCTTTTTTGTTCAAACTGTCAAGTTCTTGTTGAAACATGATATGAAGTCATTGCATGTTTTTCTTAGTGCAGATATCCTGCTCATCCTTTTGGTGATGGTAGATGGAAATTCCCTGGCATTGGTGAATTCCAGTGTTATGATAAGTACATGTAAGCATAAACCTTTTCCATCCTATAATACAAACTCAGGTGTTTTAGTATTCTCAAGATGGTTTTACTTACAGGATGGAGGACTTAAAGATGGCTGCATGCCGAGAAGGAAAGCCTCAATGGGGGGACAAAGGGCCACAGAATGCTGGGTGTTACAACAGCGTTCCATCAGGGGTGCCCTTCTTTGAAGAGGGAAAGGAGAGCTTTCGATCTGATTATGGCCGTTTCTTCCTGGTACCATGCTTTATCTGTATTATTTGCATACCAGATATCCTTACATTGTGCAAATTAACATCTACAGCAATTATGTACCGGCATTATATGTACTGCTACTATACATCAACTTACAGGACTCAAACCAACCATTTGAATTTAATGCATTGACAAGATATTTGAAATATAGAACTGTGATACTGGGTTTCTTAATGTTCATATTTAGAGGTTTTTTATGATTATTATTACTGCATTTTTAATTTTGTAAGAAGTAAACTAAAATGGTAATATATGGGGTAGAGGTTATTTATGATCATAGTCACATTGGATTTTTGAAAGAATGATGTTATTCTTTCAGAAATCCAATGTGCAAAGCCTTGCCTCACATTAAACATGATTATGGAAACGAGCTTAGTCAGATTTTACAAACCAGACTTCGGAATGATCTTTTGCAGGAATGGTACAGTGGTAGGCTGATTTGCCATGCAGATGCCATTCTTGCAAAGGCAGCAAAGATACTGAAAAAATACCAAGAAAATGAGCGTACTTCTGTTATGTTGGTGGCTAAAATTGGTGGAATTTATTGGTGGTACCAGACTCTATCACACCCTGCTGAACTTACTGCTGGTTACTACAACACTGCTCTCAGAGATGGTTATGATCCAGTCGTCTCAGTGTTGTCTCGCCATGGGGCTGCTTTGCATATTCCGTGAGAAATCCTCACTATCTAGTTCATTTTTTACTTTTTCTTCTCATCCTATATAGGATTCTGTTTGGTTGGGTTTCCTTTTCGGAAACTTTCAGCACGGTGCATTATTCATTTAATGAGTGAAATTGTTTTGGTGCAATATTTGGGTGAACTGATACTTGCCCGCAAAATAGAGTGGACTGATTGATTGATATACAAGGTCTTCTTAATGAATTTTTTCCTTTCTGAATTTTCATTTCTTTAACTTACCTTGCAGCTGCTTAGAGATGATGGACAGTGAAATCCCACCAACCTATCTTTGCAGTCCTGAAGGATTACTGAAACAGGCATGAGTTTTGTCTAACGACAAATTTTGTGATTTTAGTTTATGCAATTTTGCTTAAATCTACAAACAGTACTGTTCCTTTACCTGAATTTATTTAGATTAAAGAAGTTTATGTAGTAATGCATTTTGGTTTTCCCTTTATACCTACTGTGACCTGTCAATTCATGTATTCCTCTTGTTTTGTTCATATAATCTGTCGTGTCATAATCATGTTTAAGGTATTTTATATTTATATAAAATTTGATACTCTAATAGTAATTCTTTTTATATAGCTTTTAAGACATTGGTGTATTTGTTTTGCATTCATGTTATTTTTTTCATGTCGTATGTTGTTTTGTTTCTCATACTTTAGTTATTTCCGTGTCATGTCTAATATTTCAACTTATTTGATACTATTTTTCAGTTAATATTACCGAGACTTGAGAATATGTTTACGATTATTCTATTCCCATAATTTTCTAACAAGTGAACCTGAATCTGTGTACTAATTTACTCATACTTTAGTTATTCTTAAGGCCTAAGCCCTAACCCCTTCCTTGCAGTATAATCTTTGACAGATATAGAAAAAAGTTGTTTCTCTTTTACCAAAACCTAATTTCTTTGACTTTCTGACTTTCAATGTAGATGCAGTCTGTTTCGAAGAAAAGGATAGTTAACTTGATTGGAAGAAATACAACCGAACGACTTGACAAGGTAAATATCATTCTATCATAACAGAATCTTGTCTACCTTTAGCTTAATTATAAGATTTGGTGATTTAATTGTTTTTCTGGCAATGATCAATATGGTACTTGTGATAGCTTTTAACTCTCAGGTTCTTAGTTAGTCTATAGCTTTCTCTACTCTACTCCTTTTCTTTTTCCGGTTCCTTTTAACTTTCTTTTGCCAGTATTTTCTTTACTAGAATAACTCATTACTCGTATTTGCTCTCTTGCGCTCTTTTAATTTCTCGCAGACTGGACTATGGAAAATTCGTTCAAACTGTTACAATCCCCAAGCAGAAGTTGTAAGATCATTTACTTTTTTCAGAATGAGTGATGGTATATTTAGGGTTGAAAATTGGAATAACTTTGTACCTTTTGTCAGAATGATGAACACCGATTTGTAATTTACTGTTCAACTATCTTACCATTTTACTAAGCTCATTAAGATATCCCTGCCCCTACTTTATTTTTTTTCCTGTCTGGGGGACGGGGAAATTGCAGAAGCATTTGTGACCTTGTCATATACATACTTTTGTCATTCGTGTTCAGCTTTGAAATTTTTAGATGTTAGAAAATAAATCCAAAAATTATCAGAAGTTCATTCTAAACTTGAGGAAGCTATAATTGTATAGAAAAGGTAGAAATTTAGTTGGTTAGATATTAATTCCCATGGCCTATTTCGCAACTTAGAGCTATGTTGCTCCAAGTCCAACTCTTCATTTCTTTCTTGAAGTATTCTTATCCAACTGTGTTAGTACTTAGTATAGCTACATATCAGTATAGAAACTTGTCTCTTTTGAATAATAGTTTTCTAATGCTCTGAAGATATCCGACATTTACACCCAAAAAGTGACATAGGCGTAAATATAACGAATGGTGCTAGTGCTAGTATAGCGAACATTTGGGGTAGAGAAGCTTGCCTTGTCTGAAGAATTTTTTGTGTTACAAAGATATTCCCTTGGCTAATGATTGTCGTGTTGGCAGTTCTACCAATTGTATAGGTGAATGCTACCTACACTTCTCCAAAACATGCCCCGGCCAAAGAAATCGGAGGCAATTGTGACTTGCATATTATTTTCATCTAGGAACTTGTCATTATGATCCATAAGCATGATTTTACAGTGTTGTAGCTTATGGTTATATTATTAGAGATTGTTTCACGACATTGAACTTGAACCTTATGCGTCGTCAATATGCCCGTCATATTGCAAGGGCGCAGTGATCAGTCCACAAATCCCTTCAGCCAAATGTCAAGATAATGTCGATAGATATATATAGTATGATTAAAATACTTGCATTACGTACATGGTCTGTAATTTGGATATCTTATCATCTTCCGTCAATGGTCTTGCCTAAGTTGATCAGGAATTGTCTTGCACTTTATTTAGTAGGAAAGAAAGGAAAGGGGTGGGGGGTAAGAAAACAGTTTAATGGTTGATCTACATTAATGTGTTATTTTGTAGCGCAACCATTAGATTTGAACATTTTTCCCGTTTTCTAGCTTTTCTTCTTCATGGCTTTGTCTTACGACTGTATCGTGATCGAAGATGATCCTTAGAGGTTCCTCTAAAGTGGCTGCATGACACAGTATCCGGGCCTACGTGAACCTCATCGTCTCGACCTGAACCCAGAGGGGCCTTAGCCTGCTGCTTTTGATATTTGTCTTGAGAATATTGTTGACGCAGCATGTTAAGAACATGACTAGAGGAAAACTAGGCAGAATGCTGCCATCTCAAACACAGGGAAGCATGGTATTATTCAGTGGATACACGCAATAAAGGCACACTAATACATTTTTCCATACAATATTAGTACGCGTAGAACAAAACTTGTCTCGAAAAAAAAATTTGATTCGACTCGACACGAAAAACCTCGGCTCTACTTAAGAAAATTTCAAATATAGTTTGATTTACAAGACGAGACTCAAATAACTCAAAATTTTTAGTACTTAGTAGATATGTTTTCAAGTTCGATATGAGTTCCTTATCTCTGTTAATATATGTATATTGCATATGGTTATAAAAGATTATTTAAGTTGAAATTAATTAGTACCATAACATTATAATTATTTATAGTTAAATTTGAACAATTTGACTCGACACGAATTTTAAAACTCTACTTCACTCAAAAAAATTCAAATAAAATTTGAGTTATAAAATAATATTTGTCAACTCGACCAACTCAAAAATTATTTCGACTCAACTGAATACTTACCCCTAATTTTTGTAGTTAACAGACGCAGCACACTAATTAGGAGTAGATTATACACAAACACACCACACTACACATTGTCTCCATGAGGTTTTGAGTATTTTTCTCAACTCAGTTGATCTTCTCTTGCTTATTATAGTAATTAGAACTAGTGAAAGTACCGACCAAAACTTCAGTTATATGACCATTTTCCATCCATCATAAAGTATGTCATTCTAAATGAATTTGAAGGGACATTCACATACATGTACAGACAAATTATTCTAATTTGAGTTAGGGATAACAATACTCTTCTTTTAATGGAATCATTCTATAGTTTTTGTTGTTTTATTTAAGTGTTATATAAAAGTATAAAAAAGTAAAAGATAATTATTTGATATATAAATTGTATAATACAATTTTATATAATCATGCATATTTGAACCTTAAACTCTAATCATGATCGATATTATTCGAATAAACAAAGTTGTGCATAAATAAATTTTATACAATTTTATTTTTATTTTTTCCACAGATAAAAACGCCTTTATATTAATATTTAAAAAACAACTTTTCAATCTTATCTTAGTTAAATTGATGCTAAATTAATTAATGACGCCAAATCAATTAAGAGTTTAATATTAATTGAGATATTACCTATTTCTAATAATGATGACTAAAGTTAATATTGACCATAAAAGAATAACAATGCAAGAAATCCTAGCCTAAGAGTTGATATTAGAGATTAAATGTAAATGATGTTAATAATAAATGAATTCAATGGTGTCTATGCGCCTGCTCAGAGCTTCACCTTCTATTTTTATAACTTCACAAATTTTTTCAAGTCATAATCTAGTAAGTTAGTGATTATTCTTTATTATATAATTGTATTTAAATTGTTTTCTTAACAAAATAATAAAAATTATATGTTTGATGAATTTTAATCATATTTCTATGGTTTATTAATAAATGTAAAATTAATTATTTAAATAATGAAACATATTTTAATTCTATAAGGAACCAGTGTAAGTGACCTTCTCCTAGGCTCATGTGGGGCCTTGGTGTGCGAGCATTAAGGCTAAGCAGATGGCACAATGTCTCTCTAAGAGAACCTCCTAAGGACAGTTTGGGGCCAGAAGGTCCTATATCGCACTTGTTGTCGGAGTCAGGGGTTGACAGACTGACAGTTAGGGATGTAAAAACAGGTAATCGGACGGGTTTCAGGTCGGGTACTTTCAGGTCGGGTAAAATCGGGTATAGGTCATTTCAGGTCATTTTTTTATTTTGACTCGACTCGGGTCGGGTGCGGGTCCATTTCAGGTCGGGTCCATTTCAGATCGGGTCCATTTCAGGTCTGGTCCATTTCAGGTCGGGTTCATTTCAGGTCGGGTCAAAACGGGTCGGGTCCGAAGCAGATAATTGACAGGTTAATTCGGGTTCGGATACACTTCAGGTCGGGTCCATTTCAGGTCGGGTCCATTTCAGGTCGGGTTCATTTCAGGTCGGTTGCATTTCAGGTCGGGTGCATTTCAGGTCGGGTTATTTTAGGTCGGGTAGTTTCAGGTCGGGTAATTCAGGTCGGGGTATTTTTAGGATTGAAATTCATATTGAGTTTGAGTTCGGTACAACCGTATAAGTAGTCGATAGACTTTAGGTTGGCCTTCGTCAATCGTCATTGATTTGGAGTTAATTATTTAAAGTCATATCAAATTAAAATTATAAAACATTAGAGTAATTAAAAAATACTGAAAAATGGGTCAATTTGGATTAAAAATAAAGTTTCACGAATTATAATGAACAAAAATATCAAATTAAAATTATAAAACATTAGACAAATTTAAAAGAAAACAATGAAAAGGGGTCAATTTGGAACAAAAATAAAATTTTGGGGACTGTAATGAACAAAAATATCAAATTAAAAGTATAAAAATTAGAGTAATTAAAAAACAATAAGTAGATGTCAATTTAGAATAAAAATAAAGTTTTAGGGTCTAGAATGAACAAAATTTCAAATTAAAATTATAAAACATGATGAATTAAAATATATATAGGGGTCGGTATGGAAATAAAATAAAGTTAAAGGACTAGAATGAAGAAAATATCAAATTAAAATAATAAAACATTTGACAAATTAAAAAAATAAATGTGGGTCAATTTGGAATAAAAATAAAGTTTTAGGGTATAGAAGATTAAAATATCAAATTAAAATTATAAAACATTGGACGAATTAAAAAAACAATGAATATGAGTCAATTCGGAATTGAAATAAAGTTAAAGGGACTAGAATGAACAAAGTACAAATTAAAATTATAAAACATCGGATGAAATGAAAAAACAATAAATAAGGGTCAATTTGGAATTAAACTAAAGTTTAGGGGACTAGAATGAACAAAATATCAAATTAAAATTATAAAACATCAGACTAATTAAAAAAATAAAAAAATGGTCAATTTGGAATACAAATATAGTTTAAGGACTAAAATGAACAAATGTCAAAGTAAAATTATATATTATTGGATTAATTAAAAAACAATTTGTAGGGTTCAATTTGGAATATAAATGAAGTTTTAAGGGTTATAATGAACAGAAATATCAAATTAAAATTATAAAACATTGGACGATTCAGAGTTTAGGGTTTAAATGGTTTAGGTTTTAGGGAAATTTTATTAATGGTTTAGGGTTCATATATTGATAGATACATACATACATACTTGTATGCATTAGGGTTTAGGGAAATTAATCAAGGGTTTAGGGTTCATACATAAATAAGTATATATATACATACTTACATACACTATGGTTTAATGTTTAGGGTTTAGGGTTTCAGGTTAAGAGAAAATTCATTATGGGTTTAGGCTTCATACATTGATAGGTACATACATACATACTTACTTACATACATTTTAGTCTCAATATTAGGCACTAGAATGAACAAAAATATTATCAAATGATTTATATCTAAAATATTGGAGTAAATTACAAAAATTAAAAAATAATAAAGGTAACTTTCTGTGGAAAATAAAATTTTATGGAATAAAATGAATAAAAATATCACCATATTAAAAATAATAAAATTTATATCTACGTATATATACACACATATACATATATTATGATATATACATATATATGTATTGTTATAATTAATTAAACATATGCATATATATATATATATATATATATATATATATATATATACTAAAACACACATGTATACATACATACTAAAACACATATATATGCATGTATTTAAGTTTTAGTATATATATACATGTATGTATGTAAGTTTTAGTATATATATATATATATATATTGTTATAATTATATATATATATAAGTTTTAGTATGCATATATTGTTATATATATATATATACATACATATTTGTATGTATATATGTATACCTCTAAACAATACACATAAACCTCAACTCTTAAATCTTATAATCACTAATAATTAGAGTACAAGACTAATCCCCTAATCCTTAAACTACTCTCATAACTCCAAATAATTAAGTTGACACATTTACCCTCAAACCCCAAACATGAATATCTAAATCTTACAGACATTATTCACTAATAATTAGAATGCAAGCCTAATCACATAATCCCTAAATTAATCTCATAGCCCCAAACAATCAACTTGACACACTTACCCTTAAACCTTAAACATAAACCCATAAATCTAACAAACAAAATAAATTGAAACATAAAGGACAAATCTAAAAATAAATTAAAACTAAATTATTAATTAGAGCCCAAATCACAAATGAATAAAATTATTAAACCTAATTACTTATCAAATCTTTATACGAGGACCAAATCAAATTTAAAGCAAACTAAAAAACTTAATAATTAATTAATTTATGAAGCATGTCCTAATTAAATAAAATTTAAAGAAACTAAACCCTAAACCCTAAACCCTAAAAAACCTAAAACCTAAACCCTAATAATCTAATTAAGGAAGGACCTAAAGGATAATTAACCCATAAATAAAAAAAATCTCATCTCCACTAATTTTTTTGTTTGATATTAGCGGCACCCCCTCCCCCCACACAAATTTGATTTGGCGGCACAAATCCCCCCCCCCCCCCCCAAAAAAAAATTTGATTTGGCGGCAAAAAATTCCACCCAAAAAAAAAATTTATTTGATATGGTGTCAAAATTTCCCCCTATAATTTCCTATCAATCAAAAAAACTTTCCCCCTATTAATTCAAAAAAAAATTCTCCTACACTAAAAAATATTTTTTATTATTTTAATAGTTATAATTAAATTTTTTAATAAAATATTTTTTAAATTTAATGATCTCAATTAATAAATTGATTTAAATTTTAAATAATTTGTTTTAAATTCATCAATCACAACTTATTAATTTAATAAAAAATTTAAATTTAGAATATTTTTAATAAAATAAATTTAAGTATGTTAATTCTTATTAAACTTCACAAATAATTTATATTGAACGAATTAGTATTAAATTAATTTAATAAATTAATACTTTACATTTATCAACACTTTAAATTTATCAAATCGTAGACTTCTTCAACTATATATCAGGTAAATATCAAGTCAGATCAATATCAGTTCAGGTTAAAAATAGGTCGGGTTCAAAGCAGGTCGGGTCAATTAACAGGTCGGGTTCAAAACAGGTCGGGTCCAAAACAGGTCGGGTTCAAAACAGGTCGGGTCCAAAACAGGTCGGGTTCAAAACAGGTCGGGTAATATCGGATCTCGGGTCAATTCAGTCGGGTAAAATCGGTTATCTGCCAGGTCGAATTCGGGTTCAGGTTCGTTTCAGTCGGGCGCAGGTCGGGTTTCAGGTCCACAGTAACAGGTCCAATTCGGGTTCGGGTAGTTTTCAGTCGGACGCAGGTCGGGTTCGGTCACTACAGTAACAGGTCGAATTCAGGTTCGGGTCAACAACAGTCGGTTACAGATCGGGTTCGGGTCATTAAATTTTCAGGTCAAATCAGGTTCTGACTCGAGCAGGTTTCAGTCGGATTTTCAGGTCGGGTCAGCTTTTTACATCCCTACTGACAGTTAGCGTTTGTTATGCCCCCCAGGAATCGGTATTCAGTGTGCGTGTTGCCTGAAGGATCATGGACGATGCTTTCGAGAAAAGTCTTTGGTAAAAGACACGATGAAGGCTGACTTTTCTGGGATGAGTCCCTTTCAAGTGCCGATGACATGTTAATCCGGGCCTAGACGAACTCATGTCCTCACCTTAGGAGTGCAATGTGTCTTACCAATACATCCAACACTTGTTGGTTATAAGAATTTAATTTTTTTGATTCTCGCTCAATGCCTTAAAAATGTCTGAGACGACTCTGAATGAATTTATACATTGAATACAATTGAAATATATTTTTTTCTAATAATGACTTTATGTTTTTATACCTTACCTCAACATTGTTACAAGTTCTTATAATTAAAATTTTGAAAAAGAATGGTGAAAAATGATAGTTGTTTATATGTGTGTACTTGTAATTGTGATTTTTAATCATATTTTATAATAATATTTTTTAAATAATCTTAAGGTGATTATAATGTAATTTATGTTTATATTTTTTAACTATTTGATAGTGCATATACATTGAGAATAAAATTACTCAAATTCGAGTCTCATAAGATAAACATTACCCTATTTTTCATTTGGACCACTCATTTGGTTCCATATTTTATAATAATTAATTTTGATGATAATTGTTCGAATGTATATTATATGCACCTACAAAGTTGATTGTATTTAGGGGTGAGTATTTGTTAGTCGAGTTGATGAATCTTATTTTATAACTCAAACTTTATATGATTTTTTCCCGAATCAAGCTGTTCGAGTTTCTGTTTAAATTTAATTATAAGTATTTATAATGTTATGGTATTAATTGATTCCAATTTAAACGACTTTATAACTATATACGATATACATATACAATTCTTCATATCTTTTTCATATGTGACATTCGTATATCAGGCAAAGCTGAGGAGCTCAATTCAAACTTAAAAATCGATCCACTAATTACTAAAAAATTTGAGTTATTCGAGTATCATTTTATAACTCAAATTTTATTTAAAATGAATCTAGTCAAATTTATAAAATTACATTTCGAGTCAAGTCAAATTTTATTCACCCTAACTATACTTATATTCTTGTATATATATGTGGGGATCAAAATTTTGATACACAGACTATTTTACACATACATACATTTTCACACTATAAAAACAAAATTTTAATCTTAAATCCTAAAAAATTAAGCCTAAACTCTAAACTTTATACCTTAAATTTTAAATCCGAAAACATAAATGTGTAAAACCTAAAACTAAAAACTTATGTAAATTAAAATTTATGCATCTTCTGTATTAAAGTTTTTCCCTATATATTAAATGATTTTTTAGGGCCACAGCCCACCTGTAAGTCCCGGTAGGGGAAAGGGCAGTGTCCAATGAGAGAGGTTGGTGTGACCGGCAATAGTCGGTTTGCCAAGTGAACTGGAGTGTGTAGAGCACTATAAAAACCAAATACCAAAATATTTAATATTTATTTATTTGGAGAGACTAAATCATGGAACGTGGTGATGGATTCAATCGTTTTCACAAGCTTTCAAAATCAACTTCCGGTAAAGTACCCCTCCAACTCCATTTTTATTCCCCTATTAATTTATATTTATATAGAAAAATATAGGCAAAGCAAATATTATATTTCCACAATTGTTTTCCGACGGAGTTCAGAGCTTAAAAGTATTCCGATCATCGCTTTTTTATGTTTTTATATTTGTTTTATGATTCATATTTAAAGTTCGAGATTTCCTTCATTGCTTCATATTGAATTTCCTTACTATGTGTTATTATAGTAACGGTTGGTTCATTTCTTCACTTTCATTTTCTCGACATTTTTTTATGTAATTATATAAAATTTAAGGTATTAAAATATCTTTGTGTTTCGATTTTAGATTTTTTTGGTAAACGGCGACGATATTTTGAATTTCACAAATGAGATTAAAAATTGTTTCATCTATTTATTTAGTTTGTTTTTAAATACCAAATAAGGATACATTACGGTTTTTTTACGCGTATATACATATAGGGTAGTGGACACATGACAATTTCTTATTTTAAATACCAAATAAGGACATGTGACGGTTTTTTTATTTTTAACTTTTAATTTTATCCGTCTACTTTACTCATCCAATAATCATAAATTAGTGTAAAACCAATTAAATTTTATATAGTGTATGTGGATCCTATTATATATATTGCATACAAGATTTTATGGAAATGTGTATATATTTTTGTTTGAAAAAATATTGATTTATATTAATTAATTTTTCATATAATATTAATATTTAAACAAAATGAAATGTCAAAGCCTGTGGATTGAGGAATTAGAAAAAGCTTTGACTTTGACACTCTCAAAAAAATCTAAATAGTAAAATGTGGGGCCCATCTTGACCTGATTGGCCACTTTCTCTAAAAGTGGGACCCATTGACCCACTTATGATTTGCCACGTGTAAAGAGTGTCTAACTACTAGTATTTTAAGTTTTTTCTTGATATTTAACTAATAGTTTTTAATTTTATATTACTAAAATATTGATATATTTTTACTGTACAATTTCCATATTTTTTATTTATAATATTATTTTATGGATAATTATTTAATACACCGACGATTAAAATTTAAATCCTCAACATGTCACCCTAAACCTAAACCCTAACATCTAAACCCTAAAACTTTTTATTTATAATATTCTATTATTATTATTATTTTTATCTTATGAAACTCCAATGACAATTTTTTTGAAAAAAAATTAATTTCAAAATTTTAGAATTATCAGTCCAAAAACCAACACTTTTATTTTTTAATTAAAAATAAATTATTGTTATTTTCCTCTATTTGAAGGTTCGAGTATCCTTGGGCACGGTGACATTTCGAATTTGAACTCCAACAATGTCCGCAGCAACAATTCCAAGTCCAACACCAGGGCAGCAGTGGTGCGCGAACAAGATCGATTGATGCCGATAGCCAACGTGACCCGCATTATGCGTAACATGCTCCCTCCCCATGCCAAGATCTCCGACGACGCCAAAGAAGCCATCCAGGAATGTGTGTCGGAGTTCATCAGTTTCATCACCGGGGAAGCCAACGAGCATTGCCAACTCGAGCACCGCAAGACCGTCACTGCCGAGGACTTGCTTTGTGCCATGGGAAAGTTAGGCTTCGACGACTACATCCAGCCCCTCACCATTTACTTGAACCGGTACAGGGAGGCCGAGAATAACAGGACTTCACTGCGTGGCGAACTCATTTTGAAGCGTGGGATTCACCATCCACCAATCATGATGCCACCTTTCAACAACCCGGCTTTCCAGGCCAGATTTCGCCAGGGGTTTCCCGATGCTGCCACCACCGCGGGTGGATACAATCAAGATGCTTCGGGTGCTGCCACCGGCGCCGGATCCTCTTCGCAGGCTGCGACAAACAACTCCGATCCATTTGGCCAGTTCAAATGAGCAAGAAGAAGTAAAAAGGCAAGCAAATAAATTTGAATAAACATGATGATAATTTAGTGATATTTTCTTCTTGCTTAATATTTTCAGTTGTATGGTTAAACAGAAACAATAGTAAGCTTGCTGGTGTTTTTTAAATTGAAACTTGGAATTCAGCTCTCTAGTTGAGTATTTGGAGTTATTGAATGAACCAAATTCAGATATTTTAATACATATGGAAAAGAAATTGGAATTGCTGATTTCCATAAATGAAAACAAAACACTCCATCAAATTCAAGGGTAAAGAATGTTTCTTTTGATCAATAATGGATAGGACCCGATCATCATTTGTCATCAGATTATGTTTTCGGATATATCCAATCACTTCATCTACACTCAAATATTTTATACACAAATGCATTCACTGAGACTCGAAAACGAAGTTGAATGTATCTTTCAGTGCCCTAAAAGTAATGTTGTTTACCTCAATCTAGTTGAATCTAATCTTTCAATATAATTAAGTATCTATCAAATTATGGCATCGGTAGTATAAGTTGCCGCTTACCAGTCACGAAGCTCTTGACTCGACCGAGAACGGTTAGAGAGCACTGAAAAGAGCTTTATTAACACTTGCCGCTTACCTCATAGAGCCTTAACTAAGCCAAAACCAACGAAAGCAACTAGAGTGGGTCTGTTGCAGAAGAACTTCAACTTGTACATGTGAATACTCATCTGATAATTTTAACTGAACCAATTAGCTGTGTAATTCAACAAGTCAGGAATTCTTTAAACATACAAAGCAACTTAACAAGACAGGAGGCCTGAAAACACAGAGTGAATTAGCTGTGAAGGATATGCAGCTGTATATCAATGATGCAAATTATTAATACCTAAGGTGAACGGGAGCCCCTGTTTGAGAAAGAAGCAGATACAAAATCCAAATCTTAATCACCTTGAGCTTCAGTCCCTTTCCTTGATCATCATTTTCATATCCATATTTTTTTAGGGAGACATAAATTCAGGCAGATACCACAAGCAAAGGATAATAGGGTGAGACAGTATTTAGCAAAGGATTAGAGAGAAAGACACAGACCCCCTTTTCAGTGTGATGGTAAGCTATATAAATCACCAATAAGGCATACAAAATATCTACATCAGAGCTTAAAATAAAGAAGAAACTACAGTTCTATCATGGTAAAATAACAATACCAATATGACTGAGGTTCAAAAAGATATACAACTGCAGGCTGCAACTCCTATCTTAGTAAGAGTTACAAGCACGTTGGCAGGATGTTTAATGCTACTTACATCACCAAAATGAGAGGTTTCCTCCAAATTTGCAACATATTTTATCCCATCAAGTTTCATCTTTATCATGTCTCAAGGTAATAATAGGGATAGGCAGGTTTCCTCCAAATTTGCAACATATTTTATCTCATCAAGTTTCATCTTTATCATGTCTCAAGGTAATAATAGGGATAGGCTGAGTTCTTCAATCACCAGTACAAGTCAAAGATGTAACACCCTAGATACCAGAAAAATATAAACAGAAAAGGATGGAGCAACCTGGATATGACATAGCAGACTCTATGTGTGTTCCTTCAACATCCAGTCAAAAATAGGTTCTGCATTGTATCCGAAACTTGACAATAAATAAACTAACTAAACATGTATGCATTGTGTCCGAAACATGACAATAAATAATTCAAGGTTTGCAACAAAAAAATATCAATTACTATATTCCTAGCCCATTTGTTATCCATCTAATTAAATGCTATAAAACCACAAACATGGAAATAAAATGCCTTTTTCATTAAACATTGAAAAATACAAATTTAAAATCATGACATATATCTTTTGTGGAATTAAAATTACTAGCTACATAGCCTTTGTGGAAGGGAAAATTAGAAAAAACTATCTCGTCATGAGATTGAGAGAACTCCAATTACCACATTTACACCTCAGATATACACCGCAAAACCATGAGACTATACATCACTAGTAATCTCATCACATTGAGATATTCCAGTTGCCCCAAACTCCAGCTCAACTGTACAAGGAGATGAACGACGTAATGAAGAATATGGATGGCGTAAAGGTGATGACGAAGAATATGAACAACGGATAGAAGACGATAATGAAGAAGAAACTGCCATCATGCCCAGGTTTGGATTAAATAGTTTTGTGGCATCGGGGAACCAAAAGTAGAAGCAACTATAGTAGTCGTTCAATCCGACAGAGCAACTAATTTCTCAACATAAGTATACCAAAGCAGCAGCTTCTCAGAACAATAGACTTAACAATAGGAATATTCTGCGCAAAGATAAAAGCAAATGAAAATTCAATGAAAACCATAACGTTTGGTCATTGGCACCCAGTGGCCAATAGCCTATTGAGGCTTAAACAAAGAGGCATCATGCAGTAGCTAGCGTAGATAAAGTTAGCATCTATCATATTAAATACATCTGAACTTATTTCAGCTAGGATCCAGGCTACCCAACACAAGGGCCAAGCTCTATCACTGGCTTGAGGAGAACACCCACACCCTTCAACGATTCAGTCATATTTTCAAGTAAAAATGAGCTGATAGTGTTGAGATTTACCTTCTGTACATTGGCTATCAATATTCTATTTCCTTTGATGTATTAGTTATTTCCTTTCTTATTTTATATTTTTACCATTTTATTACTTAATTATAAGGATCTTTAGTTTATTTTTAGACTTAATCTTTACTTTTATTTTGTATATAAAGAATGAAATCTACTGCTAATAAGATTATCGAATGGATTTTTTTTTAAATTCTTGTTCTCATGGTATCAGAGCAAAAAATTTTAAACCTATTTTTATAAAACTCTAATGCAATATGTCAAAGACAAGAGATGACAAGGCTACAGCCAAAGACAAATCGACTTATATCATATACCCTTAAGATCACCTTTGTCTTGTATTTGTTACAACCCTATTCACATGCGAGAATTTTGCGGCATGTAGAAGTGCAATGGAGACTGCATTGTTTACCAAAAACAAAGGTGGTTTTATTGATAACACTCTTTAAGGCTTAAACAAAGAACTATGACTGACTTAAAAAAATCCCATGCCTTTTAAGTATTTAGTCATATTTTCAGGTAAAAATGGGCTAATAGCAGTTGAGAAATAAGTAATAAAAAGTGGCACAGTCACAAATGACATGAAAGAGGCGTTCAAACCAACCTTCCTCCAAAGCTGGAGTAAATTATTGCTCCAATAATCGCATGGGCTACAATCAAAGAAAGAAAAAACTCAAGAGTAGTGGTTGCCATTTTGGATGCTTGATAGCAATGTTAATTTTTTTTTGGTAAGGAACGATGTTGATTTTCTATTTAAGGATAAATACACCCAAAAAAATAAGTTATTGTGGATAAGGATCATTCCAGAACATTCTGGATAAGGATGGTGGATGGAAATTCTTAATAGATTTTTACTAAAATAATTGTAATATTCATCAGTAAGTTATAACTAAAATTCATCCTCGGTCTAGTTGAATGTATCTTTCAGTGCCCTAAAAGTAATGTTTTTTACCTCATTCTAGTTAAATCTAATCTTATCAAATTATGGCATCGGTAGTATAAATTGCCGCTTGCATACCCTTGCCTGTAAAAGAGAATGATATTACACTTATTGCACAATAGTATAAATTGCCGCTTGCATACCTTTATAAACGCAGAACTGCTGGCCACTAAATTAGATAATATTAAACTCATTGCTTTTGAATGGTTCGGGAAATATAGTCATTTTAGAAAGTGACTCAAGAAATTGCAGATTTAGTTGCAAGAGTATGTTGTTAATTCCACATATCCCTCAGGTTTGCAATATAGATTTTGATGAGCTTGCCAAGAAGAAAATTGGTTAATGGGTTGTTTTTTCCTCTTTTATTTTGGGTTACTCTATGTTTAAGATAATAACAAGTGATTTGTGTTTGATTTTCTGATTATATATTATTAATAAAATTTTAGTTGGATACTTTTTTCTTCCTCTGGACGAGACCTCAATTTATTTTCAAAATAAATTGTGTAGTTTGACTTCTAAACCAAGTCTATTTCATTATCTTAACTATCCACACTAAGAATTTTTCAAATCCACTATATTCGTTTATCATTAAGGATAATGTGTAACATTACAAATACTCGCAAAGAGAAAATTACAATTTTAGTAAATTAAAAAAAACTCGCCAATATGTTTGCGCTCTCACTAATGTTTTTACAATAAAAAATAGACTTTAAAGCTCAAATAGAAGAATTATTTTTGTTTGATTGTTGGTATGGACTTTCTTGATGTTCTTAATCACTTATAGTTTTTTTTTATGTTTTCTAATTAATTTATAGCCATTTTTAGTCATTAGAGGAGGTTTTGATCCTTTGATAAGTTATAAAAGTGTGCATTTAATGCTCATGTGCACAATAGTATCAAAATTTCTTAAAGAGTTTTGAAAATCTTTGAGCGAGATTAACAAATTTGACTATTAGAGACTAAGAGTTTTCGAAACTTACACAAGAGTTTCAAAACTTAAAAACTTACTGTCTCATTAAATATCGAAACTTAGAAAGAGTTTCTAAACTATGACAATAGTTTCAAAATTTAAAAGCTTATTGTCTCAATAAGTATAGGAACTTAGAAAGAGTTTCGAAATTTTAATTGTAGTTTCAAAAATTGACTCTAAGATTTTCATTTTTAAAGGATTTTTTTACTTTTTAAAGATTTTCCAAGTGTAAAAAAAACCAAATCAAAATACCTTAGTATTATTTTTTACATGAAAATGTTTTAAAGAATTGTTATAAAAATTCTTCAACAAATTTTACAAAATATATTCTGTTGTATCAAAATTAATCATAAAGAGGAATTGATGAAAAGGGGAGACATACATAATTGAGGGACTAAAATACAAAAGAAGGAAATTTGTTTTTAAAATGTTTTAGGAGCATGTTGTGCTGAGAAATTGAAGAAATAAAAAAATTAAGGACTAAATTATAAAACAATAAAATTTAATTTTTCGAGTTCAAAAAACTAAACTCGAAATTTTTATAAGACTGTGGAATAAAAAATTATCACAGACACTTACATCACGATATTGACGGTGATTCACAAATATCAGAGAACATAATTTGATACGATGAGATAGAATGTAATAGAAACAAAGACACATGAACCAAATTAACTTAAGTAATTAAAATATCTCAAATAACTTAAAATAGAAAAAAAAAACGAATTTTTTCAAGTGAGTCAACTTTTGTTTATCCATCAAGTTATTGTAAATTTGAAGCATATCAAATTATATCTTTATAATATCTGAAGGTAATAATAGGGAAAAGTTGAGTTCTTGAATCACCAGTACAATTCAAAGATATAGCACCCTAAATACCATAAAAACATAAAGAGAAAAGGATGGAGCAACCTGGATATGACATAGAGACTCTATGTCCTTCTACATCTGGTAAAAAACAGGTTCTGTACCATGTAACCATAGCTGGACATCAAGTAAAGAAAAACAAAAACAAACTAAAATTTTTTGTATTATATCTTAAACATAAACTTGATTATTTACCCACCATAACAATAAATAACTCAAGCTTTGCAACAAAAAATATCAAATGTGGATCTAGAAAGTAATTATTAATCTTATACATCTAATTAAAATGATTGTTTATATAGCCTTTATAAAATCGAAAATTAGAAAAATTATACTAAAATTAGATTGAGAGATTTCCAACAGCCGTATCTACACCCGCAAAACCAATGAAACTATATATTACTAGTGATTTTTTCAGGTTGAGATATCTCAGTTGCCCATATCTTTACATCAGATGTACGAGGAGATGAACGACGTAATTAAGAATATGGACGTCGTAAAGACGATGAACGACGAAAATAAGACGATAATAAAGAAGTTGTTGTCAGGTCTTAGATTGAATAGTTTCATGGCATCGAGGAACCAGAAGTAGTTATGACAGCTGCTCGGTTACCATAATTTAACCAATTTCGCAGCATAAGGATCCCAAAGCAGTAGCTTCCCAGAATAATAGATATTGTCCTGTGCAAAGTTCAATGCAAATAAAAATCATGATGTCTGGTCCTAGTCATCCGAGGGCCAATAGCCTATTGAGGCTTAAACAAAAAGGATCGGACAATAGCTAGCGTAAGGTTAGCATATATCGTATTGAATACATTTGAACATATTTAAGCTATGATCAAGGTTATCCCAACACAAGGGCCAAGCTCTATCATTGACTTGAGGAAAACACCTACGCCCTTCAACGATTCAGTCATACTTACAAGTAAAAATAGCATGATAGCGGTTGAAAAATAGTTAACGAAAAATAGCACGGTTGCAAATGACGCAAAAGAGGTGTTAAATCCAACCTTCCTACCAAAGAATGTTTTAATACATATGGAAAACAAATTGGAATTGCTGATTTCTATAAATGAAAACAAAACACTCCATCAAATTCAAGGGTAAAGAATGTTTCTTTTGATCAACAGTGGATAGAACCCGATCATCATTTGTCATCAGATTCTGTTTTCAGATATATTCAATCACTTCATCTACACTCAAATATTTTATACACAAATGTATTCCCAGAGATTGTTATATTTTTCCGATGATGGTTGTTGGAGCTACGTTCTCTTTGTTGCAGCACTGAGAGTATGAGATGTGGTTCGGTTTTTCTCTTCTCGTTTTTTTGCTGAATTTCTGGTGAAATTTCTTGATTATTCCTTTAGATCTGGTTTTTTTGGCTGCGGTCTATGTTCTCTTCAGTTTTTCTATAGTTTTTCTAGCTAATTTTTCCTTTGTTTAACTTGGAATGGTGTGGATCTGATCTTTTTCTTCCTGCCTTGTCGTTTGCTCTTCGCTTTGCCTAGTTTCCGCTGGTTCTTGTCGATTGCTCTTCTTCTTGCGTCTATTTTGTTGCCTGCTCTGATACCATAATAGATTTTGATGAACCCAGTGTAGAGTTATCGAAAGGTTAGGGAAACTGAAAAGAGAGAATTAAAGGAAAATATTTAAAATAAACTTTTATTTAAATTAATCAAGCTTAATTTCTTTTACAACTGTTCATGGGCTTTTATAATAACCCAAAGGCTATATCACCAGCATAGTTACTCTATCACCAGCTGCCCCTATCTCCAGCTCAGATGTATGAGGAGATGGATGACGTAATGAAGAATATGGACAGCGTAAAAGCGATGACGAAGAATATGAACGACGAAAAGAAAATGATAATGAAGAAGCTACTGCCAGGCTCAGGTCTTGGATTTAATAGTTTCGTGGCATCGGGTAACCAGAAGCAACTATGGCAGTTGCTCAATCCCGGTAATTCAACCAATTCCTCAGCATAAGGATACCAAAGCAGTAGCTTCCCAGAATAATAAATTTAACCATAGGATTGTTCTACACAAAGATCAAAGCAAATGAAAATTTAATGAAAACTATGACGTTTGGTCCTTGGCACCCGGGGGCCAATAGCCTATTGAGGCTTAAACAAAAAGGTATCATGCAGTAGCTAGCGTAGGTAAGGTTAGCATCTATCATATTAAATCTATCTGAACCTATTTCAGCTATAATCCCAACACAAGGGCCAAGCTTTATTACTGACTTGAGAAAAACGCCCACACCTTTTAAGGATTCAGTCATATTTTCAAATAAAAATGGGCTGATAGATGTTGAGAAATAAGTAATAGAAAGTGGAACGATCACAAATGACATGAAAGAGGCGTTTAAATCAACCTTCCTGCCAAAGTTGAAATAATCATTGCTCCAGTAGCCGCATGGGCTACAATTAAAAAAAGGAAAAACTCAGAGTAGTGGTTGCCATTTTGGATGCTTGATAGCGATGTTGATTATCTTTTCTTTTATGATAATCATTACCTTTGAGACTAATGTGTAACATTACAAATACTCACAAAGAAAAAAAATATAAATTTAACAAATTATAAAAAAAAACTCGCAAATATGTTTGTGCTCTCACCCAAATGAACACTTGAGCAAAAAAGTAAAAAAAAAAAAAAAAACAAAGATAGCTCACCAATGTTCTCACAATGAAAAATAGACTTTAAAGCTCAAATAGAAGAATTCTTTTTGCTTGATTGTTGGTATGGACTTTCTTGATGATCTTCAATCACTTAGAGGTCTTTTATGTTTTCTAATTAATTTATAGCCGTTTTTAGTCGTTGGAGCAGGTTTGGAGCCTTTGGGAAGTCATAAAATCGTGCATTTAATGCTCACATGCACAATACTTTTAAAATTTATTAAAGAGTTTCAAAACTCTTTGAGCGAGATTAACAAATTCGACTATTAGAGACCAAGAGTTTTCGAAATTTACACAAGAGTTTCGAAACTTAAAAACTTACTGTCTCATTAAATATCAGAACTTAGAAAGAGTTTCTAAACTATGTCAATAGTTTCGAAACTTAAAAGTTTATTGTCTCAATAAGTATAGGAACTTAAAAAGAGTTTTGAAATTTTAATTGTAGTTTCAAAACTTGTCTCCAAGATTTTCAAGTTTAATGGATTTTTTTACTTTTTTGAAGATTGTCCAAATGTAAAAAAAAAAAAACAAATCAAAATACCTTAGTATTATTTTTACATGAAAATGTTTTAAAGAATTGTTATAAAAATTCTTGAGCAAATTTTACAAAATATATTGTGTTGTATCAAAATTAATCATAAAGAAGAATTAAAGAAATGAGAAGACATACATAGTTGAGGGACTAAAATAAAAAAGAAGAAAATTTGTTTTTAAAATTAAGAATTGAAGTTAAGTATAAATTCTACATTTGTTTAGGAGCATGTGGTGCGGAGAAATTGAAGAAATAAAAAAATTGGGGACTAAATTATAAAACAATAAAATTTAATTTTTCGAGTTGACAAAATCAAACTCGAAATTTTCATAGGACTATGAAACAAAAGATTATCCCAGACACTTATGTCACGATATTGACGGTGATTCACAAATATCATAGAACATAATGTGATACGATGAGATAGAATGCAATAGAAACAAAGACATGTTGACCAAATTGACTTAAGTAATTAGAATAACTCAAATAACTTGAAATAGAAAAAATTAATTTTTTTTCAAATGAGCCAAATTTTCTTTATCCATTAAGTAAGAGTTACAAGCAGGTTGGCAGGATTTTTAATGCTACTGCTTCCAATTTTACATCACTAAAAGGAGAGGTTTCCTCTAAATTATTGTAAATTTGCAGTATATTAAATTTCATCTTTATCATATCTGAAGGTAATAATAGGGATAGGTTGAGTTCTTTAATCACCAGTACAATTTAAAGATGTAACACACTAGATACCATAAAAAACATAAAAAGAATGAAGCAACCTGAATATGACATAGAGACTCTATGTCCTTCCACATATGGTCAAAAATAAGTTATGCACTATGTAACCCTAGATGGACATCAAGCACAGAAATACAAAAACAAACTAAAAATGTTTGCATTGTATCCTAAACATAAACTTAATTATTTTCCCACCATGACAATAAATAACTCACAGTTTGCAACAAAAAATATCAAATGTGGATCTAAAAAGTAATTATTATTTTTATCTGTCTAATTAAGTGCTATAAATAAATAATATTTTATCACAAAGATGAAAACAGAACATCTTTTTCATTGAACATTAACAAATATAAATTTAAAATCGTGGCACATAACCTGTGTGAAATTAAAATGACTGTCTATATAGTCTTTGTAGAATTGAAAATTAGAAAAATTATACTGACATCAGATGGAGAGATCTCCAGCAGCCGCATCTACACCCGTAAAAACTCATGAAATATACATCACTAGTGATCTCATCAGATTGAGATATTCCAGCTGTCCCTATCTCTACCTCAGATGTACGAGGAGATGAACGACGTAATTAAGAATATGAACGTCGTAAAGACGATGAACAATGGAAATAAGACGATAATGAAAAAGCTGCTGCCAAGTCTTGGATTGAATAGTTTCGTGGCATTGGGGAACCAGAAGCAGTTATGACAGCTATTCGATCCCATAATTTAATTAATTCCGTAGTACGAGAATCATAGAGCAACAACTTCACAAAATAATAGATTTAACCATAATATTGTGTTATGTAAAGATCAATGCAAATAAAAATAATGACGTTTGGTCCTAAGGTTAGCATACATCGTATTAAATACATTTGAACATTTTTCAGCTATAATTTAGGCTATCCCAACACAAGGGCCAAGCTCTATCACTGACTTGAGGAAAACACCTACGCCCTTCAACGATTTAGTTATACTTACAGGTAAAAGTGGACTGATAGCGGTTGAAAAATAGGTAACGAAAAGTGGCACGGTCGCAAATGATGCAAAAGAGGTGTTCAAGCCAACCTTCCTACCAAAGTTGGAGTAAATGAAGAAGTAAATTATCGCATCAATAGTTTATCACGAACTTATTCTTTTTTTCTCGCCCTTGCGACACTTAGACATGTTTTAGTGACTAAATTAGACTAAACTCCTTAAAGATGTAGGCTAAGCGTAGAGGAAAAAGAATAAAACAAGTGTGTTTTAAGTAAGAAAGAAGTAAACTCAAGTATTAAGTACTTGAAAAGAGAATTTTATTGACTTGGAGAATGCTTTACAAGATGTTAGCATTCTTAAATTTTTTGTATTTTTTCATTACATTGACGAATGGTCAAGACCACTTATTTATATTCTTTCACCTCCTCAATGGACGGTGAAGATCAATCTATTCATACGGTTAATAATTTACTTCTAGAAGAATCTATACAACTTAAAAATATCTTACAATTCTTAAAATTTTTAGACAATATTAGACTATACTAGTCTTGGAGAATTTTCCATAACCATCTAGAACATTTCATAATCTTTTATCGTATTCTAAGATCTTCTAGAATGTTTCAAAGCTTTCTTCAACATTTTAGAACCTTCCAGTATGTTCTAGACCTTTTTAAAATGTTTCAAAACTTTTTTAAATCTTCTAGACTCTTCTAGAATATTTTAGTGCCTTCCATGATTTTTTTTAAAACATTCAAAGTGTTTTAGATTATTATGTAGATCGAGGAATAGAAAAAGGGTTTGACTTTGAGACTCCCAACAAAGAACAGTAAAATGTGAGGCCCATACTTTCATGACCTTATGGTCCATTTCTCTAAAAATGGGACTCATTTGAGATTTGTTACGTGTAATTATTGATTAATGAGTGAAATTGGTAAATGGTGTCTAATTATTATTTTTAAGGTTTTTTTCTAGATATATGATTAATAATATTGATATATTTTAATTTTATATGATTACTAATATTGATATACTTTTATTGCAAAATTTCCATAGATATATGTATTTTTTATTTTTTATCTTACGAAATTCCAATGGCTAGTTTTTTGAAAAATTATTTTCGATTTTGAAATTTTAGAATTATCAGTACAAAAACAACACTTTTATTTTTTTAATTAAAAATGTTATTGTTATTTTCTATATTTTAAGGTTCGAGTATCATTCAGCACGATGACTTTTCGAATTTGAACCCTGGCTATGTCAGCAACTCCTACACCACGCTACCGGTGGTGCGCGAACAGGATCGATTCATGTCGATAGCCAACGTGATCCGCATTATGTGCGTGCTCCCTCCCTATGCCAAAATCTCTGATGAAGCCAAAGAAAGTATCCAGGAATGTGTCTCGGAGTTCATCAGTTTCATCACTGGGGAAGCCAACGAGAATTGCCAACTCGAGCAGCGCAAGACCGTCACCGCCGATGACCTGCTTTGTGCCATGGAAAAGTTAGGTTTCGGTGACTACGTCGAGCCCCTCACCATTTTCTTGAACCGGTACAGGGAGGCCGAGAATGATAGGACTAGTGGCGAACTCATTTTGAAGCGTGGGAATGACCATGGACCAATGATGATGCCACCTTTTAACAGCCCAGCTTTCCAGGCGAGATTTCGCCAAGGGTTTTTGGATGCCGCCACCACTGCCATTACGGTGGATACAATCAAGATGCTTCGGGTGCTGCCACTGGCGCCGGATCATCTTCGCAGGCTTTGACAAACAACTCTGATCCATTTGGTTAGTTCAAATGAGCAAGATGAACTAAAAAGGCAAGCAAATGAAATTTGAATAAACAGATATACATGATATTAAAGTACCCATAATTAGTGATATTTTCTTCTTGCTTAATGTTTTCAGTGGCATGGTTAAACAGAAACAATAATAAGCTTGCTGGTGTTTTTTTTTTTAATTTAAACTACCCCTTCTCTACCTTTATTTGGTGTTTTAATGGCATATTTGTACTCGTGATCTATTCTGGTTCATTCAATAAACTTCGAATTAAACTCTGTTATCGTCTAGTGGAGTATTTCGAGTTATTGAATGAACCAAATTCCAATATTCTAATACAATCCATAGCTCACATATGGATAAGAAATTGGACTTGTTGCATTTCTATAAATGAAAACAAAACACTCCATCAATGGTAAATAATGTTTCTTTTGATCACATATCCCTCAGGTTTGCAATATAGATGTTGATGAGCTTGCCAAGATGGAAATTAGTTAATGGGTTGTTTTTTTCCTCTTTTATTTTGGGTTACTCTGTGTTTAAGATATGAACAAGTGCTTTGTGTTTGATTTTTTGATGATATATTATTAATAAAATCTTAATTGGGTACTTTTTTCTTCTTCTGGACGAGACTTCAATTTATTTTTAAAAAAAATTGTGTAGTTTAACTACTAAATCAAATCTATTCTATTATGTTAACTATTCACACTAAGAATTTTTCAAATCCACTACATTTGTTTATCTTTGAGAATAATGTGTAACATTACAAATACTCGCAAAGAGAAAATTACAAAATTAGTAAATTAAAAAAACTCGCAAATATGTTTGCGCTCTCGTCCAAATGAACACTTGAGCAAAAAAAAAAAAGATAGCTCACTAGTGTTCTTACAATAAAAAATAGACTTTAAAGCTCAAATAGAAAAATTATTTTTGTTTGATTGTTGGTATGGACTTTCTTGATGTTCTTCAATCACTTGAAGATCTTTTATGTTTTCTAATCAATTTATAGCAGGTTTTAGTCGTTGAAGCAGATTTGGAGCCTTTGGTAAGTCATAAAAGTGTGCATTTAATGCTCACATACACAATAATATCAAAATTTCTTAAAGAGTTTCGAAACTCTTTGAGCGAGATTAACAAATTTGACTGTTAGAGACCAAGAGTTTTCGAAACTTATACAAGAGTTTCGAAACTTAAAAACTTACTGTCCGTAACCCCCTCGTCCCGGTCTGGCTGGATGACCGGTCCGAGTAGGCCACACGGGGAAAACCGAAGCGAAACCCGTTAAGGTTCCCCCTCGGTTAGCAACCCTAAAAATTTCTTTTAAATTTAATCTTCTTTAGAGGCACATTTAAATCCTATATGATCACAACCGCGGAATAAAAGAGGGAGACATGCATCTGGGCACAAACGGCAATTAAACAGTCCAAATTTTAATTCATTAGGCAGGCCGTTTCGAAACACCCTTGAGGCGTATCGAAACGCCTTGACTTGGTCAACTGCCCCAAGTCCACACGAGGAGGCCGTATCGGAACGTAGGTCAACCGTTTCGAAACACCCTCAACGGTCAACTTCTCGTGGTCAACGAGATATTGACCGTTTCAAAACCCCTAAACTCGTTTCGAAACCCCTTCATATCGGCAATTTCTTAGATTTCCAGTAGCCAAAGTGTTCCGAAACTCGTATCGGAACATGGGCTCTCAGTGGCCAACCGTATCGAAATGAGTTCCGATACGGGGTCCCTGAAGCCTTGCCCGTACCGAAACGGCTCAGCCCGTTTCGAAACGCGGGCTGTCTGCAGACCTCAAAAACCAGCCTTAGACAATTTCCAACCACACCAAGGGCTCTAAACGACCCCAAGAGACACACAACTCATCCAAGCATGATCTAGAGGCATGGGTCCTAAGGCAAGACATGCTCAAACACACAAGGTATAAGATGAGACTTCCCTAGACTCATTCAAGCATACACACATCAATCTACCACCAAGAATTAGCATACGAGGCATTGAATCTAACAAGGACCATACAAGTCAAGGATTTCATGCAATTCCACAATGATGGCATGCTAGCAATCACAAGGCATCCTACACAAGACAACCAAACATAGAGCATGCATAGGCCAAGATCATGCACACATAGGCACATACAATTAAGTAACAAGACAAGCATGGCCCTCAATCCATGAAACAAAAGCATACACATCCATAATTTTAACATGTTTAAATTAACATAAATCACATAAGGAGTTTGACACCAACTCCTACAACTCTATACCCAATTGTTTAGGCATTATTACAAAACACAAATCATACTTGTGCTAGCTCGAGAACTCCAAAGCTCTTCCCTTGCCCGCTTGCCTCCCAAACTCTAACGATATGCATGTTGGAAACAAAAGAGAGCGTAAGCTACTAGCGTAGTGAGAGAAGCTCTACAAATCCGCAACATGTAGTTTTCAAAATACTTTTCGTATGTAGGTAAAACAATGGATGCACGAATGACTATCTCAACAAAGCATGGTTTGCACAAGCACAACCAACATACACACACGGTGGGACTACACGTCACCGTTTCGACTAGTAGATTTCCAATGAGACTACACATCAAAGTACTTTCTTACTAGTCACTACCGGTGGGACTACACATCACCGTAGTTTAGACTACCATCACGTGAGGCACGACTTCCACTCGACTACACATTAACAACTTAAAATGTACATGATAATCATAACACATAATCATTCATCCTATCACAACAAACATAGGAGTATAGAGGCTTACACTCGGGTTTATGTGAACCCTCGAGGTCCCACTCAAACCCCAAAGGTTCCATATTGTGCCCAATTCAAAGATTAGCAAATCTACTCACCGTTGTTACCCAAGTGAAGACCGAAGACCAAGCTCAAGACTCTGAACTCTCCGGATTCGTTCCCGAAGCTTCACCAACCAAGTTCCTTGTCTCTAAACAACCAAACACACTCCATTAATCACCAAAACAACCACAAACCACTGTTGTAGCCCATGGCACCAATTAAGCATCAAACCAAGCCAAAAACACCCATAAAACTCTTATTTTCGAGCAGCCCCTAAGCACACCCTAAAACCAATGATTCCAACCCTCAAATTACTCCTTACAACTCCCAAAACAACCCTTACATATAGTCTATCCATCAGCCATCATATTCCCCCAATAAATACCCCCATTGCTCAACTTAAAACCTCCTCAAAACTCAAATCCGGGAAATTTTACAAAACTCTTTAAAAATCATACAAATTGGGCCCTATGCTTCCTAAACAACATATCTAACATAAATCAATTAAAATATTAAGTCAAGAACGATAAAGGCACCATTTTTAAATCAAAACTTTCAAAAACTCATATTCCAAAAACATGGGTAAAAATGAAAAATAGTGGTACTTCCAAGGAGAGGAAGATGAGAGCAAGTCAAAAACGACCTTACCTTTGAAAAATCTTCAAGAATGAGTGAGCTATGGAATGGAATAGTAACTCAAGGAGGGAGAGTGGTTTTGTCGTGAGTTTGATGGAGGGAGGGAGAAGATGAGTGAATTTTTAGTATTTTAATTCTTTTGTTTTAAACCCAAAAGACCCATTTACCCTTAATGAAAAGGGGAAATTCCAATAGCATGACATCCATGACTTTTCGGGCTTGATTTAACATAAGCCCAACATAAAATCATTTGTTTGAAAATACGAGGCCCAAAGATTATTTTAATTATAAAACCGGACTCGAAATAATATTAATATATTATTTTCACCCGACCCCTAAACTCGGGTGTTACACTATCTCATTAAATATCGAAACTTAGAAAGAGTTTCTAAACTATGCCAATAGTTTCGAAATTTAAAAGCTTATTGTCTCAATAAGTATAGGAACTTAGAAAGAGTTTCGAAATTTTAATTGTAGTTTCAAAACTTGACTCCAAGATTTTCATGTTTAAAGGATTTTTTTTACTTTTTGAAGATTGTCCAAGTGTAAAATAAGCAAATCAAAATACCTTAGTATTATTTTTTACATGAAAATGTTTTAAAGAATTGTTATAAAAATTCTTGAGCAAATTTTACAAAATATATTATGTTGTATCAAAATTAATCATAAAGAGGAATTGAAGAAAGGGGGAGACATACATTATTGAGGGACTAAAATACAAAAGAAGGAAATTTGTTTTTAAAATTAGGAATTGAAATTAAATATGCATTCTACAATTGTTTAGGAGCATGTGGTGCGGAGAAATTGAAGAAATAAAAAAATTAAGGACTAAATTATAAAATAATAAAATTTAATTTTTCGAGTTGAAAAAACCAAACTCGAAATTTTCATAGGACTATAGAACAAAAAATTATCACAGACACTTACATCGCGATATTGACGGTGATTCACAAATATCAGAAAACATAATGTGATACGATGAGATAGAATGCAATAGAAACAAAGACACGTGGACCAAATTTAGAATAACTCAAATAACTTAAAATACAAGAAAAAAAACAAATTTTTTTCAAGTGAGTCAACTTTTGTTTATCCATCAAGTTATTGTAAATTTGAAGCATATCAAATTCTATCTTTATCATATCTGAAGGTAATAATAGAGATAAGTTGAATTCTTCAATCACCGGTACAATTCAAAGATGTAGCACCCTAGATACCATAAAACATAAAGAGAAAAGGATGAAGCAACCTGGATATGACATAAAGACTCTATGTCCTTTTACATCTGGTCAAAAACAGGTTCTGCACCATGTAACCCTAGCTGGACATCAAGTAAAGAAAGACAAAAATAAACTAAAAATGTTTGCATTGTATCTTAAACATAAACTTGATTATTTACCCACCATGACAATAAATAACTCAAGGTTTGTAACAAAAAATATCAAATGTGGATCTAGAAAGTAATTATTAATCTTATCCGTCTAATTAAGTGATATAAATAAAAAAATATTTCACCAAAAACATATAAACAGAACGTTTATTTCATTAAACATTAACAAATAAAAATTTAAAGTTGTGGCATATATCCTGTGTGTAATTAAAATGACTGTCTATACAGCCTTTATAAAATCAAAAATTAAAAAAAACTATACTAACATCAGATTGAGAGATTTCCAGCAGCCGCATCTACACCCGCAAAACCCATGAAACTATATATCACTAGTGATCTCATCAGGTTGAGATATCTCAGCTGCCCCATCTTTACACAAGATGTACGAGGAGATGAATCTCAGTTGCCCTCATCTTTACTTCAAAACTACGAGGAGATGAACGACGTAATTAAGAATATAGACGTCATAAAGACAATGAACAAAGAAAATAAGACAATAATAAAGAAGCTGTTGTCAGGTCTTGGATTGAATAATTTTGTGGCATCGAGGAACCAGAAGTAGTTATGACAGCTGCTTGATTACCATAATTTAACCAATTTCGCAGCATAAGGATCCCAAAGCAGCATCTTCCCAGAATAATAGATATTGTCATGTGCAAAGTTCAATGCAAATAAAAATCATGACGTTTGGTCTTGGTCATCCGAGGGCCAATAGCCTATTGAGGCTTAAACAAAAAGGATCAGACAATAGCTACCGTAAGTAAGGTTAGCATCTATCGTATTGAATACATTTGAACATATTTCAGCTATGATCAAGGTTATCCCAACACAAGAGCCAAGCTCTATCACTGACTTGAGAAAAACGCTTACGCCCTTCAATGATTCAGTCATACTTACAAGTAAAAATAGGCTGATAGCGGTTGAAAAATAGGTAAGAAAAGTGGCACGGTTGCAAATGACGCAAAAGAGGTGTTCAAGCCAACCTTCCTACCAAAGTTGGAGTAAATGAGGAAGTAAATCATCACACCAGTAGTTTATCATTAACTTATTTTTTTTCTTCTCGCTCGTGCGACACTTAGACATGTTTTAGTGACTAAGTTAACCTAGACTCGTGTTAAGCATAGAGGAAAAAGAATAATACAAGTATGCTTCAAGTAAGAAAGAACTGAACTCAAGTATTAAGTACTTGAAAAGAGAATTTTATTGACTTGGAGAATGCTTTACAAGATATTAGGATTTTTAAATATTTTGGGTTTTTTCATTATATTGACGAATGGCCAAGACCACTTATTTATAGCCTTTCATCTCTTCAATGGACGGTGTGAAGATCAATCTAATCATTCGGTTAATATTTTATTTCTAGAGAAATCTATACAACTTAAAAATATCTTACAACTCTTAGAACTTTTTAAACAATGCTAGACTAGACTAGTCTTAGAGAATTTTTCATAACCTTCTAGAACTTTCCATAATCTTTTATCGTATTCTAAAACCTTTTAAAATATTTCAAAGCTTTCTTCAACATTCTAGAACCTTCTAACATATTCTAGATCTTTTCAGAATGTTTTAAAACTTTTTTAAATCTTCTAGAGCATTCTAAAATATTTTAGTGCCTTCCATGATTTTTTAAAACATTCAAAGTGTTTTAAATTAGGGTAAACTACATAAATGACCACCATACTATTGGTAAAGTCGCGATTTGACCACGTTACTTTTTTTCTAAGCAATTAAACCACCAAATTATTTAATTGGTTGCAATGTGGCCACCAGCCGTTAAAAACTAACGGAAGGAGTGACGTGGCAGTTAATAAAATTGGTATAATTATACATTTGGTCCCCGCTATTTGTACATTTTATCAAATTTGATCCTAATTTTAATAAATAAAATAATTTTATTATTTAATTAGGCTACGACACGTGTCACCGTATTATTGGAGGACTTTATTTATATATTTTTAATTTAATAATTTTTATTTTGCTCCTCCAATTAGGCAGTGACACGTGTCACCAGATTGAAGGAGCAAAATCAAATAAGAAGGACATTGCCTCCAGCAAGAATCAAACTCAGGTCAAATGGGTTGAGAGTCAGCGCGCAAACCACTATGCCAACACTATCCTTATGTAACATTTTACAAATTCTATTATATATTTTAACTTGTTATTCATGCCAGGAAAAAAACAAGAAACATATTACCACTGGCAGGATTCGAACCCAAGTTTCCTGACAAGAATGTTTACCATATAGTTCATCGTCAACTGGGGTTGCTGAGCAGTCTAGTTTCAGCTTTCCAAGTTTCCCTAGAACTGCCCCATTTGGTGAGTCTAGAGACCTGAGATCAACAACAACAATTCTTAAAAATTCTAGCTCTCCCTCGTCTCAACCTCATACGAGGACTATTTCTGTTGTGCCAAGAAATGTGCATCCTTTCCCTTGGAATGGGACTTCCAGTTCAAGAGCTGACAACCCATCAGGATCTACTAACCTTCTTGAGAGAGTTGATGCTTCCATAAGGGAGGAACCAAACATAAGAAATATCTCGAGAAGCAATGTAGAATTTGTAAAAACTGTACATCTAAAGAGCTTCTAGGAGCACTTGATTCAGTAAAAACTGATGTTTTTCGATGAATGAATTTACTTTCTTCTTAATTCATATCACACTCACAGTTACATTACTATGTCATTATGTGCCTTTGCTGCAAAACCAAATTGATACGTGTTATGGAACATGTCGCGCGTTCGGTTCATACAAGACTATACTTGTTCCGTTAGACTTTCTGCTAAAGATTCACTAGTGAGTGGAAGATTTGAACTGTTGATTGTGTTTTCCGGGCTTATCGATATGTGTTTGTACCTACAAATACAATGGAACTGTAGAAATATTTGAATTCCTTCACACCTCTGAGTAATAATGGAACAAGCCATTTCGAAAAGGTGTCGGTGAAGGAGTTTGGAGATAAAAAAAACAAAGTATGAGTACTGTAGATGTTGAAAAAGTAAACATTGTTAAAAAAAAACAAAGTATGAGTACTGTAGATGTTGAAACTTGGGTTCGAATCCTGTCGGTGGTAATATGTTTCTTGTTTTTTCCTGGCATGAGTAACAAGTTAAAATATATAATAGAATTTGTAAAATGTCACATAAGGATAGCTTTGGCATAGTGGTTGGTATGCTGACTCTTAACCCATTTAACCCAGGTTTGATTCCTGCTGGAGGCAATGTCTTTCTTATTTAATTTTGCTCCTTCAATCTGGTGACACGTGTCACCTTATTATTGGAGGACTTTATTTATATATTTTTATTTATTAAAACTAGGATCAAATTGATAAAATGTACAAATAGCGGGGACCAAATATATAATTATACCAATTTTATTAACTGCCACGTCACTCCTTCCGTTAGTTTTTAACGGCTGGTGGCCACATTGCAACTAATTAAATAATTTGGTGGTTTAATTGCTTGGAAAGAAAGTAAGATGGTCAAATTGCGACTTTATCAATAGTATGGTGGTCATTTATGTAGTTTACCCTTTAAATTATTCTGGAGATTGAGGAATAGAAAAAGGTTTGACTTTGAGACTCCCAACAAAGAACATTAAAATGTGAGCCAATACTTTCATGACCTGATGGTCCATTTCTCTAAAAAGTGGAACCCACTTGAGATTTGTTACGTGGAATTACTGATTAATGAGAGAAATTGGTAAAGGGTGTCTAATTATTATTTTAAGGTTTTTTCTAGATATTTAACTTGATTTTTTTAATTTTATATGATTAATAATATTGATATATTTTTAATGCAAAATTTCCATAGATGTATGTATTTTTTTATTTTTTATCTTATGAAATTCCAATGACTAGTTTTTTGAAAAATTATTTTTGATTTCGAAATTTTAGAATTACCAATACAAGAACCAGCACTTTTATTTTTTTAATTAAAAATGTTATTGTTATTTTTCTATAATTTAAGGTTCGAGTTTCATTCGGCACGATGACTTTTCGAATTTGAACCCTGGCTATGTCAGCAACAACTCCAACACCACGCTACCGGTGGTGCGCGAACAAGATCGATTCATGCCGATAGCCAACGTGATCTGCATCATGTGACGCGTGCTCCCTCCCTATGCCAAAATCTCTGATGAAGCCAAAGAAAGTATCCAGGAATGTGTCTCGGAGTTCATCAGTTTCATCACTGGGGAAGCCAACGAGAATTGCCAACTCGAGCAGCGCAAGACCGTCACCGCCGATGACCTGCTTTGTGCCATGGAAAAGTTAGGTTTTGATGACTACGTCGAGCCCCTCACCATTTTCTTGAACCGGTATAGGGAGGCCGAGAATGACAGGACTAGTGGCGAACTCATTTTGAAGCGTGGGAATGACCATGGACCAATGATGATGCCACCTTTTAACAGCCCAGCTTTCCAGGCAAGATTTCGCCAAGGGTTTTTGGATGCCGCCACCACTGCCATTGCCATTGCGGGTGGATACAATCAAGATGCTTCGGGTGCTGCCACCGGCGCCGGATCATCTTCGCAGGCTTCGACAAACAACTCCGATCCATTTGGTTAGTTCAAATGAGCAAGATGAACTAAAAAGGCAAGCAAATGAAATTTGAATAAACAGATATACATGATATTAAAGTACCCATAATTAGTGATATTTTCTTCTTGCTTAATGTTTTCAGTGGCATGGTTAAACAGAAACAATTATAAGCTTGCTGGTGTTTTTTTTTTTTAATTTAAACTACCCCTTCTCTACCTTTATTTGGTGTTTTAATGGCATATTTGTACTTGTGATCTATTCTGGTTCATTCAATAAACTTCGAATTAAACTCTGTTATCGTCTAGTGGAGCATTTCGAGTTATTGAATGAACCAAATTCGAATATTCTAATGCAATCCATAGCTCACATATGTATAAGAAATTGGACTTGTTGCATTTCTATAAATGAAAACAAAACACTCCATCAATGGTAAATAATGTTTCTTTTGATCAACAATGGTCTTTTACAGATACGAATTGAAGTTTATTAACCCGGTCAGTTAGTCCATCATCATTTGTCATTGAATTTGAAGTACAGATTCTGTTTCCGGATATAATCAATCACTTCGTCTACAGTCAAATATTTTATAGACAATCCTCTTGAAATGCATTCCCTGAAACAAATATGAAGGAAACAAGGGGAACTCCATCAAAACTAGACTCGAAAATGAAGTTGAATGTATCTTTCAGTACTCTAATAGACCTAAAAGTACTTCTGTTCACCTCAATCTAGTTGAACTGATTTGGTTCGGGACAAGTTCATCGACGATTTTAATGTTATCCTGAAAGAAACAGAAGGCAAATGTGCCAAAATCAGTGATTTAGGCCTTTATCCTGAAAGAAACCAGCACCTATGACTTGTGGGAGTCCAAAGTTTCTTTCCAGAGTGGATCAAGATTCAAATATCAAGGATAAAGACCGGGAACTAACCCGGTTTTCGTTCAAAATCTCATCACCGCTGATGATTTTTTCCAAATCTTGTCCTTCTCTACGAATGCAAACCACACCGTAATCTTTGCATATAGCTCTAACCTGAAATTTGATGCAAAATCCAAGTTTAGTACCTTCCTATATTATGCTAAGTATGCTCAACATATTATATTTAGACAGAACAATATGGCCTTAATGTTCCTGTCGTCCTTTAACACCAATATCACAAAGAAACTAGCTAGCACATACCTGCTCGGGGATCCAAAACCCGGGAATGCTGAAAGACTGAAGCAAATCAGAACCGCAAACAAGCATGACTTTTAGGGATTCTGCAAAGAGACAGGTACCGTTGGTGAACTTGTCCCAAACCAAACCAGTTCAACTAGATTGAGGTAAACAGCATTAGTTTTAGAGCTATTAGAGTACAGAAAGATAATTCAACTTTGTTTTCGAGTCTAGTTTTGAGGAGTACCCTTCATTTTTGTTTCGGGGAATGCATTTGAAGAGGATTGTCTATAAAATATTCTACTGTAGACGAAGTGATTGAATCTAATCTTTCAGTATGATCAAGTATCTATCAAATTATGGCATTGGTGGTATAAGTTGCGGGTTGCATACCCTTACGTACCAGTCCACCCTCAGTCAAGAAGCTCTTGACTCGATCGAGAACAGTTAGAGAGCGCTGAAAAGAGCTTTGTTTTGCCTGTAAAAGAGAACGATATTAGAAAAAGAACACTAAGCACTTGAAAAGGAAAATGCAACAGATATCCCTCACAATTCAACTCGGGTTTTCCAACAAATTCACAAAACGAAATCCAGAGAAAGATAACTAGTACCTCCCAAGGATCAACCATGATAAATTCAGAACTTTTGCAGGCCAGATTACACATCTCGACACGATGTTCAGCAGCTATAAGGCCCTGCATCATCATCAATCAAAGCTACTCAAACTGAACTAAATAAATAGCACACACAATTAGCTATTTCCATTATCTCTAATCTAATCATTTCCTGGATTATTATTATATGCATCGGCAATCGAATCAAACAAATTAGTTACCATTTTACCAGATGCTAACGAATCAAAAAACAAAGTTTATAATAAAATCTGCAAATTCTACCATTAATAATTGATTTTTTGGATATTAATCATATGCAATAGTAATTGAATTCCATCAAATCCAATCAAACATTTACCATCTCTGCAGAAGCAAATAAAGTTTGTGAATTCTAGCATTAATAATTCAGTAAAAGAAGAAAAGAAAAGCTAACCCTTTTCTTGTAAGCATCATTTACAGGAGACATATAGGCTCCTATAACACAAAACCCATTTGAATTCAACGCATCTCGAGCCAGTTCTAAGCATAAAAATTTCAAAAAAAACAGATCAAAACCCATGAAAAATGAAAAGAAAAAACAAGTGAAGAAACTTACCAAACATGCGTAAGTGCATCAAAGTTGGAGGATTGAAGCTTCCAGTAGCTACTAAAACTACATGTATTTTGTTCCCACTTTGATTAAATTAAAAACAAAAAGGAGAAATCAATACGTTGGTGAAAAAAAAGAAATTAAAATTTATAAAAGAACAGAAGAGAGTGATCTTACTTGGTTGTTGATGGTAGAGATAGCTTATCCAAAGGCAATGAGATTTCCATTTTTATATAAACAAAAACTCATAGGGAGAGGCGGATGTATACAAGAGACTGGGGAGCGTATGTTTGCGGAAATTTGAATTACATCATGTAAATTTTATAAACTTTTTAAATAGATCCTCGCAAATTTGTTAAAAAGTCTTGTAAAGTCTTAATTTTTTGGAATGTTTTTAACTAAACCCCTTCTAAATTGTTAAAAAAATGTCGTTAAGTCTCATAATTTTTTAAATATTTAACTAGACCCTCAAAGTTTTTAAAAATTCTTATTAAATCCCTCAAAATTCTTAAAAATATTTATTAAACCTCCGTATAACTTTATGCGTAATTTTAACCCAGTATTTCCTTTCCCTTAAACGTTGGAACTAACGCCGTTTATCCCCGCTCCATATTCTCCTCTCTCCTTCAGTTCACATTCTCTTCCTCCCAATAATATTTCACTTCTTCCGATCTCTCTCTCAAAGTTCCCGTTTTTCTCTCTAAAAAACACTCTTATCGCTCTCTAGAATTCATGTCGGTATGTAATCTTTGTTTATTTCTTTTATTTTCTGTTTAAATTTGTTAAAAACGAAGCTTTACTTCCTTGTTTGACTTGATTTCTTTTCTCTTTTTTATGGATTTAAGCTTTTGTCTGTTTCCATTCGTATTTTTCTGGGTTTCTACTGTTTAAAAATTCTCAGTTTTGATTTTTTTTGCTGATCAAAGTTTCCTTTTTGTCATTTTGGTATTGTTTTCTTTGATGAGTTTTGCTTGAAGCTGGTTTTGAGATTTTTGTTTTATTTAACTTATTAACTAATAACTACACACCAATTGAGCAATTTATTGTATAATAAGTTCATAACATGATTTATGATTAATAAATTTATCTAGATGGATGATTTACATTGATTCAAATGGGATGCATTAGCAAATGGGTGATTGTTTTAGAATCTTGGTCCTAATGGGAATTGATGTACCATTGTTGTGACTTGTGTAGTATTTGATATCTTAATTTGTAAATGGCAGCTTGATTAGGATGTTATGATTCTTGTTCATGTTCTGAAGCAGATGAATCTTTTGTATCAATCTGTTCATATTCGATTGGTTGGCACCCAGTAATCAGAGTTCTTTCTGTTGGATAACTAGTTTTGTTTATTTTTATACAAAAAGTAGATCAACTGTTGCAAAGTTTTACAAGGATACATACCGAAACTATTAAGCAAACATAGTGGGATTTAAACCACCAAGATGAACAAAGAGCAAGATTATAACACTATTAGCCTTAACTTTACTAAGGTTGAATAATCTCGTAGCTATAGTCTAGCTAATCTTCTGAAGTTGAGTAGCTGAATTTGGAAGATCATGTTGTTCCTTTCCTTTCCTTCCATAGAAAATAGATGAAAGCGCTCCAAGCAATGTGCAAGATACTGGTGATCAAAGCATTGCTGCGTATGTGGCTGATTGCCCATGATATTTCTTCAGCCCAATCACACTCTTCATTTTATCTGGCTAAGTTCTAGCACTTCACACGATTCTTCAGCCCGATCAAGCTCTCCAATGATTAATCCCCATCAGAGAAGGTTGTCTATGGTAGGAAGTTTACCAAGGATTGCCATCCACGCAATGGTGGGATTACGAGGAACGTAAAATTTGCGCCATGTTATTGTCTCCCTTGGTCTAATAGCATTCCAAACTGAAGCAATTAGATTCTTTAAGGGGTTTATCACAATGTTTATTTTGACAGTTGTGACGAATGCTTAAATTTCCATGACTTGATATTGTTTTGATTGCTAGTTTACATCATCTCAAGTTTGACTTTTTGGCGATTCATTTTTTTAATCTTGTTTCAAGATAAGCTTTTTACAGTGTCTTTCGAAGAATGTTTATCATTTCAAGATGTCTGGTTGTGGTTTTAAATCAACAAAACCGTATGCTTTTATGTTGTCTTTTTTCGGTTCAATTTGGACATGCTTAATCTTATCTCCCACTTCGGTCATGGGAATTTTACTTATCCATTTGCCCAACAGGAGGAGAAGGGCCGCCCATTGCCAAAATTTGGTGAATGGGATGTCAATGATCCTGCATCAGCGGAGGGATTCACCGTGATCTTTAACAAGGCAAGGGACGAGAAGAAAACAGGTGGCAAACCTGAGTCACCAGCAAAGGCTGATCCTGCTGTTAAGCCTGGAGTGGATCTCAGCAAACCCCAGCCTGTAAGTAATCTTTTAATAACTTACCTTGTTCTCACCGTCTGGATGCATGCATTAGACGATGTTGATAACCTATTCTTCCGATGTTGCTTCAATGCATGCATTAGTTTTCTCTTCTGATGTGCTGTTTTTTTCTCAGAAAAAATGGTTTTGCTGCTTTCAAGCCCCGACTGCGGAACTGTAATGGAATCCTGTCTGTATTAGAGCTTCCACAAGTATGTTCATTATACCCCACCATATATTCTTAAACAGATAGGATCTATACAGCTGGGATATGTTCTTCTGATTTTCCTTTGGTGTAAAATTCAATTATGGTGGAAAGAAGCAAAAAACACAAACACTTGTTGTATCTATATGTACTGATTTGGTGGGTCATTATTAGAAGCAGAGTCATTTCTTCTTTTTTACCTTCTCTTTGTTATAACCTTTAAAGCTTTTTGTATGACATTTTCTTTCTTTAATAGAGTGATTGGCTATGTTGCTCGGTATCTTCATTTTTATTGAGGTATTGGAGTTCGAACACTTGTATCCAGCACTTGGATATTGTGATAAAAAGTTATAGGATCCTTCGATTACATGAAAAACTTGTAAAATAATCGCATCTGACACTTACATTCAAGTTCGAGTAACATATTGGCATGTTTATATAGAAGTTCTCATTAGATCAAGTGCTATATCTGAGTAATTCAAGAGAAAAATGCAGAAAACATGAATAAGAACTCGAACTTTGTCGGCGGATCTCATCGTCACTAGTCACATTATTCAGTATGGTACAAGGTCTCAACATGATAGGGGACTTCAAATTAGGCCATTGCATGAGGATCCCTTCGAAACCGAAGTTCATCATACAGTTTAAAAAGAAAGAGGAAAGACAGTTGGTAATTTCAGTATATCAAATTCCTTTATTTAACATGAAATTTGGTCCTACATATGGACATTTTCATCGGCTTTTTGGAAGTATAGTTGCTTCAACTGGCTACTTTGCAACAACATGGTGGCTACTATCGAGCCTCGAGCACACATGTGAATCTTCATTACGAATGTTCACAAACTACAGCAACTACCCACAGATGAATTAGTTCTTTCTGATTGGTTTGCTCGCCCTGGTTCCGGTCTGGCGGCTGTCACACAAATTCCCAGAGAAAAAATGGATCGGGTTAATACGTATGCCGACGAGCATCGGAGCTTTGCAGGCTATGCCATCAGCTAAAGCTGTTTAATATATTTGTTGAGGAATTGCTGGGATCTTCTTTAACTGGTAAGTTTATAATCAGCACAAGGAATGGTGGACTACATGTCTACATATACTTAAATTTCATCCTCTGCTTTGAATGCTGGAATTGCCTCCATGGGAATGTTTTTTTACTTTGACTCTTCAATCCGATGAAATCAACGGTCCAGATTGGTGGGATCATGATACCACGGCATCCGAGATTATGTCTCTCTAGGTGATATTTTGTATGACAGTCGCCGGCATAGAGGTCATGCGATCGGTTGAGTTATAAGAAGTGATATTTGAAAAAAGCACATAAACACAAAGCTTTTCTTCCCTATATTTTTTATGTTCGTTTTATAATCTATGTTCGACCGTTAATATCCATCATTTGATATAATAGTATAAACAACTGAAAATTGCAGATTTATCAATGATATTATCTGATGCCAACATTTTTACTTCCTAATAACAGTAATCTAGAATGAATAAATGAATAAATAAAGATAAATAAAACCCCCAAAGCAATTCATATTCTTGGCATGTTCATCCTGTTATATAGTTAATATTTATATTAAAAAATACTTCATTAAAACAAGGGCAGGCATGCATAGAATGGAAAGCATGTGGTCTACCAGCCAAGACTCTTCCCCCTCAGTATATAGGCAAGCAATTGGTCCCTCACAGTTGATTCACTTCATTTCTCTACCTACTTGTATACAACAGCTATTATGGAAACTCGAAAAGAGGGTGAAATCGAGGACATGCCGATGCCGTTGTCGTCTCCAACGATGGGGTCTATGCAGATAGCAGGTAGCAACGGTTTCGGTCATAACATCGAGTTCATGTCACAGGCTTACCTTAGAAACCAGTATTCCGAGATCGATATTGAGGACTACACCGTGTATGCTGATAAAGATCACCCTCTCCCTATATTTCTTAAGGTAGTTTAATTTCTCGGGTTTTCTTCGATTTGTTTGAGGTTTATCAGTATTAACTTCTGATATGATCCCGGTTTCGTGTACGAAGTTTGAAGATGTGGAATACAAGGTTCGAAGTCATCAACCTGCCTCAATCAACCCGGTGAGAACGGTGATGTCGAAGTTAGCCTCACAACTGAACTTGGAACAAGATAAGTACAAGGAGATCCTTAAAGGTGTAACGGGCAGCACCAGCCCCGGCGAAATCCTTGCTTTGATGGGTCCTTCTGGTAGTGGCAAAACAACCTTGTTAAAGATAATAGGTGGAAGATTGACAGATAATGTTAAAGGAAACATAACGTACAACGACATTCCTTACAGTCCGGCTCTTAAACGAAGGTTAGGCAGGTTTCTATCTAAGCTTTTTTCCAACATTCAATCGATTTCGAGTGTTCTGTTTTTCTTGCAGGATTGGATTCGTGACACAGGACGATATACTGCTACCTCAACTAACGGTCGAAGAAACCTTAGTTTTTTCGGCATTCCTGAGACTTCCTAGTGACATGAGCCTGCAACAAAAGTATGCAAAAGTGGAGATGATTATGAAGGAGCTAGGCCTTGAGAGGTATGAACAACTATGAACCACATAGGGATTTTACCTTCCGTTCTAACCGTTGCATAACCGCAGATGTCGTCACACGAGAATCGGGGGAGGATTGGTCAAAGGAATATCCGGAGGAGAAAGGAAAAGAACTAGCATTGGTTATGAAATTCTCGTTGATCCATCATTGTTGTTGCTCGACGAACCGACTTCCGGTCTCGATTCCACCTCAGCCAATAAACTTATTCACATTCTTCAAGGAGTTGCAAAGGTATCCTAATTGACCAAAATCTGTACGAAGTGCACAACTCCTATATAGAAAATGAGTAAAGATTGTGGTTGATGATATACAGGCAGGGAGAACTGTGATCACAACAATTCACCAGCCGTCGAGTCGAATGTTTCACATGTTTGATAAGCTTCTGCTGATATCAGAAGGCTACCCTATTTACTCCGGGAAGGCAAGAGACTGCATGGAGTATTTCTCGTCGCTGCGATTCATCCCGGAAATAGCAATGAATCCAGCTGAATTCTTGCTCGATTTAGCGACCGGCCAAGTCAATGACATAACTCTGCCTGAGGATCTAGTGGCATCTCAAGGAACGGCCGATTCCGAAAGGGCTGTAATCAAAGTATGAACTGTTTTGAACTCTTAACAATATAAAACCCCTTTCTTTATCCCTCTCAAAACATTTTTTCTTTACATTTTATCAGTATCTTCAACTCAAGTATAAAACTCGTCTGGAGCCAAAGGAAAAGGAAGAGAATCACCGAAGTAGCAAGGCGCCGCAACATCTTCAGATGGCTATTCAAGTAAAGAAGGACTGGACAATAACTTGGTGGGAGCAGTTCATGATAATAATGAAGAGAACCTTTCGAGAGAGACGGCGGGATTACTTCGATAAGCTGAGATTACTACAGTCATTAGGAGTTTCAGTCTTGCTAGGTCTTCTTTGGTGGAAATCGAGTGCTGCAACCGAGGCTCAATTGAGGGATCAAGTAAAATTTCCCAAACTTCATTTTACAAAATCTTTTGACTCCTTATTACATCTGCATTTCACTCTTATGTTTTCAGATTGGTCTGCTTTTCTACATCTGCATCTTTTGGACATCCTCGTCGATCTTCGGAGCTGTATATGTTTTCCCTTTCGAAAAGGTCTATTTGGTGAAAGAACGGAAAGCCGACATGTACAGGTTAAGTGTATACTATGTTTGCAGCACTCTGTGTGACATGGTGGCACATGTTTTGTATCCTACATCATTCATGTTGATTGTCTACTTCATGGCTGGTTTCAAGAGAACAGTCGTTTGCTTCTTCCTCACGTTATTTACCATCTTACTGATAGCTATTATAAGCCAGGTAAGTCGAGCAATTCCGGATATACGACTTTCTTTGCTTTCAAGACATGAATACTCTTCTTCCACTAATGCAATCTTCGACTTCACAAATGAACGAAAAAACTAGGGAGCAGGCGAGCTATTCGGAGCTGCGGTTTTGAGTATTAAAAGGGCCGGGATGATGGCCTCTCTGGTGTTAATGTTGTTTCTTCTCACAGGAGGTTACTATGTCCAGGTACCTGAAGCTACTTCGAAAATTGCTTTCGATTCATCGGAAGATTTCACTAAAGAAACTTGTTCTGTTCTTGCAGCATATACCGAAATTTATGCGGTGGATGAAGTAGTTATCGTTCATGTACTATGGCTTTAGGCTTCTGGTGAAGGTGCAATACTCTGGAGACCAGTTGTATGAATGTCAAAGCCAAGGCGGCTGTCGGGCTCTGCAAACTTCGCCTTCGTTCGACACGGTTAACCTCGACGGAGGCTTGCAGGAAGTATGGATTTTACTGGCCATGGCGCTCGGCTACCGGTTGTGTGTTTACGTTTGCCTGCGCAAGAGAATCAGTTCATGCCATATTTGAGTAGAATCTGCATTGCTTATAAATATATGTAACAAAAGACAGAAGAAAGTTTTGAGGGGCATTGACGACTCCTTCCCTGTTACCTTATGAATTCCATGCATGTGCAAAGGTTCTAATATATTGCTGCCATTCAATTTTGGCTTAATTGTAAAAAAAATATATATATCAAACTATAACAATTTTAAGTTGATAGGTTAAATTGTGGTTTTAATTTTAATATATTTTGATTTTTTTTTAAAATAAATTTCTTTAATTTTCAAAGAAAAAAAACCTTGAAATTTTCTAATTTGTCCTAAAATCCTAAATTTACAACGCACTCTAAAATTCTTAAGTTTCCGACCTTAAATTCTTCTTATGTCAACATCGATAGTCACATTGTAATCCTCGCAATAAAATCTTTATTTTCAATACGAAAAAGTTAAACAATGATAATTGGTTCGAAAAATAACGAATAAATTTAAAATTTGTAAATTTAGATCAAACTTCAAACATCTAAATCAAAAAGATATAATTAGAGATATTTTACAATTAGGATTTATATGGCTTAGTTTTAAAGTTTCAAATTTTAGATTAGATTTTAGCGTTGGTTAGAATTTAGGGTTTATATGTTAAAATTTAAGTTTTAGGATAATATATTAAGATATCTAAATTTTACCCTAAACACAACCTCTAAATTCTCCTAAACCATATATCATAAACTAAATATATAAACCCTAAAACACAATATTAAATTTCCAAAATGATTTCCTTTGCATGTGCAACAAAACTAAAGAAAGATAATAGTGATTATAATGGGTGATGGATGCTTTGGACATAGTGAAATTCAAAAGGAATTTCTTTGGACAGTAATTCAACATGTTAGAAAATTTTAGAATTATACTAACATTCAAAGCAAGGTAGAACGAAAAGAACAGCATTTATCATTTAAGATCATCTCCATAACTAGCAACGACTCCAGAGGGAGGCACCAAACAAAATGTAAAAACCAGCTAAAACATCGTTCAAAAAAAAACTACCAAGTTCATATAGGAACATGTCGGGCTTAGTCAACTTCCTCCATCTTGCTGCCTTCAGCATCGGCATCCTCCAATGGGGGCATATCAGCATCAGCTTCAGCTTCACCTGCATCCTCGTCGATGCTCAGACCGAGTTTGAGCATCCTGTGGATTCTGTTGCCGAAGGTGTTGGGGTCGTCGAGGCTGAACCCAGAGGTAAGGAGAGAGGTCTCAAAGAGGAGAAGGACAAGGTCCTTGACAGATTTGTCGTTCTTGTCTGCATCAGCCCTCTTTCTCAGCTCCTCCATGATTGGGTTCTCCGGGTTGATCTCCATTGTCTTCTTGCTGGACATGTACCCAGCCATGTTGTTATCCCTCAAAGCCTGTGCCTTCATGATCCTCTCCATGTTGGCAGTCCAACCATACTCTCCGGTCACTAAACAGCATGGAGAATCAACCACACGGTCAGAAACCACAACCTTCTCCACCTTGTCACCCAACACATCCTTGATAACCTTGCACAGACCCTCAAACTTTTCCTTCAAGGCTTCCTTCTTTTGCTTCTCATCCTCGCTCTCATCAAGTTTCAAACCTTCCTTGGTTGCAGACACCAGCTTCTTTCCCTCGAATTCCTTCAGCTGTCCAACAGCATACTCATCGATGGCATCAACCATGTAAAGGACTTCATAGCCCTTCTTCTTCAGCTTCTCAAGGAAGGGGGAGTTCTCAACTGCCTTTTTACTCTCACCGGTGATGTAATAGATATCATTCTGACCCTCCTTCATTCTGGTCACATAGTCCTTCAAGCTGGTCATCTCATCACCGCTCTTGGTGGAGTGGTATCGCAGCAATTCAGCAATCTTAGTCCTGTTTTGAGAGTCCTCATGGATACCAAGCTTGAGGTTCTTGGAGAAGGCCTCGTAAAACTTGTTGTAATCTTCCTTGTTCTCAGCTATTTCAAAGATGAGCTCAATGCACTTCTTCACCAAGTTCTTGCGGATAACCTTCAAGATCTTGTTCTGCTGCAACATTTCTCTTGAAATGTTGAGAGGAAGGTCCTCTGAGTCAACAATACCCTTAACAAAGCTGAGAAACTCAGGAATCAGATCCTCACAGTTGTCCATGATGAAGACACGTCTGACATACAGCTTGATGTTGTTGGGCTTCTTCCTTGTGTCAAAGAGATCAAAAGGAGCCCGCTTGGGAATAAAGAGGACAGCCTTGAACTCGAGTTGCCCCTCAACTGAAAAGTGTTTGACGGCCAAATGCTCTTCCCAATCATTTGTAAGGCTCTTGTAGAAGGCAGCATATTCTTCCTTGGTAATCTCTTCAGGCTTTCTCATCCAAATAGGCTTCTGTTTGTTCACCAAAGACCATTCGTGCGAGACCTCCTTGATCTTCTTCTTTTTCTTCTCGTCTTTCTCCTTCTCCTCATCAACATCCTCCACTTTCCCTTCCTCTTCCTTCTTTTCCTCCTCATCCTCATCATCAGAAATCTCCTTCTCGATAGTCTTCTCAATCCAGAGAGAAATGGGATAACTAATGAACTCAGAGTGCTTCTTAATCAAGTCCTTGAGACGTCTCTCCTCGAGGTACTCGAGCTGGTCCTCTTTCAAGAAAAGAGTAATCTTGGTACCCCTGCCAATGTTCTCCCCAGAGGTATCCCTGGTGACGGTGAATGACCCACCGGCTTGGGATTCCCATACATACTGCTCATCATCATTGTGCTTCGTGGTAACAATAACCTTCTCAGCAACCAAGTAGGCAGAGTAGAAACCAACACCAAATTGTCCAATCATACTAACATCAGCACCAGCAGCCAATGCCTCCATGAATTCCTTGGTCCCCGACCTTGCAATGGTACCAAGATTGTTCACCAAATCTACATATAACAGAGATATAGTCAAATTAGGAGCCCATTTAAACGCACAGCAATTAAATAAGCAAAAAAAAATACTTACCAGCTTTGGTCATTCCAATACCACTGTCGATGATCGTCAGGCTATTGTTCGTCTTGTCTGGAACAATATGAATGAAAAGCTCCGGCTGAGCATCGAGCTTGCTCTTGTCGGTCAAGCTCTCAAATCTAATCTTGTCCAAAGCCTACAAATGAACAGGTTTTAACATTATAGCAAACAAACACTAATTATCCCTAAAGGGACATTATATCACACTACATTCACCATATCATTCCTATTTACTTTTTTTACATTCATAAACACATAAACAGCACAAATTTGTTGGAAAACATTCAGTTTCAAAATTAAAATTCAATAAACAAGACTAATTCCATGCAAGAATGATACAATCTTTTCACTTTCATCTAACTTTCACGCCTACGAAATCCATCATTTCAATCTAAATACAAAAAAATAGCTAACAAAAGAAGTATACGAATCCAAAACGAACAACCACGGATCAGATCATTACGTATTAAACATCATAACCGGTTATATTCACAACCATGGAAAATAAATCAGATCCATCAAATCATGCACTGAAACGAAATATATATATATATATATATACATATATATATATGAAGACTTACATCAGAGGCGTTGCTGATGAGCTCGCGAAGAAAGATCTCCTTGTTGCTGTAGAAAGTGTTGATAATCAAGCTGAGAAGCTGATTGATCTCGGCTTGAAAAGCAAACGTCTCTGTATCCGCCATTGATGAACAAGCTCTAAGCTCCCGATTCAAAAGATAAAACACGAAATGGAAAGGTTTCGAATGAGGGAGAAGAAGATGAAACCGAGTTAAACCACTGATTTGAGCCTGGGTATAAGGAGAGTTTATATAACTATAAGGAAGGTCACTAGGGTTTCTAGATCCTTCTATTAATTGTTTAAAATAAAAATAAATAAAAATGATAAAGTACACAAATGATCCCTAAGCTAAATAAAATTAGTTATTTTAACCACTAAAGTTTTTGAAAGTACAAAATGATCATTAAACTGATTGAATTGTTACAACATAGTCGCTACATGTTTTATAATAGTGATAAATTTTGATAAGTTTAAAGATATTTTGAACTAATTTGATGAATTTAATGAGATTTTATAATAATTTTCATACATTTAATAACTATTTTATAATAATTTGATAAATTTAATAATCATATTCTAGTTTTTAAAATTTTAATGTTCAAAAGAATATTTTTACTTATCATTTCTATATTTTACCCCATAATAATAGGACCAATATTATAGGGAGTTGGGATTGCGGGAGCCACTTGTTTATTCTTAATACTTTTCTTCGCCGGCTAGATTTGTTTTTTTATACGAATATTTGTATTTTTTATTTAGGTATAATTCTGTCTTGAGTCCTCGTACTGTTCAAAATTTAAATAACATTGTTAATAAATTTAGATTAAATTCAAATATATGACATTTTAATAATTTAAAATTACTAATGCAGATATAAATAAGTTTATATTTGCTGCACCAATAGTTTTTATGAGTCCATGCATTATTAATCAACAAGATGTCACTTGTTAAAATATATAATACTTAATAAATAATTTGATCCCTAAGGTATGACCGATTAAAAAATGTGACCCTTAAAAAATTTCATTCTGTAAGAGATTTTGGCACCTTCATCTGACACTTTTAAAAAATAATGGTATTTTCTGTCAATTAATGAGTGACGTGTAGGAATAAATGAGAATAAATTATAGTTTAACAAAAAAAAACATGAAATATATGAAAACCCCATATTCTGACAAGTCATAGGTGGGTTTTGAGTGACTATGGGCAATTCTAAAAACAGGCGGCTTAAATACCAACTAAATACCAACCAAGGAAAAACCCCATTAAATGGAGCCGGTTTAATATAGGTCGTTGGATTGAAAAAAAAACGTGGGATAAGGTTACCCGGTGAACCGGTAACCCTTTTAACGATTGTATAAGTTGAGTAAAATACGACGAGCGGGAAAAGAAAAACAAAATTTTAGGGCATCGAACCCAAAAGAAAAACAAAACGACGAGCTGGTTTTTGCATCAACCAAAGAAGAAAATCTGAAGGAAATTTGTCGAGGAAGTTGGGTTTGAGCACGGTTTTTAGGTAAGTTCTTGCTTCTTGCTTCTTGCTTCGTTTTTTTTTTATTTCGGGTTTTTTTCTGTTTTTTTTTTCTATTTCAGCGAACGGTGAAGGTTTTTGTATAAATCGTGCGAATGTGAATTTCTTTGTAAAATATTATCAATTTTGTATATGAGTTTGGATTGGAAGGAATTTTCGGTGTTTTTGGTTAGTGTTCTGTTAAGGGTTTTTGGGAAAAAAAAGATAGAAGAAGTGTTTAACAGTAGTTAAAAAAGATAAGCAAAGAAGAAGTTTTGAATTCTTTAAGAAAGAAATATTGTCGAGGAGATTGGAGTTGTAAGAATAATTTAGTTGAAATGCATGTATTGGTTATGAATGTTGGCTGAGATGGTTTAAAAATTGTTCTTCATTTTGGTTGCAGACAATGAAACATAAGAAGTCTCATAAAGGGGATGCAGAGGCACCTAAGCTATGTACAGCATATTTCCAATTCTAGTAAGTTGAAGTTAAATGTATATAGAACTGTAAAATTTATTAAATATGAGTTGCATAAGCTAACAGAGAATTTATGTTTTACAGTAAAGCAGAATGTAAACGTTTGGAGGGGGAGAAGACAATGAACAACAATGTAAGTATGTTGTGTAATGGTTTGTTAATTGTACATGATATTAGTACTGGACTAATTGTGAGAGTGATACAGGAAAGAAAAGCATTGGGTTTGAGGTGGAGACAGATGAGTGAAGATGAAAAGGAGCCTTATAAAAAAATGTTCGAGGAGCAGAAGCAGGCTCTAGCTGAATGGAAAGCCTCGAATGTGAAGGATATTGTAGTACTTGAGGAAGAGAAAGAGAAAAAGGTAAGTGAATTTTTAAAATTATTTATGGAGAAAGAGATGAAATTGTTCTAACATTAGGTATATTTGTGCAATAGTGAAGTAAATAATGTATTTATGAAATGTTGTAGGAGAAGTCTTCAAGATGTAGCCTCATTAAGCTGTCAGAGGTGTTTGAAGAGATGAGGAAGATGAATATTGAGGGTGTGGTACATGAGTTAGGGTTTGGTCCTTTACTGGAAATAAAACCGAGAGCTATTCATCGCGACCTATGTCGCACTTTAGTAGAGAATTTTGATGTCCAGAGGTCGATCATGGAATTTGATGGACATAAAATTCCAGTTTTGGTGGAAGATGTGGAGGCTGTTTTGGGTTTGAAGAATGAAGGAGTCGAAGTTGAAATTGGAACGAGAAATGTTAATGCAAAAGAAATGGCATCGAAGTACGGAATAAAGAGGGATGCGAAGGTGAATGAACTTGAGGAGGACATAGTTAGCGGTAAATTTGAGGGAGACGAGTTGAAAGCTCGCGTTCTGCTTTTCATTGTTGGTGTTTTTATAAGTCCTAATGCAAACAATATGCCTTCCTCGGAACATTTACTGCCCAGAGGGGTTGAAGGGAAATCTCAATTGGTGCAAATATGCATACAACAAGTTACTTGATGGAGTAGAGAACTGGAAAGTTCGTGGTGGTTTGGCATACATGACCGGATGCATCGCGATATAGAGGTAATATATGTTTAAAATTATGTTTGTTCGAACGTAGCATTTGTTTCATGGGATTGATTATTGAGGTAGATTATAATGTTTTGATGAATAATAAATTTAGGTGAGGTTATTTGATTTTTGGAGTGGAGTCGCGAGCAGAATAGTTGCTGCCTCTCAAGGTCGCGGTCACATACATGCATGGGGCAACAAGAAGGCAATAAAGAAGATTGTAAATAGCCTGAAGGAAAAAAGCCATCCAAAAAGACCCAAGGTAAGTGGGTTAAACCAACTTTGGATTATATAGGATGTTGTGGTTATATGAAATGATTTAATGATGATGTTTCCAGGTACTTGGGTATGATGATGAGAAAGTGGAAGGGGAAGAAGGGGATCAAAAGAGTGGAACAAATCATGTTGTTATGGATATGCTGCAGACTGTATTGGTAGAGTTGGGTGGAATAAAAGATAGTCTACAAGCCCGTATGGAGAAGGAAAAAGAAATCGAAGAAATTATAAGGGAATTGAAGGAGGAATGCAAGAGTTTAAATGCTAACATGATAGAATTGCAGAAGTCGTTGAGGAAATCTGATGGAGAAATTGTTGTTCATGGTAAAGAAGGAGAAGAAGTGGTTGAAAAAGGGCAAGTCAAAGTTTCTGATCCGAACGAAGGAGTTCATATTGAGGAGGACCCAATGATGGAGGACGAAGTCGAGTGGTTGAATGAAGAAGCCGTTGCTGTACCGAAAACAATAAAAAAGGTATAATAAGTTCATTTGATCAAATTTTTTGTAGATGTTAAGGATTGAGAGTATTGTTGTTGATATTGTTTGTGTTAACTTGTAGGGCAAGACAACAGCTATAGCTACTGCAAAGGTTAGTGTCAAAGGAATAAGAATAGGAATTCGAACTCGGAACATGAATAAAGTCAGCCATTGAATGAAGAATGTTGTGTGACAATGTTTGGTTTAAGTTGGATTTGTGTCCACAATAAATGTTGTGTGTGTATGAGTACATTTATTACAGACAAATATGGATGAAATTCTAATGTTATTCAAACTAATTGTTTAGTGCTTGAATAACTAATGAGGTTTTCTAATAAAACTTATATATTTGAACGTGAAGTACTTATTTGTCTTATTAAGTAGATTAAGTATTGAACAAGGAATGTGTAAGCATTGCAGATACTGACATACGTCCAAGTACCGGAAGGAGTAGGCAAGTCAACAAAAGATACTTGTGACTATATATGGAATACGCCATTGCCTGAATCGTAAGCAATCTGAATTTGAAAGTAATCCTCAATGATGTTGTTATGTTAAATATAATATGTAAGTTTTTTTGTATGGGTGCAGTAAATCAATTGCAAATTTTGGGCACACATATTTGTCTGTAAGCGATGCAGATACGATACGACCTGGATGTTGGGTGGGTTCAATGGTTAGTAGGTTTGACTATTCCTTTTAAGCATTTTGTATATATTACAAGAAATTTAGTATGATAGTTGCTATATGTTTGTGGTTTAGGTTATAGATGCTGTTGGTTTTACCATTGTTGATGAAGATATAAGGAAGAAATCTAAAAGAAGGAGAGGGTACATCCCGTGTGCATTGAGTGTAAGTAAAATATTAAAGAATCTTATGTCTATTATGAACAACTGGATATGGTTTTGTAAGGATACATGGTTAATAATAAATGATCTATTGTAGTCTTAGCTTCTGGACGGAGTAAATGTTGATATAATCGCTCAGTATTGGAATAAGGTTGGCAATCCATATGGCTTGTTGACGGACTGTAAAGTGGTACGAAGAAGCATTAATAAATTATACATCTCATGCAGTTTCATGTCATCTGTATATTACAATGGAAATCGTTGCTTGTTTCAGCTCTTTATCCCCGTGAATGAGAGCAACACTCATTGGTTTATGTGTGTCGTCGATATTGATGCTGGTGTAGTGAAGCTACTGGACAGCTTCCCAAATACCCGAGGCAATGGTGCAAGAGTGTGTATGGTAGAGAAACTGGTAATAATCGAGAACTACGAACTTTTATTATTCCATTGTTTAAGATGTTACAGAGTATGTAAAAACAGAAAAAATGTTTTTGCATGTAGACCAATAGTCTAAAAGAATGTTTAAAAGATAAGAAGTTTGTCCAAGTGTTTGGCTCACCATCAAGGCCGTTGACCGATCTGCGCGTGATGGTGGAAAAAGTCAAACATCAGGATAATGGGTACAGAGTTGTCATATTCTAGTACTTTGTGTTAATTTTGTTTAACAAATTGGGAAGGATTACTCGTGGTATTATGTTAACATGGATTTGTTTTCTAACAGAGATGATTGTGGTATGTTTTGCATCAGATGGATGCAGCTTTGGAATGAGAAGCATATAGGGGAAGTGGTAAGGGTTTAGGTTAATCTTCATTCAACTTTCCTTACTTTGGTCATGTATACTATAATGGTCTATAATAAAAGCTTAATTTGTTTGTACTTGTCTTAATAGAGCGTTGGAAAATGGGATCGGATGATTCTTTTGTACGAACTTATCAGTTATCATAGGAATAAATTGCGGAGGAATATCAATGTTGCTGTAGGTCAATGGTGCATGAAGGCAAACGAACCAAGGGTTCCAAAACATAGCAGTTTTAAGCGGCCGCAATGGTAAGGCCTGAATGCTTTGTTTATTATGTATTTGAATGCACTAGGACATGTTGTTCATTATTCTAATCTAATGCAATTTTGTTTGGTGAAGAACATGTTAGGGGATGGGGCAGCGGTGAGTGGATGGCAATGGATTTTGACTTATTTTTTTGTGGCGTTGCAGTGCGTAAAGGAACCCACTTTTTTATGGGTCGTAACCATGTTTGGATGTATATGAACTGAAAACATTTTGTATATGACATGTGCTGCAAGCATACATAGGTTAGGTAAGAGTGAAAGTGAAATGTCCAAATTTTGAATGTATATTATGCAATTTCAGGGCCACAATGTGGTAAAACGCTTGTACAGAAATTTTGCAATATATGATAAATTTCAGTGGATAAAAGTAGCATATGCACATGGTTTAGGTTTTACTTACAGTGATTTGAATGACATTTGCATTATGGTTGAGACATGTCTTGGTCGTCAAGTTTCGTAGTACCCGTTGGAAGTTGAAGCTTCAGTCCCGGGCATGTGTTCTTATTGTGTCCCTCCATTTTGCAAAATGAACAATGATTCCTCCGTTTTGTGGACGCATTAGTGTTTATTTTTTGCTTTCGTTTTGCGTCCTTCGTTTGCGGGTCTCGAACGGTGTTTTGGCGTACCCTATGTGATGAGGACTCATTGAATGTTACGGACTGCTCAAATTGAGCAGTTAGCCGTAGTAACTCATCTTTTGTGGTTTTGAAACTTTCGTCTGTTTGAGACGCAAGGTAGCACAACCGCGATGAAAGTGAGCGTAGCGATGCAAATCGAGACATTTGTCTTATTTCATGACAGACTTCGCTGTGAAGATAAGATGGAGCAGATACCTTAGCATTTTTTGTCCACCACGGTAGTATTAAGCAATTTGGGATGGCGGAGAAGTCTTCCAACTTAAGAACGTGCAGTTGATGGCGACATGGAAGGCCGATCGTCTCAAATTTCCGACAACTGCATGTAATGTTATGTGTTGTGAAATCAAGCACAACTTCATAGATGGCATCCCGATCCTTATACTGTGTCAAACGATACGTTCGTGCACCTTCAGTCGTAATCGGATGGAGAGCACGAAACAGTGTCTCATTTTTTAGTTCCTTCATAACTTTGTCAAACGATGCCCGGGTGAAGATGTCAGCTGCACTCCCTTCAAGGTCATGCAATTTGGTCAGTGGGAAAGGCTTCGAGGTGCAATTTTTGTATTCTTCGTTCAACTCATTTAAGCGCATGTCATTTATTCCCTTGTCAATGGCACGGACCACTTCAAGATATGTCTTCTTATGTTCGGGGATAATGTTGAGGGCGGAATTCATAGATTCGCAACGTTGTGTTGAGCGAAGATTTGCGAAGAAATGTCCTGTGAGATATGCTTGTGCCCACATACCAACCGTGTGATCCTTCTCCACGACCCAGGGATGCTGCTCCACGTTAAAATCTTTCATAACTGATCTCCACTGGCGATCGAATTCCTCAACTGTCCACCAAGAGGACATGCACCGTGTAAAGGCAGATGTAAATTTGGGATCACCTATGTTTGCCTGGGCATTTCGAGAAAGATGCCAGGAACATATGCGATGATGGGCACATGAGAACACTGTCTTGATAGCCCTGTGCATGCCCCTATCACCATCTGTGACGACTGAGACATGAGCTTTGTTAGACATTGCCTGCATGAACTCAGTAAGGACCCACTCAAATGTGTCTGCAGTCTCGTCTGCTAAAATTGCGACACCGAAGATAATGGTTTGATGGTGGTGATTAACACCAGCAATAGGCATTATAGGCCGGCCATACATGTTACCCTTGTACGTTGTGTCAAATGCAATTACATCACCGAAGCATACATAGTCGGACCTAGATGTTGAGTCCGACCAAAAAATATTATGCAACCCCCCTAATGGATCAGTGTTGAACTGCACGTACAATCCTGCATCTTGATCTTTCTTGAAGTCAAAGTATGCAAGAAGAGAATTGACATCACCGTCACGATATTCATCCGCCCTTGCTTTTTGAAGGGAGTTGTACAAGTCTTTTCGAATGAAACCAACATTGTGGAAACCTCCCGACTGTTGCGTGAAATAATTCATTACCTCCGACGTCCGCAGGCCAACACTTTTCAAAGCCTGTGCCTCAATTACATCATCTTCATTAACTTCTCTAGCCGACCGAAGATACGGTTGCATTATAGGTGGGCACAACGGGTGATTATGCTCACTGTGACATACTACTATCTCCCAACTTGATACTTCTTTGCACTTGACAATCACCTTTGCCTTGCAACCAATTCGTGTTATATCACGAGGCGCATGTTTCCGGTCGGAGTCATTAACTTTCCTTCTGCGCTGTCCTCCCCTTGAACAACAAAACTCTTGCGTATGTACATTTCCCATACCATCAGTCCTTGTTGTTGCACGACTGACACTGAACCCCTTATTCTTCGCATATAGTCGATAATAGTTCCACGCCTCATCACGAGAGTTAAACACCATACCAACCAAATTATCGGAAGCACCAACTTCATTTCTGTTGCACTCATCTGGTTCACCAATTTGAGCTTCCTCAACTCTTACACCAGCCATGTTTCAAATTAGAAGATGGAAAAAGTGGTCTACAACGATATGTTGTTTAATCCTTCCTTTATTACTTCTGACGTTGATGATGAAATAAGGAGAAGTAGTTGTGGAGAACCTTTAATATCAGCTACCACTTTAAATTGCAATAAGTTGACAGATGGGCTGGTAGGTAATACAATAAATGATATATCGTCAAAAGGTTTCGATACCTTTAATAGGGAGGTTTCGATACCAAGCCGGCATCGAAACCAAAAGTCATGTATCGAAACCAAAAGAGCATCGAAACTACATGTGGGGATTCGAAACCTGTTTCAAATTATAAAAAACGGGAAATATAGACTGTAAATGAAAATGTTCCAGCTCCTCCATCTCGGAAAACACAATTTTGTAACCCTAACCCTTCAATTTTAACGCTTTTTATTGTTTGTTCTTCGATTACCAGCCATATTCGAAACCTGAGACCGTTCGTTTTCTTCTTCTTCGATTGTTTAGGGTTTGTTTCAGATATTCCAACCAAAAACTCTTACATGGCTCCAAAAAACCCTAAACCCAGTAAAGGTAAACGAGGTCCGAATCAAACAGGTGGTTCTATCCGTTCGATTGTAGTTGACGCGCCACAACCTCCAAATATTTTGAGCCATTGTTTCCGTGATCCCGCTTGTCTTCAGCGATTCCACGAAGTGTACGAGGCGAAGAAGATTAGGAAGGAGCGAACAATTGACTTGGATTTTTTGATGTCCAATGATTATAAATTCAACTTCTGGCCTTTATTTGTGGAATGGGGTTGGATCAGATATCTCGATATTAAACCCCGTGTTTATCAGAACCTGGTGAAGATCTTCTATGCAAATGCTACCCTTCAGCATGATGCCATAAGCCAACACTATGTAGCTATCGAGTCCTATCTGATGGGAGTTGAATTTACAATCACTCCGGCAATTATTGCCCAACACCTTGGTGTGGAAGTTACTGGTGAAGAGCAAGAAAACGACCGTGTCCCCTTGAAGTTCGATGATGACAGCCCAACTCATCTTCATATACATGAAAGGCTTCTGCATCTAATGACAACTTGGTTCTTCTGGTCATCAGGTGGACGATGCACTCGCATGCGTCATATTGATTATTGGTGGTTGCACCAATTTCGGTCGGAAAATAAACCCGATATAGCTACAATCATCTTCAGATCTATTGCGGAAATCGTTAGCAACCCTTCAAGAGGCTCCCTCATTTATGGATGTGTGCTTAGTCACATATTTGAATGTTTAGGGATCGACACCTCCATGGACCCTGAAATCCCGCTACCAAGTAAAATTGATGAAACAACAACTAAGAAGACGGGGTGGACGTTCATTCAGGGTGAATGGGTCCATAAAAGAGATGAAGATGAAGCAAGAATTGCAAGACGAATTGAAGATGTACCAGATGCTCCACCCCCAGATAAAATTGACGCCATGTACGACACACTAAAGAACTTGGATGCGTTTATCCGCAGTCATGTGGTAGAGGCTAATTCCCGATTTGAGCAACTACAAGCTCGTGTTTATTCATTGGAACGTGAACGGAATCAACATGTATTTCGACCGACATCGCCTCAGGATGCAAATGATTATGATGATGGTTAGGCTAGTATGCATAGTATATGGATTTCTTGTATTACATGAATAAACATTTGTTGAATTTGTTAGACTGCTTCATGAACATTGACTGACATTTGTTATAAATCAATCCATTTACACCTCTCTTCCATATCGTGTTGCATTCTATTTAGTTTCATTGATAACTTTAGGGTGTGTTCCTCGACGTAACATTGGATTGTTCTATACAGAGAATGTCACAGGTACACCTGCTGAGGAGCATTTTGATGCATATTCTGCACCAAGATGCCATTATCAGGCCTCTGGCCCAACAGAAAATGTCCCATGTACTTCTGCAAAAGATAACGATGATGCATATGCTGCAGCTGCTGTTCATGATCAGGCATCTGCTCCGGCAGAAGGCCATGCTCTTGCGCGTGCTTCTACACCTCAAGTGACTCTCACTTACAGGCGAAAGAAGCTTCATCGCCATGGCATAACGCCAAGTAATGAAATAGACTCTGAAATTCAGAGACCCAGGCGTCCTCCGCAAAGGTATGGCGAATGGTACAGGAACGTAGCACCTACCACAACGAAGAAGCTTCTTATTCTTGATTACAATGGCGTGCTAGCCACTGTTAGTAAAGACGGTATTAATTTTGTGACTCACTTTTAATACAACTGCTCATAAATTAGATTAGGGAATTTATGTTTTTTCAATTGCAGCTGTGGAACTCAGACCTGGTGCATTTGAGTTTCTGTGTTATTGTTTTACTCGTATGAGGTTGCTATTTGGTCCTCAAGGACAAGGTAATGCGGACATATGCCACCACCCTAAATGTATATAATTACACGATCCTTTAAGATAATTTGTGGATTGACTTTATTTGTGCCTGAACTGTTCATCAATGCAGAGAAAACCTACACTGGGCACTTTGGAGAATTAGTGATCTTAAACCAAGACTTGCCTTCATTTGGGTAACTTCAAAGTTCATCTTCGTTAAAGCATATAAATAGAATTTGACAAATCTGATGGACTATATTTGAATATTGCAGGATCAAAGACACTGCGAAAAACATCCATCTTATCCAAATGTATATACAAAAAATCTGAGGTGCGTGTGGGATAATATGCCTCAGTATAACGAAGGAAACACGCTGTTGGTTGACGACTCCGAAGCTAAAATGCTTAATAATCCGGTCAGTGAAGAACGCAACTATTTTCAATTTTGCTCATTACTATCTGCAATATAGTCAATGAATCTGTATCAAATAATTATGTTGTCGATTATGTTCATTTTTCAGGAGAACAACTACATTTGTCCTAAATCCTACAACCCAGAAGATGAGAGAACTCATAACGCATTAGGTACAACACCCTAAAATGACACTTATTCATTATAAAAATGAATCAATGTACTTGCAACCTAATTATGTACTTGCACTTGATCGTAGAATTAGGTGGTTCCATTAAGGTATATGTAGAAAACATGGCCGCAGCAGACAATGTACAGGAGTACGTGAAGCATCATCCATTTTTGGATTAAATGCAGCTGAAACCGTGGATGGCAATTGGATTAACCAAGTTTTCTCTTCTAATCTCCTCTGTATTATATGTTTTGAAACGTCTTTTGTATCTCTGTAATTATAACATACAATCTTATATATTCAGAAATATTATTGGCAAGAAATTTTGTACTTGTAACATGATACATTTACAGTTTTGTACCAAAACCAACATCATGTACAAAGACAACGTATTTATGTACAACTCTTATTGTAAAAAAGGTCTACACAGGGTATGTGAAGATATGTGTATATAGCACCGAAACCCCTTAAGGGGGTTTCGAAACCGAAAGGCACCGAAACCCCTCAAATCGGGGTTCGATGCCCCAATGAAATCATAGCACCGAAACCCCTTATCTGTAGATTCGATACCTCGTACACATCATGTACAGCGACTACGCATTTCTGTACAATTCTTACAAGTACTATGTGTATATAGTACCGAAACCCCATATCCTGGTTTCGAAACCATTAAAAGGAATCTGCCTTTTCAGTGTTCTGTCTTTTCACTGTCATCACCTGCACCCTTGCGTGTTACCCAAAAATAAAGCTGGTTTCGATACCCCCAGAACGAGTCAGGCTTTTTCAGTTGCTTTCACCTGCTTCAATGAGCAGACATCTCGTGAGGCATTTTTAAACTTAAACAATTACATGAAAGGGCTAATATTTTATGTATAATCGCAGAACTTTATAGATGGCTTCTACGAACAAGTTAGTAACTTTTTCTACACTTCAAACAGGCACCGAAACCCCATTGAGGTGGTTTCGATGCCCCTCAAAATTATGTACTTTGCACTTGGTTAACAATTTATGTATGTACACATTTCGTAACACTTAAATGACCCAACTTGAAAATTCGTGAAAGTGTGTAATAAAGTCATGTATATACCGATTTCTTTTGGAATCTTGTACCGATCTGTGTACATTTTGCTACTAATAACTGTATATAGTTCCGAAACCCCTTCCGATGGTTTCGAACCTGTTAAAAGGAATCTTGCCTTTTCATTGTTCTGTCTTTTCACTATAATCACATGAACCGTTTCTTCTTCCTCATCGTGTTTACAGATGGTTTCGAAACCAAGCATAACGATTCAGCCTTTTCAGATTTCTGTCTTCTAATTAATGAAGGGGTTCATGTTCATGTACCTAGTGAAATGAACAGACACACAGCGTGCCTTCTCAAAGTAGGTACCCCCTCCATAGAACCAATTACTTTTTCGAAACCAAGCAAAAACGATTCAGGCTTTTCACTTTTTCACTTTCCCTCCCAACTGAATTTCCCTATAAATATACAACTCTTCTCCATACTCTTTACAACATCAACAATTCCCTATAGTCATCTGAACCCTTCTTTCTTTATATTCTCTTCCTAACCAAATACTTTAAACTTCTTTCATTTAAGATGAGTTCAAGCAGATCTTCAAAAAACATTCCTCGCCATTTCTCGAAGAGAAAATTAGAATTTGAGTCTGACTCAAATTCTGATGATGACTTATATTTGGATTCTGATGACGATGAACAACCGAGCAATGAAACTCTCCGACAAAGCAAATGGTTCAGGAGCTTTTTCCAGGCCATTGCTACAATGGTGACCATCACTGAACCTGCTACAAAATGGTTATGTCCAGCCTGCCAAGGAGGTCCTGGTGCCTCTCAGAAGTTTACTGCATTGAGTCCCTACGGTCACATGCCACAACGAAAGGTGGACCAAAGCTGAAGCTCCATCGCCATTTTGCTAAACTCTTGGATGAGGAATTGCTTGCAAGGGGCACTTCTTCTATTCCTCAGGGTCAAGCTTTTGGCCAATGGACTGCTTTGAGAGATGATCCCACTGCTGCTAATATTGCCTGCCCCCTGCCTGCAAACAACGAGGTTCATGATCACCAAATACTCTAGCCGCCCATGGTCATGATAATGAACACACAGCAGGAAAGGGATGCTGCTGGGAAGGTAGTTATTTAACAAATTTGAATTATGTTTTCAATATTATTACAATTGCTTCACTTCTAATCTCTTGCATTTTATGGTTCAGTGGATTGGCATGGGAAACCAAGAGCTGCGGGACTCTTTCCCTTCCTATAATACTATTGCCAAGCCTCGCCATTCATATGGACCCGACGACCATCGTGGGATGAGCCTTTTGATTTTTCAGAGCATAGCAAGAGGTTATCTCGACGCCCAGGATCTGCATAACAAGTTTGTTGCCCAAGGTTTCGATAGAAAAGCTTGGGAACAATGTCAAGGCATCTTCTATGCTCCAGGCACAAAGCGCCAACTTTATGGTTTCATGCCTACGAAAGAGGACTTAGACTACTTCAACCGCCACCACTCTCAAGGTTGTCTCTATCATAAGTTTCTTCTTTTCTACAAGATTCACTTCTTCTCATACTAATGCATACATGTTTTGTTCATTAGGCAACAATAGGGTCAGATATGATATCCGATCTTATTCAGAGATGGTTGGTCAGCACCAACCAGAGGCTGGTTCCAGTGCCATGGGTGGCAGCGGGCATGCAGGTCGTTTCTCGGGGCAGGAATGAGGAGGGGAGGATTTATTATGTTTTTTTAATATCTAATGTATTTGAACGTTGTTTGGATTGGAATGCATTTTATTTTTATTTCTGTCATAAAATTTCTTCATCTTTCATACCAAACCAAGTAATTTTCACTCACAAGGTTAAAGACCTTCACATATTTTCGCGCTTAACCAGCATCGAAACCCTATATACGAGGTTTCGATGCAAAACCAGAACCGAACCCACCTTGACCTGGTTTCGATGCCATTATCATTAATTCTACGAAAGTATTTTTTGTGTATGAATACGTGTATGTACTCATTTCCTTACAAACAAATTGGACATTTCGACGACCCTGGGAAATTTTGTGTAATAAAATAAGTATACGTACAGAGTTCTACCCAGTTTGTAATAAATAAGGTATATAACATTTCCTCAAACCAATTTCTACTATTTTGTGTACATTGGGTACTATTACGTGTATATTCACAACTCCTTACATAACTTGTAAGAAAATATGCTTTACGGGTAACAAATTGTGTATGTACACATTTCCTACAACTAATGACCCATTTGTTCCATCTTACACATTTGTAATATATAAGGTATATACCGTTTCGTCTTACATATTTGTTCCAATTCATGTACAATTCGTCCTATTAAGAGTATATACACAAATCTTAACAAAACTTGTAAAATATTATGTTTATCGGGTAAGAATTTCTGTATGTACACAGTTCCCTACAAGTACAGTCCATTTTCAACCTTCGTCAAACCGTGTACAAGAAAATGTATATACCTTTTCCTCTTACAAATTTGTACAAATTTCTGTATATTTGGTAGTAATATATGTATATACACAGTTCCATACCTCTATTGTAACAAAATATGCTTTTCGGGTAAGAAATTCTGCATGTACACATTTCCTACACGTCCATAATCCATTCCAAAAATTCGTGCATGTGTTATAAAAGGGTATATACATTCTTCTATTACAAAAGTGTATTAATTTGTGTACAACATCATGTAACAATTTGTGTACCGGTAAACAGTGCATCGTGTAATAAACTGTATATACATTCTTTTATTACAATATTGTACCAATTTGTGTACCGCTTCATGTAACAATTTGCGTACCGCTTTTTACCCGGTAAACAAGTCAGCTGTTCTTTAGCCTGTATTTAAAGGTTGTTCCCTAGAACTCCCCGAGTGACCATACATGAACTCAAAAAAAAAACTCTAAGTGAATTAATTAAATACTTATAAAGAAAAATAAAAAAATTTACTATAAAAATAATTTTAAAGAGGGTTGCATTATATATTTTTTACTACTGTCGACGTCGTTTTTGGTCCGGGCCGAAGTTGATTGGGCCTTCAAAGGCTCGTCGTGGATTGGAGTCGCCATTGGTCATTTTGGATTGGGTATGACCGAAAACCTGTAAAATTGGCCTGCGTCTGAACCGGAGTCAAGTCGGGCTCGGGAGTCGGTTACGTGTGGGGAAGGTTATAGCACCCCCACAACGCCCAAAATTGGTACCTAAAGGGGTTGTGTTGTCTAAAAGGCCTCAAAGATAGGGTTAATAGCACTACTATACGCGATGAGAAAAAAATCGAATAAATTAAAGAAAAAAACTAAGCATGCTAAAAATGATATATATAAAAAAACAAATGGAAAATTAATATTTTTCATTGAAGACCATAACCTTAAGTCAAATCATAATTTGTCTCAAATTAAGCGAATTATTAATCAAACATCTTTTAAGACCGAATCCCATTATTCGCAAAATTTTAAGACCAATTTATAATTAAACTCAAATTTAAATCCAACTAAAATTAATCGTCCACTTAAAAAAAAGAAAAAAAAAGAATTAATCAGGACAACCTAAGTGAATTATTCGTTATTTAATCATCTAATTAATTATGAGAATTAAAGACCCGATTAGAAGCATCTTAATATTAGGACCTGGATTAAACAGAAAACAAACTAAACCTGAAATTTAAAAGAATCTAAAGCTAAAGAGGGACCTAAAGGGTGATATTCCCCTAAACTACCAATTTGATTGAAAGCAATGCTGAGACCTTTGCGTGCTCCTTCTTCCATGTCAGAGTAGATTACCGAGGCTCTTCAATGAGTTGATTTTTTATTTATTTATTTTTAATTAACACCACCCTACCGTTGGCATTTAAACATATTTTATATTCGATTCCTTTTTTATATTTACCATTTTTCACACTAAAAGACGAGTTATCTAATCTTTATTAGTTCCACCTTATACACGCAAAGCAAAGTCTCTCCCTTAGTCCATTTCTTTGTTCTTTTCTTTCTTATTTTTCTTCAAAAATCAAATTTAAAATTTCTCTTTTTTAAGTACGAATTAAATCAAACAAATCTGAAACTCAAGCTACAAGCATACCTTTCTCTAACTCGTGGATTCTTTGTTGAATCGGACTACCTTCGGGATATGCTAACTCCGACAAACTCGTGGTCTCTTCCACCGTTTCGATCTCGCCGGCCGCCGTGAAACGAGGTTATTTTCTTCTCCTTGCTTTCTCTAATTCGCTCAAATTTCTCACTAGATTCACTAGCTCTTTTCTGATTTTTTTCCAAATTTTCTCTGTTTCGACCGAGTACCTATCTCCCGTTCTTTTTTCTCTGCCTCTTTTTCAGTTCCTCAGCCTTCTTATTTATAGCCCAAAATTAGGGTTTTTTAAGTTTTTTTCTTCCCGGATTTTCAGGGGATAAGCTTGAATGTGGATGTGGGGCGCAAGAAACGGGGATGCTGATCAGATAGACGAGTCCTCGCGGCCATGGACTCTTACGGGCGGCGGACTAGGGTTTTTTTTAGGGTTTTTTTTTTATTTTCACATTATTATTATTTTTTTTGAATTTTCTGTAATTTTTTGGGTTTGTTTTTCTTTTTACTTGTTTTTTTCATTTTATTAAACATGTTGGACCATATATTAGGCCCTAGAAAAAATTGGTGTGTACAGCTGCCCCTCTTTGCTCATTGCTCGAATGAGAGGAATGAAGCAAAGATCAGAAACAACAATTTTTCGGTGATAATGTCATTCTCTTTTGGAGGCGAATCATGACACTCCCTCTTGGAGGCGATTAACAGCATTCCTTCTTGGAAGCATACATTGGTATTTCATTTTGAAGGCCATTGATGACACTTCATCCTGAAGGCGATCGGCGGCACTTCATCTTGAAGGCGATTGGTGGCACTTCATCTTGAAGGCGATTGATGACACCTCATCTCGAAGGCGATTGGTGGCACTTCATTTTGAAGGCGATTGGTGGCACTTCATCTTGAAGGCGATTGGCGACACTTCATCTTGAAGGCGATTGATGGCACTTCTGTCAACCTGTCTTGATAAAAACATGCATGTGTTTCTAATGTATTTATCCTACATGCAAAATGCTCCACAATTCTAAATGCATGAAAATTGCATATATTTTAAGTTCTGAATTTATTTTTATTGAGATCGAGGTCCTTGTACTTTTCCTGTCTGCCTCGTATCGTGCCTCTTGAATTCGTTCCTTTCCATTTATCCAAGAATAGTGTTCGTGAGCATTTTCTAGCCTTATCATGTTCTAAAAATCTCTTTTCGAGTAATACATCGAACATCAAAATATATTGTAAACCCCCTTAGGTAGAGCAACGAGATTACCAATCAAAAGAATGCACATATGTCCCAAATGACAAGTACAAGGAAATGCAAGATAACAAATATATATATATATATATATTATTGAATGAAGGTGGTCTGAGCCTTGACAGATGATAATCAAACGTTTAAGACAACAAAGGGAAACGAAAACAAAAGAAAGAAGGGAGAGAAAAAAAATAAAATAAATGCCCCTAAATATCAATTGCGAGGACTCAATTGCTACTTCGCTCAAGGGTCTTTTTGAATATGACCTCCGCCCAGTAAAATTTGAGTTCTTGGACCACATATGAAGGCATGTAGATTTTTCCTTGATCATATTTGTACTATTCTTGAGCTTCTGACCCTTGAATCTTCTATTGATTCTCAAACGCCCTTTCGGTTTTTTTTACCTCTTGGCTTTTCTTTTTCTTTTTCTTTGTTTTTTTACCAACAGGGCCCTTTCGGGTTTTCACCTCTTGACTTTTCTTTTTCTTTTCTTTTCTCTCTTTTTTTTTTACCAACAGGGCCCTTTCGGGTTTTCACCTTTTGGTATGTCATGAATTCAAGCATAATACTTCTTCACTGAGTCAGAATTCACAGGACTGGATAACTCGTTCCCATCCATCTCGGTTAGGATTAATGCTCCACCAGAAAAAGCTTTTTTCACAACAAACGACCCTTCCCAATTTGGCATCCATTTTCCTCGAAAATCCCTCTGCATAGGCAACCTCTTTTTTAGAACCAAATCCCCTTTTCGAAACGTTCTTGGTCGGATTTTCTTATCATGAGCTCGAATCATTCGCTTTTGGTACATCTGCCCATGACAAATTGCTTTCAATCGTTTTTCTTCTATCATATTCAACTGGTCATATCTAACTCGAGTCCATTCAGCTTCGTCCAACTTAAGTTCCATTAAGACTCAAAGAGACGGAATCTCAACCTCAATCGGTAATACTGCCTCCATTCCGTAAACTAAAGAATATGGAGTTGCCCCCGTAGATGTTCGCACTGATGTACGATACGCTAGCAAGGCAAAAGGTAATTTCTCATGCCAATCCTTATATGTTATTGCCATTTTCCCCACAATCCGCTTGATATTTTTATTGGCTGCTTCTACGGCCCCATTCATTTTTGGGCGATAAGGTGCTGATTTATGATGTTTTATCTTAAACTGCTCACACACTTCCTTCATCATTTGGTTGTTCAGATTTAAAGCATTGTCAGAGATAATTCTGTCTGGTAGACCATATCGACAAATGATTTCCTTTTTTAGGAACTTGCATACTGTCGACCTGGTTACATTGGCATACGAAGCAGCTTCCACCCACTTGGTAAAATAATCAATCATTACAAAAATGAAACGATGTCCGTTTGATGCTTTTGGCGTAATCGGTCCGATCACATCCATGCCCCATGCTGCAAATGGCCACGGAGCCGTTATAACATGAAGAGGTGAAGATGCCGCATGAATTTTATCTCCGTAAATCTGACATTTATGGCATCTCTGAGCAAAGTTGATGCAATCTTCTACCATAGACAGCCAGTAATAACCCAACCTCATAATCTGCCTAGACATACTAAGGCCATTTGCATGAATTCCACAAATTCCCTCATGAACTTCCTCAATAATCTTTTTTGTCTCATGGTTTTCTACACATCTAAGCAGCGTTTGGTCGCTCTCTTTTTTGTATAGGATTTCTCCGTCAAGAACGTACCCTGCAGCCATTCTTCGAATTGTTCTTTTATTCACATTATTCGCCCCCTCAGGATATTTTTGATACTTGATATATTGTAGAATATCGTAGTACCAAGGGTGATCATCTACCTCATCTTCGATGGTATAACAACTAGCGGGTGAATCATAAATACTCATTTGTATGGGCATTATATCATCTTCTTTGTTTGCTTTAAACATAGAAGCCAAAGTTGCCAATGCATCAGCCATCTGGTTATCTTCGCGGGGAAGGTAATGGAAAGATATCTCCTCGAACTCTTTTATTAATTCAAGGGCGAGTTTTCGGTACTCAATCAATTTTGCATCTTTAGTTTCCCATTCTCCACGAAGTTGATAAACCACTAACGACGAATCGCCGTATGCTTTTAGGACTTTAATCTTTCGTTGGATTGCCGTACGAAGTCCCATTATACACGCTTCATATTCTGCCATATTGTTGGTACACTCAAAATTCAGTCGACCTGTAAATGGATAATGATTCCCTTTGGGAGACACTAAAACTGCCCCAATTCCATACCCAAATGCGTTTGAAGCTCCGTCAAAATTCATTTTCCAAGGTTTTCTGCCATTTGGTTCTTCTTCATTAGCAGTTAAGCACATTAGGTCTTCGTCAGGAAACTCAAAACTCAAAGGTTCATACTTAGAAGAAGCACGACTAGCTAAAAAGTCTGCAATAGCGCTACCTTTGATGGCTTTCCGATTTACATACTCAATATCATATTCAGAAAGTAATATTTGCCATCGAGCCATCCTTCCTGATAAGCCTGGCGATCCCATCATGTATTTTATTGGATCTAGTTTCGCAATTAACCATGTTGTATGGTATAGCATGTATTGACGAAGCCTACGAGCCGTCCAGACCAATGCGCAACATAATTTTTCGATAGAAGAGTATCTCGATTCACAATCGGTAAATTTTTTGCTGAGGTAGTAGATAGCTCGCTCTTTTCTCCCAGTTTCATCGTGTTGGCCTAACACACAACCCATAGAGTTTTCAAATACAGCTAGATACAAAATCAAAGGCTTGCTTGGTACAGGAGGGACTAATACAAGAGGTTTTGACAAATATTGCTTAATCTTATCAAAGGCCTCTTGACATGTTGAGTCCCATACGTCTGTATTATGCTTCCTTAAGAGTCGGAAAATGGGATCACATTTATCGGTTAATTGAGAGATGAACCGAGAAATATAATTTAAACGACCTAAGAAGCCTCGAATTTCCTTTTGAGTACGTGGAGGCGGAAGCTCTTGGATAGCCTTGATTTTATCAGGATCTACCTCAATACCTCGCTTGCTAACAATAAAACCCAACAATTTGCCTGAAGCAACTCCGAAGGTGCATTTTGCCGGATTTAGCTTCAATTGAAATTTCCTCAAACGTTCAAAAAGTTTTCTAAGATTTGTGATGTGTTCTTCTTCTGTTCGAGACTTGGCGATCATGTCATCCACATAAACTTCTATTTCTTTATGCATCATGTCATGGAACAATGTCACCATGGCCCTTTGATATGTTGCCCCTGCATTTTTCAAGCCGAAAGGCATCACTTTGTAGCAAAATGTGCCCCATTCTGTTACAAACGTAGTTTTCTCCATGTCGTCGGGATACATTTTGATTTGATTGTATCCGGAGAAACCATCCATAAATGAGAACAAGTGGTGTCTTGCTGTATTGTCTACCAACGTGTCTATATGTGGTAGAGGAAAATTATCCTTAGGACTAGCACGATTAAGATCTCGATAGTCAACACACATTCGCACCTTTCCATTTTTCTTTGGTACCGGAACAACGTTAGCTACCCATTCTGGATATTTGGCCACTTGCAAAAATCCAGCATCATATTGTTTCTTCACTTCCTCCCGTATTTGAAGTAACATATCTGGCTTCATTCTTCTGAGCTTTTGTTGTACAGGCTTGCATTCTGGCTTCAACGGAAGTTCGTGTGTTACAATATCTGTATTTAATCCAGGCATATCCTGGTAGGTCCAGGCAAACACATCCTTGAATTCCTGAAGTAGGGAGATGAGTTTGTCTCTTGTATCTGAAGATATGAAAGTACCGATCTTTATCTCTCTCTTGTCGTCCTGAGTTCCCAAGTTCACTATGTCCATTGGTTCTTGGTGAGGAAGAATTTGTTTATTCTCATGCTCAATTAGTCTAAGTAGATCAGGAGACAATTCATGTTCCTCATAGTTGTCGTCAGACTCATACTCTCCTAAGCATATAGTCTGTTCAAAGTTGACTTTTGAGCTCGAAGCAATGTCATTCGTGCAATTGATATCTAAAGGCCTGCAAATGTGTAAGAGGAGATATATATATACAAGGCACAAGAAAGGGAAGTGTAGAATGTTTTAATGAAATGAGACAAGTGAACAAAAGAAAAGAATGTACAAACAATGAGACCAGATTGAAAGGGAAAATGCATTCATTTATTGAATTGATAAACTGATGCCTAAATGGGGGCCCTTACAATAAAACCCCACTACTTTCGGGCTTAAGTAGCGGGCAAGTTTCGAGCATTACTCTAATAAAGATTTAAAAACAATGGGGAGTTCAACAGCGGTCCAGTTATCCAAGACACAACCCAGAGGACACGGGCGAATTTTTGACCGATTTTTTGCGATTTCTTCCTCTTCCCCTATAGCGTTTATGCTCAGTTCTTCGAACCTCCCTGAAGGCACCCCTAGGATTTTCTTTTCAGAGTGAATGTGTCCCCCAGACACGAAGGTTTCAGAAATATGGGGAAATGCCATCAATTCCCCTTCGATACTCTGGCCAATCAATCTGGCCCTTCTCTTTGCTCTCGTTTTCAAAATTTGTTTCATCCTTTGACGTGGATTTGGCTGAAATCCAACACCACTTCGATCATATTTCAGACATGGTTGTATCACCGTGTGCATCCCTTGCAAATATTTCCCAAGTCCTTTTCCTGATTTGGCTCCTTTCCCAACGGTGAGCCGTATTCCCATCATAGTATTCTTTGAGAGTTTGGGTTTTGGGATCTTATTTCCTTCAGCAACAAAAGTAGCATTCACGAATTCAAGTGATCGAAATGTGCACTCGACTGCATTTTCATCGACATCAATGTATGGAGCTTCTGTTGATGCAGATGCAATGATATCGTCCTCAGCGCTAACGCTTACAAGGCGCCCGTCAATTGCAAACTTAACTTTCTGGTGAAGCGTTGAAGGTACTGCTCCGGCCGCGTGAATCCAGGGTCGTCCCAATAGACAATTATAAGCAGGTGTGATGTCCATAACAATAAACTCTACGTTATACGTAACTGGACCAATCAGAAGTGGGATGTCAATCTTCCCCACGACTTCTCTCCTGGTTCCGTCAAATGCCCTTACGGTTGTATGACAAGGTCTCATGTGAGCTTTATCCACTGGAAGCCTATTTAATGTGGTCATGGGCATGACGTTCAAAGCAGATCTGTTGTCGACCAGAACATGAGGTAGTATATGTCCATTGCAATAGGTAGTTATGTGCAATGCTTTGATGGACCCCGTACCTTCAAGAGGAATTTCATCCTCGCTAAAAGAGATAAAACTGTCAGCGTGTAGATTATTTACCAATCTATCCAACTTATCCACTGAAACATCATTTGGGACAAATGTTTGGTTCAACACTTTTAGGAAAGCATTTCTGTGGGGCTCTGAACTCAGCAACAAAGACAACACAGATATACGACCTGGTTCTTTGTGTAATTGTTCAACCACACTGTATTCGCTATGCTTGATGAACTTCAGGAATTCACGTGCTTCTTCCTCTTTTACAGGTTCATTAATTTCTAGTTTTTCTCCAATTAGTGGGAAATTGCCCTTTTGCTCAACATCTCTTATCTCTACTGATTTTGCAATTTCAGGAGAGTAACATCTTCCATTTCGGGTGAAGTTCCCAACTCCACTAATTCCTGCAGCCGCAATTTCAGAATCCTCTTTTCCTGTAACAGTCATGTTACAACCATAAATCCATGGCACTTGTTGGTTACTCTTGTATGGGAAAGGAGAAGGAGTCTCAATCACCAATCGAGGCAGAGGCTTCTCTAATTCCTCTTCGTGCATTCTGGGCCAATTAATCACAAAAGGTCGTCTGGCTTCATCACTCTTTTTGGACAATTGTCCATCCACAGTAAAAACATCCCTAACTTCTTGACTCTTTTCGAAAAACTCTATTTCTTTATTGTCCATCAGTTTCTGGACAATCTTTCTAAACTCACCACAATGTTGAATCTCATGATCCACAACATCGTGGAATTCACAGTAATCACCTTTACTAGTCATAACAGCTCCACGGTTAGAACTCACCAATCCTCTTTCTGTCAGTTTCTTCCAAACCCACTTTAACGGTGATTGCACTTCAGATAATCGTGTCTTAATCTTAAACTCACCGCCTCTCATCACAGCGTTAACCTTTGGTTCTTCATGTGTCGGTAGAGGGTTATTAGCGACATTTGGCCCATCTGGTGTGTTGAATTGAAGGATATTTTGATTAATCAAACTCTGAACCCTTCTTTTGAGAGCTTGACAATTTTCGATTGTATGACCAGGGATTCCAGCATGGAATTCACAATGTGCAGAAGGATCGTACCATTTTGGGTATGGTGGTTGCAACGGTGTGAGAAACACGGGGGATATCAATCGTTCTTCCAATAATTTAGCATACAACTCTTTGTAAGAAATTGGAATAGGCGTGAAAGATTGTCTTTCTGTATTAGTCCTTGGTGGCTTGGGCCCTTCTTGCGGTTGTTTTTCTTGATTTTGAGAGGTTGTAGTGGGTTTCGAGTATCCTGTACGATATACAAATTGTGGTGATGATTGATATCTGGGGTATGGATGCCCATTATCTCCCACAACATTAATTTCATTCTCTTTCTTTTTGGTATACGATTTTTTTGAAGTCTCGAAACTGCTAAGTTTCCCACTTTTAATAGCACGTTCAATTGCTTCACCTGTTGTCACTAGATCGGCAAAGTCTCTAGTGGTATTACCGACAAGCTTCTCATAGTATGTTGACTCCAAGGAATCAATGAAGAGGGTCGTCGTCTCTTTTTCAAGTAATGGTGGTTGGACTTGTGCAGCCATGTCCCTCCAACGTTGGGCATATTGTCGGACGTTTCATTGTGCCTTTTTTGCATGTTTTGGAGTGTCAAACGATCAGGTACCATGTCCAGGACATGCTTGTATTGTTCTTTGAAAGCACGTGCTAAGTCCCTCCATGTGCTTATTTGGGCCCTATTCAATTGATTATACCACCGCATGGCAGACCCAGCTAAACTGTCCTGAAAGCAATGAATTAACAACTTATCGTCGTTCCCGTACCCCGTCATTTTACGGCAAAACATAGTAAGGTGGGCGTTAGGACAGCTCGTGCCATCAAATTTCTCAAATTCTGGCACTTTGAATTTTGGGGGTAAAATCAGATCAGGGACCAAGCTCAGCTCCATTACATCTGTCCCTATGAAGGCATCAGTACCTTCCATAGCTTTGATTCTTTCTTCCAAGCACCTGAACTTGTCATCGTTTATTCCAAAATGTTTGGGTTGCCCTTTCTTCAAATTTTCCGACTCATCAGGATCATCAAAATTTGGGATTTCTGGTTTGATTGGGTTTCCCCACATGTTTGAACCAGAAGCGCCTTGAATATTTGTTTGGTTCTGGACATTTGATTTTAGCCCGCCAGCAGAGAACACAAACCGAGGATGTGTTTCTTTTGACCCAAAAGGTGATGAAGAGTCTTCCTCGTGAGCTTCGTGAGCTTTTCCTTTTTCAGCGTTTGTTGCCTTGGATAACAACTGTGACAACTTATCCTCTAACTTGCTTAGAAGAATCTCTTGACTTTTCCCTATGTCGTCTCTTAAGCCCTTTACATCCTGAATGACTTGTTCTTGAAATTTTTCTAGCTTCTGGAGTCTCTCTTCCATTTTTCTAGCTTTGAATCTCGTGTAGTGAGGATGGTCGCTTTGATCGTCCCTCGCTTCCAGTATCACTAATATTGAACTCCCACGGATTAGTGTTTTGTTTAATGTTAATGCATGTGAAACACATGGTATAAATGTAATGTGTAATGATGAATGCAAGAATGAATGCAACTAGGTGTTGGTTAGAAAATTAATAGGATAGAAGAATATTCGCACAAACCGAAAAAAGAACTTTTATTAAATAATTGAAAAGAAAAATCTAATCCATCCACCAAAATAAAATAAAATAAAAAATCATCCATGAACATCCACAAATAAAAATATAATATCCCAAAAACATAAAGAAAGAAAAAAAATCTCCAATCATCGTTTTTAATGACAAAAAAAACAAATTAACACCAAACTTGACGGTATGGCTTAGCTTGACCTCCCAACTTCTCAACTTTTCCCAAAAACTTCTTCCATTCGTTTGCAAAGTGTGTCGAGGAATCGATCCAATGCTTCAACAACCCTGCTTCCTTGGCCAAATCGGTGATGTGCTCAGCTGTCTTCCGGATCTGAATGAGCGCTTCCCTCATCAAGTCTTCCCTCACCTTGATATCACCCCTTGCAAACTGAAGTCGTAGGTCCCACTGTTCCTTGCTAAGTTTAGCATCCCTTTCCATATCATCTATCAAGTCCCTGTGTTGTTGTAGTGAATTTTCTAATGCTGTTACCAACTCCTTCAACTTCTCATTTTCAACTTGCGCCTTTTCAAGCTCAATCACCGAGTCTTGTTGTTGGTAGATTTGAAGAATCCCTTGCAGAGATGCAAGATGTTCTTGCAGTTCTTGGTTCTGAGCGCGACTAACCATGAGATCATTAAGGGTTGCCGTATTTGTCTGTTGGGCTGCTTGCAAATTAACTGTAAGTTCTTCCACTCGATTTTCTTTGGTTTTCAATAGCTTCATACTACGCTTCATATCGTTCTCCAGATCGCGAATCTCTTGCTCCCATTCTTGTGGAGTTTTATGCAAGTTGGCGTTCCTTATCTTCTCCTGAAGTCCCCTATAGCCCTCTTGTAAGTCATTTAAATCTGCACTCACAATGCTCAGCTTCTTTTCAAACTCCTTCGATTGATTTTTAAAATATGTAGCGTGGTACTCTAGCTCTTCATTTTTGGCTTCTAGCTCAGCAATCCTTTTATTCAGCGCCTTCTTCTCCTCCTCACTCTCTTGTCTAACTATATCAGCTTCAGTAGGCATTTCTCTGAATCGTTCCTCTAAGGATTGAGCATTCCCTTGGCTAGGTGATGGGATGTTGCAATTTTTCCTCTTTGTCCTCCAAATTTGGTAATCCGAAGTAAGCCTTAGCGGTCCGAATCTGGCTTGGTATGGGTGAGCCCAAGCTCTGGCTATCTCGAGAATTTGCTTTTTAGACTTCTCTCTCTCGAAGACGAATTCACACATCCCTAATCCCCTCGTGGCTGGGACAAATTGTAATGATCCATATTGCCTTGATACCAATAGAGGAGCATATCCAGTTGCACCCCAGATACCGAGAAGAGGGACCCAATCAAAGGCACCACACTTGTACAGGATATAATTGTAATCCAACCAATAAACCCGCCAAGTAATGTCCTCCATCCTCAGGTCTCGCAAGATTGATTCCCATTCTCCCGACGTTTTTTCCTTTTTTGGCTCCTCTGTTAAGAACTCCCTTAATGGTGAATACTGTGGAGTATGTACGCGTCTGGACAACTTCCTCTTGGCTCCCAAGTGACTTTGCATCCATACGGTGAGGAGTTGTGCACATCCTATGAAATATACGCCTTCATGCCTTTTGAGGAAATTAAGGGATCGAAAGGTCTCCGCCAAGATAGCCGGAACTGGATTAAGGCCTGAATCGAGCTCTCCAAATAAATCTATCACTGACGCCTCAATGTGTCCAGCTACTTTAGGAAAAATGATCAAGCCATATATCCCTAAGGCAAATATATCAACTTGTTTTCTCGGATCAGGGTGAGAATGGATCAATCCCCGAAGTCTATCCCAAGCGATGGCTTTACTTCCCCCTTTGCCTTGAAACTGGGCTTCCACCCATGACATGCTAGTCCCAGTCAAAGTCATAAGCTTCTCCTTGTATGTCTTAGGTTGAGCTCCTTTCACATAAATTTCGAACTCATGGACCTTCCTTAGATGGAGCAGCGCCGCATACTCTTCTATTGTCGGGGTCATGTCTTCCCCATTGAAAGTGAAGCAATTGTATAAAGGGTTCCAAAATTGCGCCATAGCCCGTATCAACCCTTTGTCCGCATGCACTTGTAGCAAATAGGCTATGTCTCCATATGCGTCATACATCATCTGCCTCTGATCAGTCTTCCACTGGCCCCAGATCTCCGCTAGTTCTTGGGTGTCGTTCTGCTTAAGCTGAAGGTGAACATATCCTGAGAATTGTTCATCTGGTCTTGCTAGTATACTGTCACCTCTCCTTCTCTGGGTGTTTTCTGACCATTTTCGAACATCATCGTTTTTCTCCGATAAGCACTGAACTCTTTTGGCCATGACGAAGATTTTTTTATCGAATTAATTTAATAACCAACACTCTTCTATGATGATGATGATGCATGTGTACATAAACAATAAACACCCAAAGAAATTTGATTAGTGTCGCACAAATATAACAAATAATTAAATACAAAAAAAATATGAATAATAAAAACAAAACGAAACAAAACATATGTTCATATATCAATGGGTGACACCTTAAGGTTTAAGTTCAGCATGGCTCTAACATGGGTGGGTTTGTACGGTTTGTTATATGAGGTTACGGTTCTAGACAGGGTACCCGAATTGTCCTCACTGACGCCTGCTAAGGCTAGTAAGGTCCCTAGTCCTCCCCCATTATAGGTTCTCAGGACCAGGTTCAACTCGAGGGGATGCACTTCCCTATGACCATACGGAGGTTACCCTCACGAAGACATAGATCATATGCATCCCGGAGGCGACTACTATCCCATACGGAGGTTAACCTCACGAAGGAGCAGCGTTTTGCCCCCACTTAAACGGGACCAAGTTCGGGTAGAAAGCTCATGGAATGATGCAACACAACATGTACCCCTTTTTGTGTGGCTTGACTCTCTTGAATAGTCCCCAGCGGAGTCGCCAAGCTGTCGACGTCGTTTTTGGTCCGGGCCGAAGTTGATTGGGCCTTCAAAGGCTCGTCGTGGATTGGAGTCGCCATCGGTCATTTTGGATTGGGTATGACCGAAAACCTGTAAAATTGGCCTGCGTCTGAACCGGAGTCAAGTCGGGCTCGGGAGTCGGTTACGTGTGGGGAAGGTTATAGCACCCCCACAACGCCCAAAATTGGTACCTAAAGGGGTTGTGTTGTCTAAAAGGCCTCAAAGATAGGGTTAATAGCACTACTATACGCGATGAGAAAAAAATCGAATAAATTAAAGAAAAAAACTAAGCATGCTAAAAATGATATATATAAAAAAACAAATGGAAAATTAATATTTTTCATTGAAGACCATAACCTTAAGTCAAATCATAATTTGTCTCAAATTAAGCGAATTATTAATCAAACATCTTTTAAGACCGAATCCCATTATTCGCAAAATTTTAAGACCAATTTATAATTAAACTCAAATTTAAATCCAACTAAAATTAATCGTCCACTTAAAAAAAAAGAAAAAAAAAAGAATTAATCAGGACAACCTAAGTGAATTATTCGTTATTTAATCATCTAATTAATTATGAGAATTAAAGACCCGATTAGAAGCATCTTAATATTAGGACCTGGATTAAACAGAAAACAAACTAAACCTGAAATTTAAAAGAATCTAAAGCTAAAGAGGGACCTAAAGGGTGATATTCCCCTAAACTACCAATTTGATTGAAAGCAATGCTGAGACCTTTGCGTGCTCCTTCTTCCATGTCAGAGTAGATTACCGAGGCTCTTCAATGAGTTGATTTTTTATTTATTTATTTTTAATTAACACCACCCTACCGTTGGCATTTAAACATATTTTATATTCGATTCCTTTTTTATATTTACCATTTTTCACACTAAAAGACGAGTTATCTAATCTTTATTAGTTTCACCTTATACACGCAAAGCAAAGTCTCTCCCTTAGTCCATTTCTTTGTTCTTTTCTTTCTTATTTTTCTTCAAAAATCAGATTTAAAATTTCTCTTTTTTAAGTACGAATTAAATCAAACAAATCTGAAACTCAAGCTACAAGCATACATTTCTCTAACTCGTGGATTCTTTGTTGAATCGGACTACCTTCGGGATATGCTAACTCCGACAAACTCGTGGTCTCTTCCACCGTTTCGATCTCGCCGGCCGCCGTGAAACGAGGTTATTTTCTTCTCCTTGCTTTCTCTAATTCGCTCAAATTTCTCACTAGATTCACTAGCTCTTTTCTGATTTTTTTCCAAATTTTCTCTGTTTCGACCGAGTACCTATCTCCCGTTCTTTTTTCTCTGCCTCTTTTTCAGTTCCTCAGCCTTCTTATTTATAGCCCAAAATTAGGGTTTTTTAAGTTTTTTTCTTCCCGGATTTTCAGGGGATAAGCTTGAATGTGGATGTGGGGCGCAAGAAACGGGGATGCTGATCAGATAGACGAGTCCTCGCGGCCATGGACTCTTACGGGCGGCGGACTAGGGTTTTTTTTAGGGTTTTTTTTATTTTCACATTATTATTATTTTTTTTGAATTTTCTGTAATTTTTTGGGTTTGTTTTTCTTTTTACTTGTTTTTTCATTTTATTAAACATGTTGGACCATATATTAGGCCCTAGAAAAAATTGGTGTGTACAACTACGATAAAATTATTTTAAAAAAACTTATATATTTTTGAGATTATAAATTAAAGGGTCTTGTTTTAATAAAATATGTAAGACTTGTAACTTAATTTTTACACTAAATTAACATCGACATGTCCTCAATCTTAATATATCACTAGATTATTTAAAAAAAAAACTTTTTAAAGACCCTAAAATAAAAAATAAAAAACTCTGATATCCAAATTTGAACGTTAATTCGGAATGAAAAATTTTAGTGTCTTACTCATGTCCTTAAATACTTTTTTTAACCTTTCAATTTCGCTTTTTAAAATGAAATGTATTCTCAATTTTACGTTCCAGTGTCACCCATTAGTTGATTAGAAAGACCATTGTTCTTTTTACCGCAACTAAAGTGTAAATTAACATAACGTTTGACGAATTGTTTGTATAACATTCGTTTATTAAATTAAATATATGAATAGAATTTTTATATTTGTTTAATAAACGGGCGAACACTAACAAATATGTCTTCAGATCGTTTATATTTACGAACAAGCTCGTTTACAGGCTCGTTTATAGGATGAAAATTATTTGTAGATGTATCTAAATACTATTTTTTATTGTTGTTAAGGATGTTAGATAAGTTCATGCTCAAATGTAAGTTTTATTTTATTGCTTTTGTTTTATTTATTTATTTATTGTTAATTTAGTTAACATTTCTTAATATAAACAAACATGTCTGCAGACACTTAAATGAATGCATTTGTGAACACTTAAACGAACATGTTCGTGAACACTAAACAAACGAACACGAACACCTTCAAAAATAAATAAACGAACACGAGCACAACATTAAAATTTTAAACGAACCAAACATGAACACCTTTAGAAATAAACAACCAATCACAAACACAATCTTATTCGTTTAAGCTCGGTTCACGACAATGGACAAAGTTAGAGAAGGGCCACATTTGACTTAAAAGAAGTTAAGGGTCAAAATAAAAATCAAATCATACATCAAGGGCCCACTTATCTATTAAGCCGATATAATGATGAATATGCTGATCAAAATGAAACTTGAATCTTTTACCAAACAATACCAATTGTTCATCTTTTTTACTAAATTTCATTTCTACTAATCCATATCTCATGCGGGTGCTTAAGCTAACAAATTACTCTCATTTATTTATTTGACCTCGAGTTTTGGATTCTGGTTTAGGGTTAGACATATTATGATGGCTTGTACATCAACATCACCCCACTCTTGTTCATCCCATTTTAAATCAATTGCAGTGAGGGAGCTGGCCGTGGAAGAAGTGGTGGTGGCCGCGGTGGCGGTAGAGGACATGGAACACCTAATAAGCCAAACTTTGCTGCGGCTGGCAATGTATTAAAATCTTGGTTTTCTGCAGATGGAAGAAGAATTAATGGATGGGGTGTGCTCTTGGTTTTCTAGTATAATTATTTAATTTTATCTATTAATAACCCAACATTAAGGTTAAATGGTTTTGGTTAAACAACCGCTAAAAATAATAGTTAATAATTGTTCAAAAAAAATTATGGTTAATGATTAGGTTAAAATGAAGTTTGTTATTAAAATTTCTCTATTTAAATATATATTTTATATTAAAAATTTAATATAATATTTATCAGAGAGATAATTTTAAAAGAATTAGTGAATATGTGAAAAATAATTTATAATATGTTAACTTGAAACCTAACCGTTAAGGAACGGTTAACCATTTAAAAATTTAATGGTTAACTATTTCTTAATAGTTAAATTACAATTTAATAACCGCTATTACAATTAACCAACCATTTATGTTAAATAATATGATTAACCTATTATGAACACCTTTAAGTATATAATTTAAGTTCTAGGATTTAGAATTAGAAGTAAAATGTATAATATATAGAACTAAAATGTATAATATATGGTTAGACTTCAAGGTTTAGTCTAGGATTTAAGAGGTTGAAAAGATAGTATCTAAGTTTATGTAATTTTTAATATTATGATATAACCCTATATTATTTATATTTTTGGCTTCCCACATTTATTTGTTATCATAATTGTGCCATTGTTGCCTTGTAGAGTCTTGAAGTGATAACTTGTTAGAAATTGACTTATTGTCTAGTGGTGTTTAAAAATATTTAATTTGGTTAATTCAATTCGACAACCTAAATTTAAATAAATTGAGTAATTTTTTATTGAGAATATTTTAATAATCAGGTGCCCGACCCTGTACGTTTAATATTTTTATTTTTAAATTATATTTATTTTAAGCTCTTAATATTTTTACCTAAAACTATGTTTGTATTATTTATTTTAAAATTTTCAAATATATATATATATTATGATTAAATAGAATATTATATTTCAATACCAAAATTCGAAAAGAAAAATGAGATTAATATTTTGGTAATAAATATTAATATATATCCAAAAAAAATCAATCACTTTGGATTATGTATTATGATGTATTAAACCTTGGGTAATTGTTCTATACACAAGCGCTTGTGGAAATTTTTTTACACAAGCGTCTTAGTTTTAGGGGTTAGGGACTACGTTTAGGGTTTAAAGTTTAGGGGTATAAGTGTAGTAGTTTTGAATTTAGGGATTGTTGATAGAATTTTGGGTTTAGGGTTAAAATTTAGGGTTTATAGGTTAAAACCTAAATCCCTACCCATATTACCCTAAAACTAAACCCTAACTCTAAACCCTAACACTAAATCCTAAATTTTAAACATGAACACTAAATTCTAAACATTTACACTAAAACCCCTAAACTCTAAATCCTAAACCCTAACATTAAACCCTATAATTGAGGGGCATGTGAAAACAAAAAAATTTCATCGCCAGTGTATAGGATATTAATCCTTAAACCTTTATGTATTTATTTACAATGTGATATTTTAAAACTTTTAACTTTAAAATAAACCTTTATGTATTTACAATGTGATATTTTAAAACTTTTAACTTTAAAAAATAAATAAATATGTAAACCAAGTACTCGTTACTTGATTTTGAATACCCAAATTTTACGGATACTTAAATAGCATGTACTAGGATAAAACGGACCAAGACACAAACCACCGGTACCTGTTCCCTACTTGTAGCATATTATAAAGAGGGTAGCCAAATCAATCTTCAAGGGTCGATTATAATAATATAATAATAAATTTAGTGAATATCAAAATTATTTACTAATGTATTAAGGTGTGTCTTAATATTGTTTGAGAGTTCAAGATATAAAATTATTTTAAAAAAAAATTGAATTAATTAAAACCGATATATATATATTAAAAAATATGAACTTTCAATCCAGGTTTTATCTGTGCATTATTATTTCATCAAGCAAAGCTGTATATAGCTAATATAATTTGTATATTTCAGCATCAATTTCTTGTGGAAAGTGATTCTTTGAGGGGCATAATCCCACAACACTAAACAAGCAAACAATGTAAGCAAAAAGATGAGGCACTGGAAAATATATAAAAATTATCCCAGAAACAGACAACATTAAACGTTCAAGAGTCCAAAAACACTAGGAGCCGGAGACATCAAACAAAAACGTAAATCCAGTGAGCATATTAAACCTAAAGGTACCTTCAAATTAAGATAATAGTTCCAAGCTTAATCCACTTCTTCCATCTTGCTGCCTTCAGCATCAGCATCCTCCAATGGGGGCATATCAGCATCAGCTTCAGTTTCACCTGCATCCTCATCGATGCTCAGACCGAGTTTGAGCATCCTATGGATTCTGTTGCCAAAGGTGTTGGGTTCGTCGAGGCTGAACCCAGAGGTAAGGAGAGAGGTCTCAAAGAGGAGAAGGACAAGGTCCTTGACAGATTTGTCGTTCTTGTCTGCATCAGCCCTCTTTCTCAGCTCCTCCATGATTGGGTTCTCCGGGTTGATCTCCATTGTCTTCTTGCTGGACATGTACCCAGCCATGTTGTTATCCCTCAAAGCCTGTGCCTTCATGATCCTCTCCATGTTGGCAGTCCAACCATACTCTCCGGTCACTAAACAGCATGGAGAATCAACCACACGGTCAGAAACCACAACCTTCTCCACCTTGTCACCCAACACATCCTTGATAACCTTGCACAGACCCTCAAACTTTTCCTTCAAGGCTTCCTTCTTTTGCTTCTCATCCTCGCTCTCATCAAGTTTCAAACCTTCCTTGGTTGCAGACACCAGCTTCTTTCCCTCGAATTCCTTCAGCTGTCCAACAGCATACTCATCGATGGCATCAACCATGTAAAGGACTTCATAGCCCTTCTTCTTCAGCTTCTCAAGGAAGGGGGAGTTCTCAACTGCCTTTTTACTCTCACCGGTGATGTAATAGATATCATTCTGACCCTCCTTCATTCTGGTCACATAGTCCTTCAAGCTGGTCATCTCATCACCGCTCTTGGTGGAGTGGTATCGCAGCAATTCAGCAATCTTAGTCCTGTTTTGAGAGTCCTCATGGATACCAAGCTTGAGGTTCTTGGAGAAGGCCTCGTAAAACTTGTTGTAATCTTCCTTGTTCTCAGCTATTTCAAAGATGAGCTCAATGCACTTCTTCACCAAGTTCTTGCGGATAACCTTCAAGATCTTGTTCTGCTGCAACATTTCTCTTGAAATGTTGAGAGGAAGGTCCTCTGAGTCAACAATACCCTTAACAAAGCTGAGAAACTCAGGAATCAGATCCTCACAGTTGTCCATGATGAAGACACGTCTGACATACAGCTTGATGTTGTTGGGCTTCTTCCTTGTGTCAAAGAGATCAAAAGGAGCCCGCTTGGGAATAAAGAGGACAGCCTTGAACTCGAGTTGCCCCTCAACTGAAAAGTGTTTGACGGCCAAATGCTCTTCCCAATCATTTGTAAGGCTCTTGTAGAAGGCAGCATATTCTTCCTTGGTGATCTCTTCAGGCTTTCTCATCCAAATGGGCTTCTGTTTGTTCACCAAAGACCATTCGTGCGAGACCTCCTTGATCTTCTTCTTTTTCTTCTCGTCTTTCTCCTTCTCCTCATCAACATCCTCCACTTTCCCTTCCTCATCCTTCTTTTCCTCCTCATCCTCGTCATCAGAAATCTCCTTCTCGATAGTCTTCTCAATCCAGAGAGAAATGGGATAACTAATGAACTCAGAGTGCTTCTTAATCAAGTCCTTGAGACGTCTCTCCTCGAGGTACTCGAGCTGGTCCTCTTTCAAGAAAAGAGTAATCTTGGTACCCCTGCCAATGTTCTCCCCAGAGGTATCCCTGGTGACGGTGAATGACCCACCGGCTTGGGATTCCCATACATACTGCTCATCATCATTGTGCTTCGTGGTAACAATAACCTTCTCGGCAACCAAGTAGGCAGAGTAGAAACCAACACCAAATTGTCCAATCATACTAACATCAGCACCAGCAGCCAATGCCTCCATGAATTCCTTTGTCCCCGACCTTGCAATGGTACCAAGATTGTTCACCAAATCTAAAACAACAGAGAAATAGTCACATTAGATGCACATCAAACCCAAATCTCTTACTACCAAATGCACAACTAAACACACTTACCAGCCTTGGTCATGCCAATACCACTGTCAATGATAGACAGGGAGTTGTTAGTCTTGTCTGGAATAATATGGATGAAGAGCTCAGGCTGAGCATCGAGTTTGCTCTTGTCTGTCAAGCTCTCAAATCTAATCTTGTCCAAAGCCTGCAGAAAACAGGTTCAACATTAAAACAAATACCAATAATGCATAAAGGACCTTTAATTTGCAATATATTAAACACATTAGATTCAAGAGATGATATTTATTTACTCTTCAAAGTTCATAAATCCAAGAGAGCACAAATTCAAACTAAACCCTAGCAGCTTTCAATTGATTTTTTTACCTTCTATTTATATAACTTTTTTTAAAAAAAATTGATAAATTATGAATTTGCCCCTCCCTACTTTCAAATATTCATGTATTCCCCCCAATTCCCATTTCTAACTCCATCTCTGTTCATGTTCGAATCACTGACTACCTAAAAGATAGAAACTTCAGTCTCACATACACAACTTTTATGCCTATAAAATCAATTGATTCCATAAGTAACAATTAAATAAAACCAATGAACATAGCATCATGTATCAAACATCAGAATACCCTTATATGAACCCTAAAATCTCTATGAAGAAAACAATCATAAACATCAAATCACGACAGTTCAGATCCATTATCTAACGTATTGAAAAAAAATCACATAACGAAACTCAAAATTCTCAGTCTTTAAGAGTGGACTTACGTCGGAGGCATTGCTAATGAGCTCACGAAGAAAGATCTCTTTGTTACTGTAGAAAGTGTTGATAATCAAGCTGAGAAGCTGGTTAATCTCAGCTTGGAAAGCAAACGTCTCTGCATCCGCCATTGATGGATGAACTCTAAGCTCCTGATCCAAACAAAAACGTCGATTTCGAAAGCTAAGAGTTTTTGAGTTTCGAACAAGCGAAGAGAGGATAAAAACAGAGTGAGGCTTTGAACCAGCGAGTTAAGGATACTTTATATACGAGACTTATTAGGGTTTCTAGATTCTTCTATAAACTCGCTTTTTCTTTTACAAAAAATGTATGAATTTAGGTTTGCCAAATAATAGGAAGTTGGGGACAGACATTACTTTTTCTTTTTCTTTTTGTAAACTACAAAGTTTGGTCATATTTGTTTATGTTTTATTTTAATGAAATTATGTTTCAACATTTATATATTATAGAATTTTCAACGTGAAACGTTTGTAAAATATTACCATCTAATTTAGGGCCCTTTAGCATTGTTTAGAAAAAATTCTTAAAAAATGACTTTTCACCAATAAACAATATCAAAAAAATTTAGAAACCTTAAAAGCTAAAATTTCTAGTTTTCTGGGTGAAAAATCACGTTTAGGTGTAAAATTACTTTTTTACCTTTAATTGTTAATCCTAATATTAATTTTTATATTTAATTTAAACTTTTTATATTAATTATTTAGAAATATTTAAAGCTTATATATTATATTTAAAAGTACTAATAAATTTTTGGTTTTTATATTTTTATTATTTAAATTGATTTTTCACATATAATTATATTAATAAATTTCGTGATAACGAAGTTAATCATCATTTACGTTCATTTAATTTTATTTTACAATATCATGTCTAAAGTAGATATTTTATATTTTTAAAAGTATTTTTTGACAGCAATGCCAAACAGTAAAAATCTTAAAATTAACTTTTCAAAATTAATTTTAAAATTACTTTTTGACAACATTTTTAAAAGCATTTTTCAAAAGCAATGCCAATCTGGCCCTTAATCGTTATATTTTAGTCGAAATATTAATTTAGCTTATAATTTTTTTAAAAATCTTGCTTTTAATTATATTATCGTCATTGTTCGTCGATATCGTTCTATAAAATATCATTGTACGTTATAAAATAATGATAAAGTTTGATAGCTTTGAGGATTATTCATAACAGTTCGATAAAAGTTTTATTGACTATTTTTGTAATAGTTTGATAAAATTTAATGTTCTTTTATATCAGTTTGATAAGTTTATTGTAGAACTAATGTTTTGATATAATAATTGAAAAATGTTTTGGACTAATTTGAAAAGAATTTAAAACTTGTCTTTAAGTCCAAACAACTTGAAATTATGTTTGATATATTTTAAAAGGTTTTTTGGCAAAGATTTTTTATGTTTTAAACAGCCAAACTTGAATTTTCAACGTCCAAGTATCGATACGGTTGTACCCGTACCGATACCATTTTGCCTCAGTTTGGCCACTGTCAAAACCCGTATCGATACGAGGGTTTAGGGTATCGATACGGACCGGGATCGTTTCGATACGCCAGGTAAGCGTACCGATCCCTGTTCAACTACCCCAACGGCTATTTCCCAACGGCTATTCAAATATGGACCCGTACCGATACGCCCTCAAGCGTATCGATACGCCTATGCTGGCAAGAGCCCAACGGCTATTTCCTCAAGAAGGCTGTATCGATACCGTTCCACGTGTATCGATACCGGTAGCTGCAGAACAGCATTTATGAAGGGAAATAAAGTCCTCAACGGCTCCAATTCATCCCCAACGGCTAGTAACGGCTACAAACTCAATTGGGAGTATAAAAGGGACCTCCAAGCATCAAGAGAAGACTAATGCTTCAATTGTCAATCAACAAATGATCAAGAAATTGTCTTAGTGCTTAAAGTGTCATTTCTTGTATAGACAAACACTAGTGAGCCAAAATTGTCAAATTTGCTCAAGTGTTTTAGGTTTTGGGTGAGTGCTTCATTGTGCAAACAAACACCTATTAGAGGGTTTAAGTTTGCTTTCATTATCTCTTTGTAAAAGAGGGTTTGATCAAGGCTTGGGTAGAAGCTTGATCGGTTGTAAGGGTTTCCTCCTAAGCCTAGAAAAGGGGACGAATCAATTAGTGGATTGATTGAGAAATCCTTAGTGGGAAGCTAAGGTAGTGGATGTAGGTGCTTGTTAGAAGGCCGAACCACTATAAATCTTTGTGTCAATATTCTTTCTAGCTTCCACAACCCTTCCACCCAAAAATCCACCTCTCCACCACTTGGTGAGCAACATTGGTTGATCGAATCGAGCACCACACAACTCAACATTTATTGACTATTTTTTGTTTCAAAGTTTTAGTGACCAAAAATATATTTTTATTTACTCTAATAAATGCACTACAGCAAAACAGGCCTTTTGCGGCGTTTTTTAACCCTATAGCGGCGTTTTTTAGCGCCGCTAAAAACTCTCCCGGCATTAAGAAAAACGCCGCCAAAAGCACCGCAAGAAGCAGCGTCGCAATAGGTAGCGGCGTTTTTTCGTATAAACGCCGCTATAGGTTTTGTTCTATAGCGGCGTTTTCATATACAAACGCCGCAAAGAGTCAATGTTCTATAGCGGCGTTTGTATATTAAAACGCCGCTAATGTTATTCTATAGCAGCGTTTTGATACTAAAACGCCGCGAAAGGTAAATGTTCTATAGCGGCGTTTGTATATTAAAACGCCGGGATTGATGCTTCTCTAGCGGCGTTTGTATTCCTAAACGCCGGGATTGGCTGTTCTATGGAGGCGTTTTTCTTACAAACGCCACAATATGTTATAGATTTTTAGCGGCGTTTATTCCTAGCAAACGCCGCTATACTCACTGCCTCTATGAAATACATTTTAAAATGTGAAATACCCAAATAACCTGTAAAATAAATCCATAATAACATCGCCATCATTTTCAAACTCCAACAATTAAGTAAACAAAACAATAACAAATTCAAAGTCTACAACATTAAAGTGAAATATAGTTCAAACATTAAATTAAAATGTAGTCAAACATTTTCATTTGAATTCACACATAAATGAACTAAGATGGCGGATTCTTTGGTTGGTTCTGCCTTAACATCGCCATCATTTCTTCAAATTCTTGTTGAAGCTTTTGGTATGCTGCTTCTCTCTGAGCTTCTCTTGCTTCTCTCTCGGCTTCCCTTCTTGCTATCTCAGCTTCTCTTGCTTCTCTCTCGGCTTCCCTTCTTGCTATCTCAGCTTCTCTTTCAGCTTCTTTCCTTGCTATCTCAGCTTCTCTCTCAGCTTCTTTCATTTCTCTTTCAGCTTCTCTCTCAGCTTCTTTCCTTTCTCTTTCAACTTCTCTCTCTTGTACCCCGGCTTGAAATTGAGATAATTGTTGTTTTAACCGATTAACTTCTGCTTGAGAAGATTGGCTCTGTGATGGCATGTACTGAGACGAGTTAGCCCCAAAATATTTTGTCGGGGTAACGAATGATCCTTGGCAACGAACCCGACCATATCTTTCAGGACCCAAGACGTCAATAATAACTTGATTTTTTATCTCTTCCATATTAACAGAACCATTAGTTGAAGTTGTAGCTTCATATTCGGTCTTTTTTCCCCTCAATTTCTCCTGACAATCAATTAAAAATGTTATACAATTAATATTAAATATAACATAATCAAAATTTTATGTCTAATTAACATACCATAATTTCTGCAGCTTCGGGAGTTATAGGAGATCCATCCTTTTTTGTGTGCGTAATGTCGAAGAGCTTTATCCGTCCTATGCTAGTGCCGGTTGTAATTTGCTACAAAGTATAGTAAAAATTAATACTAAACCAATAAAGTAATTCATTAAAAATTAATCAATAATTAAAAATAATAATACCTCGTCATTAGCTATACGAGCAAAACTCTTTGACCCAGCGGTGTGAGTAAACTTCTGTTTTTGTCTGCTAGCAACTCCAACGCGCTCTCGATCCTACAATTTAAAATTTGCATTATGTATAAAGTCAACATTATAATGACAATTTTTTAAAGTGCATCGATCATACCTCTCCTTTCGTTGAAGTCCAAAACCTTACTACATCTTCCCATTGATATCGGAGAATTCCCAGCGGGATATTTTGCAGCTTCTCTTGAAGAGTGAGATCGTTCTTGAAATATGTCTTCTTCAAGAAACTCTTATTGTCTCTCCATTTTTTCCCTAATGCATGCTTGACATAATCGTCTGAGACTTCTAAAGAAAATTTATCCTACAAATGACACAATCAAAGCAAATATAAATATTATTTTCAATTGTAATAGATTAACAATGACATTATTACCTTAATAAGTTCCAGTGCCTGATTTTTGTTACTATTCGGCATCTGACGCCATGACTCATAATTGATCGGCAAAATCGCAGAATTACGTGCAACAATGCCTAAGTAAATGCCCAGAACACCTGCTTCTGCTCCAATGGGTTGGCCGACATCGTTTCTTGAAACTTTTACGCGTTCACCAGCGGGAAGATTGTACAAATCATTCAACGTCGTGCGCCCTCTACTCTTACGAGTTCGACCATTTCCACCTATATAAGAAATAATTCAATAAAAATTTTAAAATCAAGTCAATAATAACAAACAACTAGAATTTAAATAAAGTGTTGAACATTACCATCAATCTCTATATTTTCAACTGTCTCCGGAACTTGCGAAGATCCAACACCAGACAAATCATCATCATTTGTTTCTTCCCCCTCCACGGGATGATTGTCCCTAGCACTAGCATAACTTGTAGTTGAAGAAGTTACAACTACTCCACAATTTTGCGTCCTCCTTAATTTTTCTCGAGATTTCGTGTGGAACCTAAACCCATTAATGAGGAAGGCATTATATCTTTTAACAATTCTATTTGGACCTTGAGAAAGCCACTTAACGTCTTCACTAACTTCTCTCCCACACCAAACATATTACACGTAAAAGGTGAATAAGTTATCATTTATATTGATGTAGCAAAGAAAGAAAAGTTATTAAGTACATGTAGTACAAAGATTCAGTTGCTTACCATCTTCGCTAACCAATCATGGAAATTTTTTATGAACAACTTATGAATTTCTCTTTGATGTAATCTTCGGGAGCGTACTTGAGATTGTAGCTCTTCTTTAAATTCACTACAAAGTAAGCTACGTGGTTAAAAAATGGGGGTAATATAAAAGATGAAGTGAATACATTAGAATTTATATAAACTTACGTCCGTAAGGACTCTGTTGAGTCATGATGAAAGAGAACATATCGATGTGCTTGTACACAAGACTTGTCATCTAACTGTGCAATTTCAACTTTGCCGAGTGGTTCACCAAAACTTTGAAACAAATAAGTCTCAGCTAAGTTATTATTGATGCACACTTCATTTCTATGTAGTCTATTGAATCTTGTTTCAACATCTTCCAAATATCTAGAGCAAAAAGTCAAACATTCATCTGCTAAATACCCTTCAGCAATTGATCCTTCTGGATAACGCTTATTACGACAGTAAGACTTCAACTTGCTCAAGAACCTATACCGTAATAAACAGAACATTGTATAAGTAGTTGTAATTAAATGAATTGTTAAATTGTGTGAATATATGTTAAACAATTTGTACCTCTCAATAGGATACATCCACCGATAGAAAACGGGTCCACCAACTTTAGCTTCGTGGGGGAGATGAATCAACAAATGCACCATAATTGTAAAAAATGAAGGTGGGAATATCTTCTCCATGTTGCATAAAGTCAATGCGACTCGATCTTGTAATTTGTCAAGTTCTTCAACCATCAAAACTTTCCCACAAATAGCTTTCATTACATTAGAAAGTTCAATAATACATGATGTCACCTCAGTTGACATACAACCACGTAATGCAACTGGCATTAAATCTTGCATCAATATGTGATAATCATGTGACTTTAGAGAATAAAGTCTTCGATCTTTAACACTGACACATCGCGATATATTTGATGCATATCCATCTGGGACTTTTATATCTTTCAACACCGTGCAAAATACTTCTTTTTCTTTCTTCGACATCATAAAAATAGAAGGCGGTAACGAAAATTTTCCATTACGAAGTTCTTGAGGATGAAGATCATGTCGAATTCCCATGTCAACTAAGTCAAGTCGACTCTTTAGATTGTCTTTAGATTTTCCATCGACATTGAGAATGGTCCCAATAATGTTATCACAAACATTTTTCTCAATGTGCATTACATCAAGATTATGTCTCAAAATGTTATGCTTCCAGTAAGGCAACTTGAAGAAAATACTTCTCTTTTTCCACAACTCCGCCTCATTTGGATCATCCTCTTCATCAGAGTCATCATCACTAAGCTGCTCAAACTCACGATCATACACCTCTTTTGTCTTCTTCTTTGATCGTGGGTTTGGTGGTTGGTTCGTTTTTCCATAAGTGAACTTGATATGTTTCAACATCGACAAGATATCAGACCCGATTGTTTGCTCAGGAGCTTTTCTGAACTCTTCAGTACCATCAAACATATTCTTTTCATATCTAAATCTATGATTTTCATCTAACCACCGACGGTGTCCTATGTAAGAGAACTTCTTTCCATTATACAACCACTTCGAGCATGTCTGTGCAGCACAACAAGGACAAGCATAACGACCTTTGGTACTCCACCCAGATAAATTTGCATAAGCGGAAAAATCATTAATAGTCCACAATAAAGCTGCACGCAAATTAAAGTTCTCCTTCTTCAACACATCATATGTTTCGACACCAACCCATAATTGTTTCAACTCCTCAATAAGAGGTTGCATGTAGATGTCAATATCATTTCCTGGACCTTTCTCACCTGGGATTATCATGGATAAAATAAATGATGATTGTTTCATGCAAATCCATGGAGGCAAATTGTAAGGAACAAGTATAACAGGCCAAGTACTGTATGAAGTACTCATGATTTTAAAGGGATTAAACCCATCAGATGCAAGACCGAGCCTAACATTGCGAGGATCTCCTGCAAAACTTGAAATTTTTTGGTCAAATGTCTTCCAAGCTAAAGAATCTGCAAGATGACTTAATAATCCATCATCTGTTCGTCCATCGTGATGCCACCTCATAGACTCAGCAGCCTTTGAAGACATGAAAAGTCTTTGAAGTCTGGTATTAGAGGAAAATATCGCAGAATCTTTATTGACTTCTTTCTTGCCCGTGTTGCAACTTCGTCTTCGCTCACATTTTCTGTGTCCCCATTCGTCCACCGAGATTTACCGCATACATGACAGGATTCTTGATTTTTTCTATCACCCCAATACAACATGCAATCATTCGGACAACTATGAATTTTCTCATAACCAAGCCCCAAATCGTTTATCATTTTTTTCATATCTTTTTCGGATTGAGGAATTTTTGCAAAAGGAAAAATTTCACTCAAAAACTCTAATAATTGTGTAAAAGAGTTACCGGTCCACCCTCCCAAGCATTTTAAATGGAAAAGGCGAATGCAAAAGGAAAAATTTCACTCAAAAACTCTAATAATTGTAGTTTAATGTGCTTAATTAGAGGTTTCGCTATCAACTTTGTTGCAATTTGCATGTATTTGGGTTTTATTTTAGGAAAGCTTGATTTGCTAATTAACATTAACAATCTAACAAAAGTACACATTCAGTTGTAGACTATTGGGGAATTAAGGCATCGCTTCAAGAAAGTCGACAAAACATACATACATATATATGTGTGTGTATGTATACACAATTCTAAAATAATACGATATTTTTGCCATGTCAATCAACAATATAAATCCAATGATTATAGGCTAAACTAAACTAAACTGTGAATTATTATACTAAGCAATTTCCTAATTCAATATTATGCTAAACTAAACTAAACTGTGATTTATTATGCTAAGCAATTTCCTAATTCAATATTTATTCTCGAGGGAACCGGGTAGCCTTAGCATTGCATAAAGATTTCTTCCCCCTCTATTGACTTAGCGAGAGAGACACATGCATGATTTTCTCAGTTGATACTAACTAGTTTTTGACAATTTCGGTATTGAAGGTTTCCCTAACTAGCAGACTAATTAATCTAACATTTCCCTAACCTGACAATTGAAGGTTTCTCAATTGTCTAATATAATGTTGTCTTCTATTGCAATTTTTTATTTGTTTATGCATTTCGTTATAAATAAATCTTAAACAATTCTTGAAACCACAATGAAAAATTATACTTAGCTTCAACAAATCAATTTCATTTATTTCATATTTATTTACAACCTAATCATTTAAAAAAATTGTTCACGGAATTCTGTCTGCTCCCATGAGTATCAAATTATATCAGCAAAGGTGGTTTTAATCCTAACCTGAGCGGGAGGAGCGGCGGTCGACGGCGAGGGCGAGGAGCGACATGGTTCTTTAAAAAACGCCACTAACTCAAACTTTTTGCGGCGTTTTCTTTAAAAAACGCCACTAACCCACTATTTTTCTCCAAAAAGATTATATTCGCGGGTGGACGTGTCGAAGACACGTGTTACCCGAACCCGGCCGGGCGGCGGCGGCGCACGAGGATGTTCCTTATTCTTTCTCACTCAACAAGGGAGGGGGGAAACTTGTGTATAAATACCCTTTACACGCCTTTTTCCTAACCCATGTGGGATATAGGCTTATACCTTTGGTTCTCACTTTAAGTATTGCCAATATTATATAGTGATTTTGCCACTCCAACATTATGATACTTTTATTTTTTTGAAAAATTCACGATGGCAATACTTACAACGGTCGTGATTACATTCGTTATGTGACCGAAAATACAAATCTCTATATTGAACCTTTAGTCTTATTAATTGTTTATACGTGGTTACATCCGTTATGCGACCGAAAATACAAATCCTTATATTGAACCTTTAATCTCATTAATTGTTTATCGGTTTTCTAATTGAGGTTTAAGAAATCTATGGCGGCGTTTTTCGCAGTAAATGCCACTAACGCTACACCTATGACGGCGTTTTAAGTAACAAACGCCACAAAACGCTAACATTGACGGCGTTTTACCGATAAACTCCACTAACATGAAACATATACCGACGTTTACGGTGGAAAACGCCACTAATTTGAAACAATTGGCGGCGTTTATTGAAGAAAACGCCACTATATGTCACCATATGGCGGCGTTTGTGGTAAAAACGCCGCCAATGTTGTTGTTTTGTGGCGTTTGTCTCAAAAACGCCGTTATAAGTGAAATGTTGGCGGCGTTTGTATCAAAAACGCCGTGAATAGCGCCGCCATAGAACAAGTCTGGTGTAGTGATGGTACTTTCAGTATCCAATATATTGGCTAACAAATTCGAATCGTATATTGTAAAAATTCATTATGGTATGACCCCAATCTCATTTTACTTAACATAAGAATGTAGTCATTCGTCCCATTAAATCAACAGTGTGTCGATAATTGTTAGTTTTATCTTTAATATATTTTCCCTCAACTATAATTCATTCTTATAGCCAATATTAATTTCGAGTTTTTTATTTATTTAACCTTCGGTATTTAATTCATTGGTCGACTAATTCAGATCGAGTTTTGAATAGATCTAATATTGGGCGTCCTTCCTAACTCATTTTTTTCTTCTTCATAACATCACGATTCGAATTTTTGACGTTGTTTAAGGATATATCGTCTCATTCTACTAGACCAACTAATTGTCAGTAATTTTGGGTTTATCTTTGAACTTCTTTAAATTCATTTTTAGAATTATTTGCCTCTCTTTTTAAATTCACAATGTACATATTTTTTGTTGCAGTCTTATATAGTGTACTTGGGAGCACAGATTCGTGGTCTAAATCCCACATCGGTCGATCTCCAATATGTCACGAATTATCATTATGAATTGCAGGGTTCATCTGTGGGATGAAAATCATCTGCCCCCAAAGTATGCCCCCATTTGTGCCCCACTTTAAAATAGTGGGTTTAGGGTTTAGGTTTTGGGGTTTAAGGTTGGGGCTTAAGGTTAGGGTGTAGGGAATTAGGGGTAGTGTGTATTTTTTTAGGGTTTGGGGTTTAGGGTTTAGGATATGAAAATTAGGGTTATAAGGTAAAATTTAATTTAAAGTAATTTTAGGCAGGAGGCATAGAAGGAGGCATGGTTAGGGGGCAGAAGATTTTTACTCTCATATGTGGAAAGGTATAAAATTTCATGCTAACAAACAGTCTCCAAACTTCAATTTAATACATTTGTCAATTGTAATTCCTTATATATGTGTGTTTGCAGCACTGAAATAGCTAGAGAGAGAATATTTTACTCGTATATTCGAAACATCAATGGCTTTGCAGCTGTCCTTGATGAGAAAGAAGTTCAATTTCGTGCCATATACAAACATACATACATCCATGCATGCATGCATTTATATATGTTTTGGTCTGTTTTTGTAATGTATGCACGTTTGGTTTTTGATTAAACATAGAACATCCGAAAGTCGCGTCGAACAAAGGAAGAAAGTTGCAGACATCATCGTTGGATTTGATGCTGCAATAAGTGATGGTGTTGATGCGCTTTCTGTGTCGTTGTATGGTGATCCATCTGAAATCTTCGAAGACGGGATCTCGAATCGAGCTTTTTAGGTAATGTATCGAATGTCTCGCCATGTATGTTAACTGTTGGTGCTAGCATACTCGACAGAGAGAGTTCGTAAGTTATGTCTAGCTAGGCAACATGAAGCAAATCAAGGTATTCTCTACTAGGGAGCAAGTTTGTCTTCGGCAGCCTTGTCGTCTAGGACTTCCTATCCGTTGATCGGTGACGAAAAGGCGAAAGCAGCCGGTGCATTAGTGGAATATGTATCAGCCCTGATCAATTGATCCCCATAAGGCCAAGGGTAAGATTTTTCGAGAAAGCAACGCAAGAACGAACAAAGAGAAGCAGGATCTTCTCGCAACAAAAAAGAGACGAAACCCCTAATACATGTTCTTTCGAACCGGTTCATTTGTTGTAATCCCATAATACATGTTCTTATCATGTTTCAACTCCAATGCCATTTTGCATCAAGAGTAAGAGACAAATCCGAAATATCGGTAGTTGATTCGAGCAACAAGAAAGCAACCCCATCTGATAACGGTTTCGGGCACATGATACCGGACAACGCAATGGATCCCGGTCTTGTTTATGACTTAACAGTTGGAGATTACTTGAACTTCTTGTGTGCCCGAGGCTACAATCAAACCATCATAAGACTATTTTCAGACCAGCCGTTTCTTTGTTCGAAGTCATTTAGTTTGAGGAGTAATATTGTGGTCTGGTATTAATAGATTTCTCTTCAGTTTGGGGTGAAATTGATCATAAGACTATATTGTATATTAATTATATTATGAAAATAATTTTTTAATAAAATCCTATATATTCCCCTAAATCAGCCCACTTGATTGAAAAACAGATTAAAAAGAGAACAACCCAGATCCAAAATCTCGAAACTAGATATCTGGATATCTTCACCAATTTTCTTTCTTCTTTCTTGGATTTTCATTCTTTCTAGTCAGGGTAAACAAAATCGTACACCACCCAATTATGTTTTATTCCCATTTTGATCCCTCTAAATTATTTAATTTTTATTTTAATATGACATGATATTTTTATTATTATTTAATATAAAAAATTTAAAATAAAAAATTATTATTATTATTAAACTTAAAAATATTTAAAATAAAAAATCATTTAAATTTTCTGACAACTCACCTAAATCCAAACCATTTGACGACGAACGAAAAAAATTCTTCAAAACGGTGAAGAACTTCATCAGCATAAGGAAAGTATCATACTAAGAAATAAAATTTATCTGATGGCAGATGAAGCAAATCGACGAGAGAAAAATTAGTCTTTTTTACCAATTGTGATTTTTTGAGTACTTTCCAATAAAATAGAAGTTGAATTTGGACTCTCGGGACCGAAATGAAATGATTAGTAAAATATGAGACCTAAATAATAAAAAATTTACGCTGTTTGAAAATATTAATAAAATAATTTAAAATGATTAAAACAAAAATAATTTAGCAGCTAAATTAAAAAAAAATTAAAAATTAAAGGACCAAAATAAAAGTAAAAAGATAGTAGAATGAACCCTTGTAGTTATACCCAAAAGAATTGAATTTGGTCCTTTTTGAAGTTAGAAAGCCCCAAAGGCCCAAATTTTCGTCTTCACTTTCCAATTTTCCAAGTCACCCCCATCAATCAGATTTCTTCTTCTTCCAGCGCTGATCCTCTCAGAAAAATTTTCTTTCTTTTTCACTCAGATCCTTCATTTCTGCCACAAGAAGCAAATACCCAAATCTTGTTTTCTTGTAAAAAAATCATTCAAACCACAAAGATCCTTTGATTTTCCCTTTCTCTTCGTCTTCCATGTGAGATGGCTTCGACAGGGAACCCAAATCAAGCCATCCCATTTGATGTGCAGAGTTTCTTCAAACCCACAGTTTCCAACCCGTCGAATTCAAACCCTCAGCCGCAAAATCCTTCGCCGTCGCCGTTTCCTTCACCGTCTCCTTACCCTTCACCGTCTCCTCCATTCTTTCACCCGCAGTATCACCAATTCTACATGCCCCCTTCGTCCCCAACCCATTCTAATTACCAAGATGCCAAATCCCTTTCCTTCCCTTCCCCTCCTCTCAGCCCTTACAATGCCGGAAACCAAATTCTCGCCCTTATCAACTCGTCCCCTCAAAACCCTGATTTCCCACCTCAGAATCAGCCACCCAAGCTGCAGCCACCGCCTCACGCTCAGTTTTTGGGGTCTGGGGGTCCCAATGTTGGGCCTTCGAGGGTGCTGAGCTGTAAATTGCCCCGAGGAAGGCGGTTATCGGGTGCTCAGGTGGCGTACGATGTCGATACGAGGCTTTCCGGCGAGGTTCAACCTCAGCTCGAGGTTACTCCGATAACCAAGTATGGGTCTGATCCTCAGCTGGTGCTGGGAAGGCAGATTGCTGTTAATAAGTCTTATATTTGCTATGGTTTGAAAGGAGGCAGTATTAGGATTCTTAATTTAAACACTGCATTGAGGTCTTTGTTTCGTGGGCACACACAGGTTTATCTCTTTAACTTCATTAACTCTTCATTTTTCTATTTGTATATTGGATTGAAATTGTATATTGGATTGAAATGAATGTCTTTATAGAATATAGTTTAGAGCTTCATGGTATTGTTGTGCTTGAATACAAACTTGGAATTTTTATGATATATGGTGAAATAAATGTGCATTTTGAGTTCTGGAATGTCAAGCTTTGGGTGCATAAGTACTGTTTTTGGATGATTATGATTGTCTATTTGTCAAACTGATAGTTTTATGTTCTCTCAGAGGATCACGGACATGACTTTCTTTGCTGAGGATGTTCATCTTTTGGCTAGGTATTTGTCTTTCTTTAATCGGTAATTTCACTTCTTTTGTATTCGCCTTTTGATTTCGTAATACATTTTTCTGCAGTGTGAGTCTAGAGGGAAGGGTATTTGTTTGGAAGATATCTGAAGGTCCAGATGAGGAAGATAAGCCACAGATTACAGGGAAGATAGTTATTGCTGTTCAGATATTAGGCGATGAGGAATATGTACATCCGCGTGTTTGTTGGCACCGGCACAAACAAGTAATGCAACTTTTTAAATGTTCATCCATATTTAGAGGGTTATTATTAATTTTTTTTCTCTTTGTTGTCATCGGTATCACAATCTCATTTTTTCAGGAAGTTTTGGTGGCTGCGATTGGAAAACACATTCTGAGAATTGATACTATGAAAGTTGGGAAGAATGAAGTCTACTCAACTGATGCACCTTCACCTCTCCAATGTCCTATTGACAAGTTGATCGATGGGATTCAGTTGATTGGTAAACATGATGGAGAAGTTACTGATGTTTCAATGTGTCAATGGATGATTACCCGTTTAGTTTCTGCTTCTACAGATGGCACGGTTTGTATTTTCTGGTCATTTTGTTATATTGATTTGTTGATATCTATGTGGTCTCTCGGTGTTCCTTTGTGGTGTAGTCATGGAACTATCTTGGTTTATTGTTGTTTGGTGCTGAAATTTTATGTTGAATACCTGGAGAACTATGGTTATGTCAAGGATTGTGTACTTACAAGCTTATGTTATGTAACAGATAAAGATATGGGATGACCGCAAGGCAGTGCCACTAACAGTGTTGAGACCACATGATGCCCAACCTGTTTATTCGGCTACATTCTTAACTGCACCTCACCGACCTGATCATATTATACTCATAACAGGGGTAATGATTTCCATGTTCTTCTGTGTGTGTGTCTGCAAATCTGCATCATGTTTCTGCCTATTTGTTATTCACAGACATGTTCATATAAAGTTCATAGTTCAAATTCTTATGATTTGTGCATTTAACTTTTACTTCAGTCTATTTTAAATGTTTATTTTGTTATATTTTAAATTTAAGGACCGTGTTTATGGTTTACTTTTCCATGTGAGAACCTTTTTATTCTGGCGAATATCCATATATCTGATTTTTGTTATATTTTCTTTTTTGATATTTTTCCCAGGGCCCCCTAAATCAAGAAATCAAAGTTTGGACTTCAGCAAGTGAAGAGGGTTGGCTACTCCCAAGCAATACTGAAAAATGGACTTGCACCCAGACATTAGACTTGAAGAGCTCTGCTGAACCTCAAATGGAGGACGCATTCTTCAACCAAGTTGTTGCATTATCTCAAGCTGGCCTTTTCTTACTTGCAAATGCTAAAAGAAATGCTATATATGCTGTACACTTAGAATATGGTTCTTGTCCAGCTGCATCACGCATGGACTACATCGCCGAGTTCACCGTCACTATGCCCATATTAAGTTTTACCGGGACAAGTGATCCTCCTGATGAACATATTGTTAAAATATATTGTGTTCAGACACAGGCTATCCAGCAGTATGCTTTGGAATTATGCCAGTGCATCCCACCACCACTCGAAAATATTGGCTTAGAGAAGTCAGATTCAAGCGTTTCACGTGATGCTGCCAACACTGAAGGCTATGATTCTAGTGATCCATCTGGAAACAAACCTTCTGAGTTACCGCTTTATACTTCAGTTCCCAAACCAAGTAAACGAGTAAATAGCTCTGAAAATTTAAGTGCAGCGAGGTATCCTTCAAGCCCGCATTCTACCACTGAGGCAAACGCTGCACAAGAGTTGAATACTTCTAATATTGATCCTAAATCGGCTTCTGCTTTGGCATCAACAGCAAGTGATGCTGATATCGGTTGCGTTGCATCACCTCCAGCACTTCCTCCTAGTCCTAGGTTGTCTAGGAAGCACTCTGGTTTTCATAACCATGAGCCAACTTCCCAGCTTAGTGACCATGTTGGAAACCAACTAGTTGTGGATTTTGCAGTTGACAGACAAATGGACACTGTTCGATCAAATCTGTCTGGTATGCATTCATCAGAAGATGGTTCAAGGAACGATGACAAGAAAATAATATCAGATGAGAAATCTAGTGCATATAACCCACCTATCATTTTCAAACATCCAACTCATCTTGTGACCCCTTCTGAGATATTGATGGCTGCAACATCTTCTGAAACTACTAATGTCAATGAGGGAAAGAGTGAGGGCGAGGTGCATATTCAAGATGTGGTTGTCAATAATGATGCACGCAATGCTGAGTTGGAGGTAAAAGTGGTGGGTGAAACAAGATCATCTCAGAACAATGAGTTTGGTTCCCATGGAGGCTCCCAAAATCAGAATTTCGAAAATAGGGAGAAATTCTTTTGCTCTCAGGCTTCAGATCTTGGTCTTCAGATGTCGAGGGAGAGCTCTGCAATGTCAAGGGATGCTTACATTGTTGATGAATCTCGGCAAGCAGATGGTATTGGTGCATCAGGGTCGCATGTGAAGCCTAATGTTGGTGAGGAAGAAAACGATGATTCCAGAAAAGATCTCTCTGGAAAGGTTTCGGAATCAGCCATGCCTTCTACACATCAACAATCACCAGCATCGGGTGGAAAAGGAAAAAAAAATAAAGGGAAAAGTTCTCAGGCATCTGCTCACTCTTCTCCTTCTTCAAGTGCTTTTAATTCTGTAGATTCTTCCACTGAACCAGGAGCTAATTCCAATCTCCCCTCTGCGGCTGCTGCATATCCTCAAATTGCGGCTATGCAAGAGATGCTTAATCAGGTGATTGCTATAGACAGAAACAAAAAATTAAAAAAAAAAAATGGTTACACCTGTATGCATCTGTGTTGTTTGCGCATTTCCTCTGTGTTAATAGTTAAATTTGCTGGGAATCGTATAGGTACAAGAAATTACTATCCTTGAGTATCCTCAAATAGTCTTTAAAGTTTTCAGCCGGGTTTATAATCATTGACCGTACCATGATTTTGGATAAAAATCAAGCCAGGTTCCTTTATTCATTTATATAAACGTTCACATAGTTAACTCCATATGATTATCACATTTTCACATATTGTCCCATATATGTATTTTGCCTAGCATTGCGTTATCTTGATTTTCCAAATAAATGTGGTTTAAAGCTTTTTGCTGCACCATATATGGTGTCTTGACCCTGATTTCAATCATTTTGCAGCTAATTACTACACAGAAGGAAATGCAGAAACAAATGTCAAATATTGTGAACACCCAGGTTACAAAAGAAGGCAAAAGGGTTGAGGCTGCTCTTGGGCGGAGCATTGAGAAAGCCCTAAAGGCCAACACTGATGCCCTATGGGCTCGTTTTCAAGAAGAGAACGCAAAAAATGAGAAGCTGCTACGAGAACATACACAGCAGATAACGAGCCTGATCACCAATTTTATGAACAAGGATTTGGCAGTAATGTTGGACAAAGTAATCAAAAAGGAGTTAGCTGGAGTTGGACCAGCTGTAGTTCGTGCCATTACTCCGGCAATAGAGAAAACTGTAACTTCAGCAATCAATGAGTCTTTCCAGGTTAGACTTCTGAAAATCTAGTTATTTTCCTAGAAAGCTGTCTTAGTGGGATCTAACAAGTGCTTTCCATGACAGAGAGGGGTCGGGGATAAAGCAGTGAATCAACTAGAAAAATCTGTTAATTCAAAACTAGAAGCTATAGTTGCCAGACAAATTCAAGCACAGTTTCAAACTTCTGGCAAGCAAGCACTCCAGGTATGCAAACGTTCACTACATTTGGTGATAGCTGAAGAAGCATATTCCGTTCTCTTGCTATAAGATCAAATTATTGTCATTCTGCATGTTCCAGGCAATTTCTGGTTATTAATTTATCATTGGTTGTTTTTCTCGTTGTAGGAGGCTTTGAGGACTAATGTGGAAGCTTTAGTGGTCCCTGCCTTTGAGATTTCATGCAAAGCCTTGTTTGAGCAAGTAGATGCTGCATTTCAGAAAGGGATGGTTGAGCATACGAATGCTGCTCAACATCAGTTAGACTCTGCAAATTCTTCTTTGGCAATTACATTAAGGGTATATTTCCGGTGTCTTATTTACTTACTATTTCACTCAAAGACTGGTAATTCATGTTCTTTTTCCAAGATTTATGACATTTCATGCATTAGATGTTGATACTAAGAATTATTGTTGGTGTGTGATGGTATTTTTGGCGATTTGAGGTATAATAATATTCATTAGAGCATTGCTTTGTTGCTATAGAGATCTTGTTCGATATGTGTTTTTTTTTAAAGTATTGTTGTGTCATATTTTCCTTTGTAATCTCTCCTAATTGCAGGACACCATAAATTCCGTGTCAACGATTGCTAAAACCTTGAGTGGGGAATTTGCTGAAGGACAAAGGAAAATATTAGCCCTTGCAGCTGCTGGAGCTAACTCAAATGCTGCAACTTCGTTGGCGTCTCAACTCAGCAATGGACCTTTAGGCGCTCTACATGACAAGGTAAGTTTGTTTTGCCCATTTTCTTTGGTTTCACTGCGAGAAACGAATGCTCCATTAAATGCGAATCGCCAAAGTCAAATCTGGCTGTTAAGTATGACTTCATAAATGAATTTCTATCTGCCTCAGGTTGTTGTGCCCATGGATCCAACGAAAGAGCTATCAAAATTATTATCCGAAGGCAAATACGAAGAAGCTTTCACAATTGCCCTGCAAAGAAGTGACCTCTCTATTGTTGCTTGGGTATGTTCACAGGTAAGATGATATGGAGTCTAAGGTGTCTCAAATTTCACTTGAAATTCTGGTTAAAGTCTTGGCATTATAAAAAACCATTCGTTTTCATTCATACTAGGTTGATCTGCGCACGATTCTGTCGACCAATCCTTTTCCCTTGAGCCAAGGAGTCCTGCTCTCCCTCCTGCAGCAGTTGGCATGCGACATCAACAAGGACACACCACGGAAACTCACATGGATGGTAGACGTGGCCACAGCTATCAACCCGGGCGACCAAATGATTGCAATGCACGTGCGACCAATCTTTCAGGAAGTCTACAAGAGAGTGCACGAATTAAGTAGCTCGTCATTGCTTACGGGTGCCGAACACGCGAGCATCCGTGCTCTCATTTACGTCATCAATTATGTTCTAATGACATGTAAATGATGATGAAAAACAGGATGAACAAGTTTCTGATTGTTTTCATGTAAGGAGTAAAGGACCCTCTTGATTTGCTGTTGACATTACAGGACATATGGGGTCCTGTTTTTGTTTGTTATCCATAGATGTTTTGAACTGTACGAATTAAAGAAGTATTTCTCTGCAAAAATAAGGAAAAACAAAATGGTCGATGTCAATCAATACCTGAGGCGAGGTGGCGGCGGCAGCACCGTCGAGACGCGATCGCCTCCAACCCAATAAATGAAATTATAATTTTGTAAAATTGACAAATTAAAAATAAGGTAATTATTTTATGCACAAATAAAATTTTGTTTATACAGGTGTATTTAGAGGTTTAAGTGTAGTAGTTTTGAATTTAGGGATTATTAATAGAATTTTAGTTTAGGGTTTACAAGTTAAAACTTAAATCTCTAATCATTTTATCTTAAATTTGAAACTCTAGTCCTCAAATTCCAACTTTAAACCTCAAATTCTAATTATAAACTCTAAATTTTAAACTTATACACTAAACCCCTTAAACTTTAAACCCAAACTAAAATTTTTAAACTCTAAAATTAAAATACTTGTGAAAACAAAAAGTTTCAACTGCCTATATATACGAGATAATTGACGAATTTAAAATATGTGTAGTTATATATGCTTATTTATAGCATCAGTCGTTTTTTTGTTACAAGACTATGAAAAGTTAATATTTTTTATTTTAATATAACATCAACAAATTTAATAGAAGAATTTTAATATCATTATTTCAAGCAGGAGGATTAAATTACAAATATGTAGAGTACATTGATGCACTTAGAACGAGCTTTGTAAGTTGAAATCTGATGGTGACTTAGGCTTCAGGGATTTGGAGCTAATCTGCTCATCTTGAGGGCTGAGGCTGATCAAATCATAAAGATTTAGAGTTTGTTTCTCATGTGAAGTTGGCAACTGGTTGTTTCCACTTTCCAGATACACAACTTTTTTGTTTGAATAATATTTCCAAAACCCCCAACAATAGGCACCCATGTAGAATGGAGAACACGGTCAGATTATACCTTTTTTATGTGCGGTGAAGCTTTTTAAAAATTTCTCAACCATTTTAATTTTAGTGTCTAAAAATTTAATTTAAGGTCTAGAATTTATAAATTTATGTATCTTTTAATTTTCACCGAATGTCATGCTCTCAACTCATTTTCTTTTCCTTTGTGATGTAGAATATTTTTAGGTAAACTACTGCAGTGGTCACTTATGTTTAGCGTCTGTACAGAGTTAGTCACCACTTTTAAAAAGTGCATATTAATAGTCCTCTACGTTTTCGATGTGTAAATACTTGGTCACTCCGACGTTAACTCCGTTAGTCCCCTAACGGATTGCTGATGTGGCGAAATTAAAATAAGGATAAATTACTGCAATAGCCATTAAAATTTATCTCATGTACATTTTTTCTCCTCAATTTAAAAAAATAAACATTATAGTCACTAATAAAAATATTTCTTTATAATTTCAACCTTAAATTTTTAAAAATTCATTTTTCAATCCTAAAACTTTACAATCAATTAACACAATAATATTATAAATGCTTAGATGAAAAATAGGTGCCCAAAGTATACCCTTTGAAACTTAGGTGCCCAAATTGCTCCTATTTAATAGCTCAAACTTAAAAATTTAGTCCACTAACTACTAAAAAATTCGAGTTATTGTAATTTCTATTTTATAATTCAAACTTTATTTTGAATTTTTGAGTCGAGTTTATGAAATTATGAGTCGAGTATTTTCACATCAAACCAAAAAAATTAATTTTTTCGAGTCAAGTCGAGTTATTGGAATTTCTATTTTATAATTCAAACTTTATTTTGAATTTTTGAGTCGAGTTTATGAAATTATGAGTCGAGTATTTTCACATCAAACCTAAAAATATAATTTTTTCGAGTCAAGTTGAGTTATTGGAATTTCTATTTTATAATTCAAACTTTATTTTGAATTTTTGAGTCGAGTTTATGAAATTATGAGTCGAGTATTTTCACATCAAACCAAAAAATTTAATTTTTTCGAGTCAAGTCGAGTTATTGGAATTTCTATTTTATAATTCAAACTTTATTTTGAATTTTTGAGTCGAGTTTATGAAATTATGAGTTGAGTATTTTCACATCAAACCTAAAAATTTAATTTTTTCGAGTCAAGTCGAGTTATTGGAATTTCTATTTTATAATTCAAACTTTATTTTGAATTTTTGAGTCGAGTTTATGAAATTATGAGTCGAGTATTTTCACATCAAACCTAAAAATTCAATTTTTTCGAGTCAAGTCGAGTTATTGGAATTTCTATTTTATAATTCAAACTTTATTTTGAATTTTTGAGTCGAGTTTATGAAATTATGAGTCGAGTATTTTCACATCAAACCTAAAAATTTAATTTTTTCGAATCAAGTCGAGTGTTGCACTTCCCTACATATAATTTTTAATTTTAATCCGCCGACGGTGACGGAGATCGACGATGGCCGATCGGGAAGGTGAACAAGCAACAATAGACTTGACTTGATTCGAAGTTTTTCTTGGGACAAACACATATTAAAATTAAAAATTATGTGTAGGGAAGTGCAACACTCGACTTGATTCGAAAAAATTAAATTTTTACGTTTGATGTGAAAATACTCGACTCATAATTTCATAAACTCGACTCAAAAATTCAAAATAAAGTTTGAATTATAAAATAGAAATTCCAATAACTCGACTTGACTCGAAAAAATTAAATTTTTTGGTTTGATGTGAAAATACTCGACTCATAATTTTATAAACTCGACTCAAAAATTCAAAAAAAGTTTGAATTATAAAATAGAAATTCCAATAACTCGACTTGACTCGAAAAAATTAAATTTTTTGGTTTGATGTGAAAATACTCGACTCATAATTTCATAAACTCGACTCAAAAATTCAAAATAAAGTTTGAATTATAAAATAGAAATTCCAATAACTCGAATTTTTTAGTAGTTAGTGGACTAAATTTTTAAGTTTGAGCTATTAAATAGGAGCAATTTGGGCACCTAAGTTTCAAAGGGTATACTTTGGGCACCTATTTTTCATCTAAGCATTTATAATATTATTGTGTTAATTGATTGTAAAGTTTTAGGATTGAAAAATGAATTTTTAAAAATTTAAGGGTGAAATTATAAAGAAACATTTTTATTAGTGACTATAATCTTTACTTTTTTAAATTGAGGAGAAAAAATGTACATGAGATAAATTTTAATGGCTATTGCAGTAATTTATCCTTATTTTAATTTCGCCACATCAGCAATCCGTTAGGGGACTAACGGAGTTAATGTCGGAGTGACCAAGTATTTACACATTGAAAACGTAAGAGGACTACTAATATGCACTTTTCAAAAGTGGTGACTAACTCTGTACAGACGCTAAACATAAGTGACCCCTGCAGTAGTTTACCTTTAAAAATTGATTATTTGTATATTTGACCCCTTACTTTTTAAATATTCAATTTTATCCCCCAAATTTCAAATACTTAATCTGTCCCTATTAGGGTCGCTATTTATATATTTTAACTTATCTATATATATATATAATTTATTAAAATTTAAATATTTATTAATGGAGTCCACAATCTCTAATTAAAAATTTTATTTAGTCTAAACATTAATGAGTCTTAGTGTCATAATTGAGATTTTAATGATAGTTTAATTTTTTTTAATGTTTATTATTAGATTTTTTTTTCAATACTTGTTCGTGGCTCATTTTTCTCAAGACATGTTATTAGAGGTTTGATTTTCCTCTCTCTCAATATTTGTTATTAGGGGCCTACTCTTAAAATTCATTTTTTAATGTTTATTATTAGAGTTGATCCGAATCGAAACTGTCGTGACACGTTAGAGTCAGACTGTGCTTGTACCAAGCTGAATGCAGCAGTCTGATGCATTTAAAATCCATGGCGTAACCGCTAGGTCGACATCAATATGCTCCGTTTTGAAGTCGCCGAGATATACGACTACCGCAACCACTGCAATCCCCGACATGATTTCGGTCAAGAGAGAGCCGGTGCGGATGACTTGGATGGTTTAAAGTGGTTGGCAGCAAACCACATTGAAGGTCAATTTTGAAGATGTTCCGGCAGTGATCAAATTCTTACACTCCATCGACACATCTCCGCCGTCTGATCACACATTTCACATGAACAGCATAAAGCATAGAAAAGAACTACGACAATAGTAAGCCCGATACTGTGGGTCCATTCTTTTGTTACAAATACGACACTCTCTGGCCAGCTTTCCAATATCGTAATCGATCATAAGAATCCGTTTCGATTCTATATAGACAGAAGGGACGGTCGAAACAGAGAAATGGGGTGCTGATGTCCATATGTGGGGATTTCCTCTGGCAATGAAATGCAGCTTTCATGGATCAACATTTGGCATGTACCACATATACATGGATTGCGGTCTCCAGGGATGCCACAAATATCACAAATGAATGACATTTTCCTTTGAAGCATAACGATTTCGTGCTCATGTGTTCCAACTGAAACCGTGAACGATTTGAAAAAAAAAATCTTTCACTGGACGCGAAAATCCGCAGTCCGGGACCATGCAGCCATAAACAAATCCCTGGTAATGATTTTCGCAAACATCGCAGGCACATGCCTTGACATGAGCCGGTGGAAATTGCGAGAGTTGCAGAGTGTTGAGCTGTGTATATTGTTATGGATGTGGGCCCATTACAGTTGGTTGATTCCTTATAGATCAACAGATTTCTGTTAAACAGCCTGTTGAGATAACAAATTAGTTGGGTCTATAACTAAGTTTGTTAGTCTCTTTTTGGGCTATATAAACATATGGGTTACCCGAACCCAGGCTCATTTGAAATAATAGAATGAAGCCCACATTCAGTTTCTTTCTGATTCTTTTCTTTCTTTACCTAATTTGTTTAGTCTAGAGTTTTCTTGTATCTGTCTAAGATGGTATCAGAGCCGTGATGGATCTTGCCGCCGTTTGCATGCTTCTGCCGCTACCGTTCGTCGTCGATCTCTGACGGTGTTCGTTGTTCTCTCGGTGTCCGTCGTTTTCCCTTTTGCTTTCGTTCTTTGGTGTTCTGGATCCTTGAGTCTCGATGGTGCGTCTTGATGATTCCACCGGTGACGGAGAAGCTGATTCGTCGCGATCTGGAAAACTCTTTGCAAGCAAGCGTGTCAATCTGCTCTTGGATGACTCAAACTTTCTGATCAGGAAGCAGCAGGTCCTTCTGACCGTTTGGAGTCACCGTCTTGAAGGCTACCTCACTGGTGCGCGTAAAGCACCGCCGGCCAAGATCCGTCGTGCTGATGGTACTGAGTGTGATAATGATCTGTATGAAGATTTTTTGGCTCAGGACAATGCTCTCTCGTCCTGGATCCTGTCAACCATGAGTCTGCATTTGTTAACGAATTTCGTCGGCGCGGAAACTACGGCCGAGATCTGGTCCATCCTTGTCGAGTACTTCAGTAGCCGGTCTACCACTACTTTCATGAGTCTACATTTCAAGCTTCGAACCGTTCGAAAAGGGGATCTCAGTATGCGTGCATATATTTCCAAAGTCAAGGAGATCTGTGACTCTTTGGCTTCGTGTGGCAGTCCCGTTTCGAAGGTCAAGCACATCGCAACTATTTTGGAAGGTCTACCGGCTGAATACAAGCCCTTCGTTGCGGTGATTACGGCCAGCCGTGAGACGCTGTCTCTTGACAGCGTTACTACCATCCTCGTCGATGCTGAAGCCCAGCAAGGGTTGTTTGATCAAGAGAATGTTCCTCCTATGAGTGCAAATACAATTTAAGTTTCGTCGCAATCTCAGGGTGCTTCTGGTGGTTCCAACCAACGTCCTTATCGTCAGAATGTCTCCTCTAGAGGGCGTGGTCGGGGCAAGAGTCGATTCCAGTGCTAGCTGTGTGGCAAGATGGGGCACCTTGTTGATTGATGCTTCAAGAGGTTTGATTAGAGTTTTGCTGGTGTCTCTGCGAGTCTCTATCGGAACAATGACGGAGATAATCGATCTGCTGGTGCTTATGCGAATGTGTGTTCTGTGGATGTGGGTGTTGCTGGTGCTACTTCTAATGCGTGCCCTCAGTGTGCTCATGTGACAACATCTACTGGATCGAGTGTTGTGCAATGGTATGCCGATACAGGGGCTACTCACCATGTCACGCCCGACGCCTCCAATGTGCATCAATGCTCTGACTTCTCAGGTCCAGGTAAGCTCTTGGTTGGTAATGGTAAGGGCTTGAATATTTCGAAAGTAGGTTCTAATTCAATTGCTACTGCTTCTCGTAATATTTTGCTGTGTGATTTGTTGCTGGTTCCTCAAATAACTAAAAATTTGGTTTCAGTTTCAAAGTGTGCTAGAGATAACGGGGTGTACTTTGAATTTCATGTTGATCGATGCATTGTTCGTGATGAGCGTACGAATGTTGAGCTGCTTTCTGGTGATGAATCTGATGGTCTTTATGCTTTTAATAGTACCTTTGCTTCTGTTAATAATGTTGAGTCTAGCTTGCATATATGTCAACAGGGTGAATTTGATGTTTGGCATCGTCGTTTAGGGCATCTTGCCCCTGCGACTCTTGCAAAAGTTTTACATGACTGTAATGTTGCTATTGACTCTAGTGTAAATAAAGACTTGGTTTGTACTGCTTGTAGAATTGACAAAAGCCATAAACTGCCTTTCTCTGACTCCTATGGTGTTTATACTGAGCCTTTTGCCCTTGTATTTACTGACTTATGGGGACCTGCACACACACAATCTGATGGGTTTCAGTATTATGTGTCTTTTGTGGATGCGTGTACTAGACACACTTGGTTATACTTGCTTAAGAATAAAGCTCAGGCTACTTATGCTTACAAGTTATTTTCTAGTCTGGTTAGAACTCAATTTTCTGCTGAAATTAAGGAAGTGCAGAGTGATTGGGGAGGTGAGTATCGTAGTTTGTCTCGTGTGCTTGTTGAAGCTGGGGTTAAGCACAAGGTTACGTGTCCTCACACGTCTGAACAGAACGAAGTGGTTGAACGTAAGCACCACCATGTTATTAAGACTGCTCTCACTCTTCTCAATCAAGCCTCTTTGCCTATTAAGTTCTGGTCACAACAGTACATCTCATTAATAGACTACCAATTAGAGTTCTTAAGAACCAGAGTCCTTTTGAGAAACTCTTTGGTAAAAAAACTAGACTATTCCTTCCTTCGTGTGTTTGGTTGCACCTGTTTTCCTCATCTTCGACCCTTTCAGAAGCACAAATTAGACTTTCGTTCTCAGCAGTGCACCTTTTTTTGTTACAGTATGCAACACAAAGGTTACAAGTGTTTAACTCCTCAGGGTAAAGTGATAGTGTCGCGCCATGTGATCTTTGATGAGAGTACCTTTCCTTCTGCTCCTACAAACACAGCCACTTGCTCTAAATGTAACAAAATGCCCTCTTTTGTTTCCCCTTCGTTGCCTATTGTTTCCCCTGATGTGCACTCTTCTCAAACTGGTACTCTCAGTTCTCTAGCCTCAAGTGATTCTTCTCATGGTCGTGGAGGGTGCAGTTCTAATTCTGGTCCACATGAACCTACTTCAGTTGCTGAGGTGCCACCAGTTAGGTCACCTGTTGAAGGTGTTGGTGCAACAACTGAGAGCATTGATGCTCCTCAATTTTTTGATGCTTCAGAAGATGTGGGTATGAAGAGTTGTGAGGTACCTGCTACCAGTTCACCTGTGCGTGAACATGCAAATTTGGCTACTGCAGATGATGTGGGCACTGCTGCTGGCTTCAGTTCTGATGAGTGTGCTTATTTTCCTACTTGTGAGTCGCCGGTGGGTGTTGATTCTCGTGATGGTTGCTCAGCTGATGGTGCTACAACTTCCAATTGTGTTCCTAACCTGGATGAAGTGCCTCCTGTTAGTAATATTCCCTTGGTTAATTCACATCCTATGATGACTCGTAGCAAGTTAGGGGTGTTTAAGCCAAAGACTTATATGTTTGCTTTAAGTGAGGAATCTGTTCCTAGTTCGATTGATCAAGCTCTATTTGTTCCAGCTTGGAAGGATGCAGTCATGGCTGAGTACAATGCCCTGGTTGCTAACAAGACTTGGGAGCTTGTGCCTTTGCCTAAAGGGAGGCGTACTGTGGGCTGTAAATGGTTATTCAGAGTTAAGTACAACTCTGATGGGTCTGTTTCACGTTACAAAGCACGATTAGTTGCTAAAGGCTTCTCACAAGTTCCCGGACAAGACTTCAGTGACACGTTCAGTCCTGTTGTTAGATTCTTTACTCTCAACATCTTACTTTCAGTGGCTGTTACACATAAGTGGAGACTTCGACAAGTGGACGTTAACAATGCGTTCCTTAACGGAGGTTTGGATGAGGAAGTGTTTATGGATCAACCTCTCGGATTCTCTCAAACTGCCACTGATGGAACAAGCCTTGTTTGTCATCTTCAAAAGGCTTTGTACAGATTGCGACAAGCTCCTCGTAATTGGTACACTAAATTACGAAACTTTCTTATTTTAGTCGGGTTCAAGGAATCAGCTCCTCGTTCAAAACATGTTGAGCTTGATGTCCATTTTGTACGAGAAAAGGTGGCTGAAAAGAAAGTTCAAGTTAACTATGTCCCTGCCGAGCATCAAGCTGCGGATGGCTTAACTAAACCACTGTCCAAGGCTTACTTTTAGTCTTTTCGTCATAAAATGAGTGTTCATTCTATTGAGCAGTAGAAGGGGGAGGAGGAAGAAGGAAGTAGAAGGAATGTTGAGCTGTGTATATTGTTATGGATGTGGGCCCGTTACAGTTGGTTGATTCCTTATAGATCAACAGATTTCTGTTAAACAACAGCCTGTTGAGATAAAAAATTATTTGGGTCTATAACTAAGTTTGTTAGTCTCTTTTTGGGTTATATAAACATATGGGTTACCCGAACCCAGGCTCATTCGAAATAATAGAATGAAGCCCACATTCAGTTTCTTTCTGATTCTTTTCTTTCTTTTCTTAACTTGTTTAGTCTAGGGTTTTCTTGTATCTGTCTAAGACAGAGGGTGTCGAGCGTGATTCGAAATCACATCATCAAACTTGGCACATTGTTTATGGAGATCGAAGTTGCTACATTGCAGACATCTATAGATCGAACCAGACAGCCGTTGGTCACATCTGAAGCAAAACGCGGGGACATCGTCATCATGCTTTTCGACGAGGACTAAAGGTTGCTCATGCGAAAAATGTTCGAGTTTGGTGTGGTCATCAGCAAGATGACGTGAGGCACAACAGCTGATGTCCAAACTGAAATCACAGGCAGCACAGTGATAAAGAGGTCCCCAACAAGTATCGCGGCAGAAATTACAGAGCGGCTCGTGGAGAAACATGAGAGGGTGCGGAGGGTGAGAGCTATGATTGATCTCCTTGGCTAACTCTATCTCTCTTTTAATCTGGTTTTTGATGAATTTGTATAATAGAAAAATTGACAATATGTTTCAAAGAGGCTGGTTTGTGATTAAAATTACCAAGAACGGTAATATATACACCTACTATTACTTGATCATCAAGAAATCGAATTCGAGATTCTTCATAATAATAGGGTAAATTATGTAAATCATCATTTAATTTTACTCTCAAACCTGTTTTTGGTCATTGAAGTTTCAGAACATTCAATTTACCCATTGAAATATAGACATTGAATGTTTTTTGTCACTGAAATTTAGATATTGAACGTTTTTGTCACTCCATCGTTCATCGTCGTCAGATGCTGTAGATGTTGGTCGTTCGGTACCAAATTGCAGTAGACGCTTTATCTCGCTCCCCTTGAAACCAAATTCGACTTCCATTTCGTCGGAAAGTGCCCCGAAGTCTACGAATCAAACAAAAATCTTTCGATTTTTCTCTTACCTATCTCTATATTCCACCATCGGATAGAGCTTGTTTCTCAATGTTGAGATGATCAATCGAATCCAAATGGCCAAGAGGGGGTGAATTAACAATTAAAAATTTGAAGGGAGCAAGTTGGAAAGATAAAAATGAAGAACAAGCGATTTAGAGTGGTTCAAGCTTCTAACAAGCTCTACATCCACTACCTTAGCTCCCCGCTAAGGATTTCAAATAACTCACTATTGGATTCGTCCCTTTTTTAGGCTTAGGAAGAAATCGTTACAAATCGATCAAGTTTTCTACCCCAAAACTTAATCAAGATCACTCTTTAACAAAGAAATTATGGCAAACATAAATTGACCTCTCACCAAGGCTTATAATTTGCCTAATTACAAGTGAATTCTCCCCAAACTTGAAATAAAGAATTACAATGAAAAATTACAAGTTGGGTATAAGGGTTTGATTTTAAAAGGCTTAAAGAGATTAGATTTTTGCTTGAATGCTTCTCACTTGATGAATAGTTGTTGTTGTAGCTTTTGAGTCTTACTTTTATACCTTTAATTGATTTATAACCGTTTGGGTAGTTGAGATCATAAATAGAGCCATGGGAGACCATTTTTTCCGCAATAAATATACCTATGAAGGAGGGTGTATCGGTACACGGGGGCCCGTTTCGATACCTGTAAGACAGAAACTAGTCATTGCAAGAGTAAATGCAGGGGCGTATCGATACGCGGGAAGGCGTATCGGTACACGGGAGCCCCGTTTCGATACATGTAAGACAGAAACTAGTCATTGCAAGAGTAAATGTAGGGGCGTATCGATACGCGGGAAGGCGTACCGAAACTGTCTTAACGTAAAATGGGGGTTGTAAGAAAACGATTAGGTCGTATCGATACGATTTTTGCTCACTGAAATCTGAGGAAAAAGTCTTTGGAAAAATGCATCAGTACGCTTCAAGGGCGTATCAAAAGGGAAAACTTATTTTTATAAAGGCGTATCGAAACGGAAGTAACTCTATCGATACGAGTTAACTAAATTTTAAACTTTAACTGACATTCAACGGTCAAAAAATTTGATGCAAAGATTTTAAAAATCTTAAGACTCCGTATCGGTACACTGACGTGTTGTACCAAAACTGAGGATCGGTACGCCTAAGCCCTGTACCGAAGCTCATAAGTATAAACTCGGGTTGAAGGCCGTATCGGAACGAGTAAGCCCGTATCGCAACATTGTATGAAACGGGGTGAGCATATCGAAATGATGTGTTCAATTAAAATTCCAGTAGCCAAATTCCGTATCGAAACGCTATAGGGCGTATCGATACGCTTAGGCGATTTGGTAAACTTTGGCTTGAAACACTTCGAAAATTTTCGGGGTTTAAGTTTTGACTTTGAGTGAGACTTTTGAGTACTTAAAAAATTTATTTACTTTTGCAAATTGATCCTTAAATAATCTATTATATCAAAATCAAACATAGGTTTTACACTTAATATATTGCTTCTCTCGTGCCGATGAAGGTTTTCACCGTTCGAATCTTGAAAAAAAAATTATGTTCGTCGGTAAATGGACACCATCAAAAGTTAACAGAATAACAAAAATCGATGTTTAAACTTCAGTGAGTAAATTAAATGTTTTAAAACTTTTATGTCTAAAATAAGTTTGAGAGTATAGTTCAATAATTTAAATAATTTACCTATAAAAATATTTGTCTGTTTGATAAATAAACTTAAATATTAAGTAATGCTAAAGAAATAGAATTATACTTTAGCTTTTGTACCAACACTCATGGAATAAATAATTAGGCAAGATAATTCAATGCTTTCTTTTATTCTTGCTTCATTCTCTCCCTATGGTATATCTGAAATAATTTTTTTTATTCGAGTGAATGATTTATTTGGTTAAATTGAGAATTAAATAATTAATGATTAATTTAATCTGACGTATGTAAAAACATTTTTTTGTAATTAATGAAATTTACACTTTTGATTTATGCTAAATGCATAGTTTGTGTTAATTATTTTATAATTTGTTTTATATTAAATAAATGTTCGAAATATTTATAAATGAAAATCAAGAGAATATGGTAGTGAATGGCGATTGGATTTAATAATTAAAATATAAGGGCGTGGATCAACTTCATTAAATTAAATATTTTAAAACATGTAAAATAAATAATTAGGGTAAGAGAAGGATAAAATTGAATAGAATGAAAAAGCAAGAATAAATCGAACATGTCTTGGTTGTTCGAGCATTCCATAGCACATATGATTAGAATGGCATTTCACCCGGACTCGATGGTTTCTGACCCAACACAGTCCAATCAGGTTGGATTCTTTTGATAAAGTTGTGTTTTGGTCGGGTTTTTATTAAGGGTGAGATCGGATTAGGTTTATAGTGAAAAAATCTACCCCGGCCCAGGACTGGAAGTGTAATTTCCCCCATATTTTTTAGGGAGATTTTGTAATAATACTCCTCTTTATATATTTTTTTTATAATTAGGTCATTAAAATTGATTTTTTACAATTAAGTTCCTAAAATTTATTAAGTTTTAACAATTAGATCCCTAAAATTACTTTTTTTACAATTAAGTTCCTAAAATTGAAATTTTTTTATAGGTCAGGTCGGGTTCGAGTTGATGTTATAATTTTTGGGTCGGGTCGAGTAGAGTTGTTAAAGGAATAAGATCAGGCCGGTCAAGTTTGAGTTTAGATTATTACTTTTAAGATCGGGTTCGGGTCGACCAAAAACCCGATATTGATATGACATGACAAACCTTTTTAACAATGTTCCAAGCATACCCAAAGTTTGCATCTTCCTCCATCATGTTACGTTTGTAGCTATATCCATGGTGGTAGTGCCCACAAGTGCCGCAAGTTCGCAATGCACACATGAATTTATGTTAGAAGTATGAACTTTAATACTTATAAAATTATATGATAATTTAAAATTTCTAGGTGTTCGAAATTATATCATCAACATAAAATACAGAATTACATTGCAGACTGTTATGGCCTTGCATGGGCTCCTGGACTTCTCATTTGCATCAGCATGGCACCAAGACTGTGTCACTTTTGCCACTGGGAACCAAGACAAAACGTGCCGAATTCGGGATGTTTTGGAATTTGTCAAGGTCGATTGCTGTTCTTAAGGCCTAAGGGCAACAACCTAGGAGCAATACGGTCCATACGCTACACATCAGATGGTAAGTACATGGCAACGGCGGAGCCTGCCGATTTCGTGCATGTGTATGATGATGTGATGAGTGGCTACCATAATGAGCAAGTACTCGATTTCTTCGGGGAGAGAGAGATACCTGGCTTTTCCTCTAGTCCCGACACGGACTAATTGAGTCATCGATCGATCCTACATCCGCTTCTCTCATACGCAGAGGAGTTTGGAATCCGATAACGTACCAAGTAGTTCATACGCACTCCCAGCAGACCATTGTAACCATTGTTCCAGTCTGAGTTTCTTTCATATCAAGATTGCTAAAGCATGCAGACAATCTAAGGGGCTTGCAGATGAAGAAATCCATAGTTTTCCCACAGTGGGGAAGTTACATTATTAATTTGGAACAACAATAGCTCAATTTCAACACCAAACTCCATAGAACCTATAAATAAAATCAAAATGTTCGAATCCCTACTATATATTACATAAATAATACGAATTTAAATAATAAATACTATGTGAATATAACTATTCGCATTTATTCCAAACTTATAACGGATAATAATTTTAAGGGTAAAGTACATAAATAACCCCCTACCATATGGGATTTTTTTATTGACTCCTTCGACTATGAAAAGTTACAAAATAGTCCTATGAGTTTTCATAGTCGAGCGACTCAACAAAAAACACAATACAGTCGGGGGACTATTTACCCTAATTTTAACATCCAAATAAAAAATGTGAATCATCATCCTTGATCCTATACGTATACCATGTGTATAGTTGGTTACCACCCCCACAGACCCAGGCCCATGCACACACCTTTACAACATCACTATCAACCCACTCCATGGCTGACGATGGCAAGGGGCCTAAAGCTAAGGGCAACTCAACAATTAGTGAGTTGGTTTGGTTTAATAATGATGTTGTACTTATTGCACTTATGAATCGGTGTAGCACGATCCGAGCTAAAACGAGTCGGAGGCTAAAGTGCTCGACTCGAGAAACTCGTTTCGCGTCTTCGGATGATGCCATTGCCAACAGATTGGTAGCTAACAAAACTCTTAAGTCCCAACGTCCAATGTTGCAGTTGCAGTTCAAATTTTGGTACTATCATGATCTAGGTGCAAGTAGAAATGGAGGAAAAGTAGTACTGCATTTCATAATAATTTCAACTTACGTTTTCGAGTCACCGAGAATTGACAGAATAATAGAAAGAACGAGCAGCGCTGAAACGCTCATTTATATATGAGAAACATAAATGTTTCTATTTCTTTTTTCTCAGAACTGAAAAAGAAAATTTTACATCTGTGGTCCAAGAGGCAGCCTACTCATTAGTTGCTGGTATACTGATGTGTTGCTGGATAGATCCAAACCAGGTTCAGACATCGGCTCCATCTTTGCTTCTCCTTTTGGAAACCTGAAACCCATTTCGTTACTCTGGCGTTGGTGAGCCATATATGGATGAATAGGCAGAACCGGAAGCTTCGGTTGGCCGGGGCCCAACCCGGCCATTGCCAAATTAGCCAGACCTGGTTGATTCATTCCGAAGGAGAAGCCGGGAGAAGGACCCAGTTGATGCCTTCCAGGTAGGGTGAATGGACCGAATGATGTGGGTCTAACCATGCTGTTGTGAAGTTGTGATGGCTCCGGCCTGTGGGCATGGGTTTGGACGGAAGAAGCCATGGCAGTTGCTGTGTTGGAAGTAGCGGAATTGACATGACTGCTATTACGAGCGGCCGGGACATCATGATTATGCTTTCCTTCGTAGGTAGTAATTACTGATTTAAGGTCATGTGATGCCCTCTCCACATGCTTCCTCACCGTGCAGCCGACACTAGTGCACTTGTAGTAACTCCTGCATTGAAACAATAGCAATGATGTTCTGCATTATATTTGCAGTCGATAACAGTAAACTGCTATACAACCAAACAATGACAGGAGGAAAAAAAAAACCTTGGATTTGGATTTCCTTTCACTACTTTTTGGCCATATTTGCGCCACCGATATCCATCGTCCAGGATATCAACCTCGCTGGTTGTCTGGACCACAACTCTAGGCTCACGAATTGCTCGTGAAGCTCCACTCATTTCTGTTGCATAAGCTTCAATTTTCCTGGTATAAAACAAGAAAACATTCACGTAGTGATCTCAATAGCAACATTATTCAAACAGTTTGTAAGATGTAAACCTTCTCTTTGACTCAGATTCATCTCCTTCACCGTCATAACCTAATGAGACACTGCCATGCGTTCCCCGATCATCTTCATCTTCATCATTAGAGAAGGTAGATGAGACGTCTACAGCAACACCGGATTCAATGTGAGTAGTATTTGGGGCCTGTCCAATGCCATTCTCGGGAGATATCGTTGCAGACGATGTCATCTCAATGTGGTCATGTGCCCAATCTTGAGGACCGGCAACCGTTCCTTTTTGTGCAGTTGCCCAAACATGATCACCATCTGTACCATTCTGAAGGCCAGTTTGTTCAGGGAGTTCAAGTTGCATGTCACTTAGTAGGTTGGGCGATCCAATTGATGACCGGCGGTTGGGTGGAGGCTTGGGATGGTTATGAGCTCCCTTGTATATGATCTCCGTTATGTGACCTTCATGCGAACGTTCCACTTTCTTCTTAACTTGACAAGTAGGATGTGTACACTTATAATAACTACGAGGATACTCACTTCCTTTTACTTGTTTTTGTCCGTATTTTCTCCAATTATACCCATCCTCAGATGGTGCACCACCAACACCACCGGCCTCTCCACTAACTCTTTGATCTCCTTCATCCCGTGGCTCATCAAGAGGCAGTGAATGTTCAACACTACCACCGACAGGATCAAAGACCCTTTGAACTACTGAGTTATTACTCCCAGTATCTTTTTCGATTGATGATCGAGAGAAATCTCCCTGAAGGCTGAACATGTTGCTGCTTTGTGGGTGGAGTTTCCTTGGGTCTACACTTTGAGATGGATGAGAACGCTCAGACTGAACCGAAGCTTCAGTATTAGGAAAGGACTGCTGAGGAAGACTGGCCGGATTAACCTGCATTCAGAAGGAAAATTCAATAATACTCACTCCGTTCCGATTTCAATAGAAGCGGGAACAAATGTGCATTCCGAAGAAAGACCATTTTATTCCACAGCATACTTACTTTACTCATTGCACCAAGGAAAAAGGAGGAACTTGGTTCCGCAGCAGGCTTGAATGCAAACGATGCATTGATGTCTTCAAAATAGTTTTCACTTTTATCATGAGACTCAGGGTTGCAGCTCCTATCATTAACATTAGGAATGAAAGGGAATTTTCCAGTAGTAGGGGATGGCTGTGCCTACAGCGATAAAATGAGATATTCATATGAAACATAGCTCCAATTAACAAAAGAAAGAGCATATAACATTCGAGATAGATTTTCTGGTTGCAAATGCTTAAGCAAACTTACCAACGAATTCGAAACAAAAACCGGAGATTCTAACAATGTTGTAGGGCTGAGACCAGGAGGTATTGTTAAGTAAGGAGAAGGAATGTCAGGGTTAAGTGAAGGATCGGCAGGCCTGATGCTTTCAGTATTCAATCTTGGAGCATTAAATCCAGCTCTGGCTGCCATCCTTTCCACCAGACCACCCCGTGAGCTCGATTTTTGCTCAAACATTGACTCCGGTTCACCGCACTTATTGTCACTATTCTCAGCTGTCATAGTCTGTGGAGATCCCAGAGAGAATCCCTCGGTTTTATTTTCTGCAGGAGGTTTAGAGGGTGGTTTAGAGCCGACATTATCACCTAACATAGCAGTGAAATACGTCCTCGGACTCGGAGCAGTAAGTATCCAATCTCCGATAATAGAAACATTATCATCAATACCAGCCATGATAATTCCTAGCCTTAGCTCAAACTCAATCCCTTTCGGAATGCAAACGATCCAATTCCTGAAAGACAAATATATGATGAACGACAACAAGAAGTATCTTTCGAGAGCAAAATCCAAGTAGTATCAAAAGAACAAAAAACAAAAAACTCCATTTTTGTTCATGTTTGTACCTTTTTTTGCTTTTGTCTTTTTAACATAAGAACCCTAAATTAGGCAAACAAAAAACTCCAAATTTGATGAACATATCTTAAAGTAAAAGTAATCAAATTAAAAAACAAACTCATTTATTTGAATGATGCTCCCCACTAAGATCTAATGATAGAGAAATTTGAACCATACCAAGGTTAAGATTAAAACAAAAACAAAAAAAATAGTATCAAAAGTTGGTAAGATTTGAAGCAAAAACATGGATCATAAACAATTGCAAACACAAAATTTGGGTTCAAAATCTGCAGAAAAAGCTATGACATAATGACATAATTTAAACAAACAAACAAACAAACAAAGGGATTAAAGCTGATTTGAGGAAAGAGATCAGAATGATTACCTGATTGATTAAAGAGTCAAAGCTAATGAAGACAGGATCATGATGAGCAGTAAGAAGAACAAAATCTCAAATCTTCAACCAGATTTTTCATGGGATTTTGAAAAGAAACAAAGGGTGAAGAAAAAAAAACGTTTCCTTACCTTGTGCTGGTATTTCTGGGGAAAACGAAAGAAAATTTGGGTTCAAAATCTGCAATGAACAAAAAATATTTTTCTTGTAATGAAAAATGAAGAGGAAAAAAGGAGATGATATTGGCAATGGTGGTGGACCAGTAAAAAAATGGAATCTTTGAAGAAAAGGGAAATTAATTAATCAAATTTAATTAAAAATTAATTGATTGATTAATTAATTAATTCAAAGAACAGACAACAATGAAGGGGAAAAGCTGGGATTTTTTAATTATTTTTTTTAAAAAATAATTAATTAAAATTAGTGTGTAATTAGTTTGTAATAATGCTTGTTTTTGGAGTGGTGGGGGATAAAGGTTGTTTTTTCAGCTTTGGAACAGAAGAGAAATTGACTAAAATGGGGCCCACCACCATTTCTCTATCTCTTTCTCGGCTCCGTTGATTGGGGAGCCAGCTAAGCCAAGCCGGCTGGACGTTGGATTATATGGCTTGTTCAGCTGAGTTGTTGCTGCGCCTTAATTAGAGAATAATTTGGTTTTAATTGATTTAATTATGGATTAATTAAGTGCCTAACACCTGTTAATTGTAGCCTTAGAAGAATGGGATATGTTATAACGGCTTCTTTGCTGCTGCCACTTGGCAGGTTCCCCTTAATTTTTTCCATTTGCAAATAAGGACAAACATAAAATAATATAGAAAAACAATTAAATATGCACACACAAAAAATTAGGACATTAAATTAGCAGGCAAGGTATCCTCGTGTCGGAGCTCACAAGGATGATTTTGCAACATTAGTTTAATTTAGGGTAAAATACATCACGGGTCACTTGATTATAGTTTTAGTAATAAACACGTCATTTTTTCTTAAAGTAACAATTTAATTATTAAATTAAAATTTTCGTGACAAACATATTACTTTGTTGTTAAAATTGAGGACGACTTGGTATAATAATAATTTTAGTCCAAAAAATATATGCATTCTATTAATTTGGACACAATCTGAAGTAATTCAATAATTTAACTGTTTATATTTAAAAATTTCATTAGTGAAGTCTAGCACGTGATGTTAAAGATCATAATAGATTTATTACGTTAGTTCGTCAATTGTCCAGTGATGAAGTGATTGTGTCTGTCGAACTATCACATTTATCGATTATCAAGATGAAGAACGGTATCTTGGAGTACGACAAATGGTGGGAGGTTATTAAGAGGGTAAATGTCAAAACTTTTAAATGTGAAAGGTTCAGTTTATGGAATTATTTTTTAACTATAACCAAGTTGATAAAGTGTATAAATTTTGGCACTAAAACTGTTAATATGCCATATCGTATTTCGATTTTATTAATAAAATGACTTGAATTTGTCACAAATTTTTAATCGAGTGATTAAATTGTTACTCCCCAAAAAATAATTTATGTGTTATTAAACCCACAATTAAGTGGCATTTAGTGTATTTTACCATTTAATTAATTACATTAACTATTAATAACAGAGAGATGAACTACTAGTAGATTCAACATGATAGGTCGCCAGATTCCTTACACAAAGTTAAAAGTTTAAATTTTTAATTGTGAATAAAGTAAATTTAAAATTCTTAAAATGAAGTATATTTACAAATTTTGGATCAAATTATAGACATGTGTACTTACAATATAGATAGTTTGATTTAACTTGTAAAAGAATAAAAAACTAATTCTCCTAAATTTTATCGGCATGTCAACCGAAGTTGTACGAGTGCAAAAGTACACGTTATGTTTACAATTCAATATACATGTTTTAAATATACTCCACGTATGATTCAAACTTATATTTAAATCATGATCGATACATAAATAATAACACAAGAAAAAGCTCAATTATTACTCGAGTTTTAAAATAGTTTGTAAAACATAATGAAAAATTAATACAAATCTAACATGAGTAAAAATAATACATATAATAAGCAATATTTATTCTCTTTTTGTTCAATCTAAGTCATGCGAATGGCTAAATAATACATAGTAAATTGTTGCTAACTCGTGTACTAAAACTTGAGGAATAAATTGCACTCCTCTCAAACGTAGCATTGTTGTTTAATTTGACAGATAACCTATTAATTGATATGATATCGATACATCGTTAAAGAGTCAATTAGAACGGATTGAAGTTTGAGATCAATATAAAATCTAGTTGATAATTTAGGGGTCTGTGATGAGATTAACCCTAAAATAAATAAATATAAGAAAAGATAATGATTGGTTGATGATGAATTCTTATCTCTATTATTATAATTTTCTCTAGCTATGGGATATGAGTGGGGATTGGGATCCAATTCTAGTCCAATTCTTTATATTATATTATATTATATTATATTATCTATTGATCTAATATAATAAAATATTGAATTCTTTAAACAAAAATAGGGGCTAAAAGTGTATTTTCATAATAAATATTTGTCGTATTCAATTTAGATCAGCTTGTCATGGATTAGATACCAATAGTTGCACTAAAAAAATACTATATTATATTACATAAAGCGCATCGATATTAGACTTCTAAATTCGAAATTATTATGTTGATTAAATTTTAATCCGGTCGGTATATTATTAAGAAATTTTTTTAATACATAGCTTGTGTAGACTAAAGTTTACACAAAATTTTATATACATGTGTTGTATATAAAAAGTTAAAAATATATATAAATGACACCTAAAATTTTTGAAAAACCATATTTTTTTTATATAATTTGTATTTGAAAATTTAAATATATGTATAATTGACACACATTTATAAATAATTAACTCCTCTTAAATATCGTTCAAAAAAATGACACCCCTTAAATAAATTTCTGGCTCTGCCCATAGTTAGAGGTTTAGCTTTAGGGTTTAGAACTTAATGTTAGTATTTAGAATTCATGACATAGAGTTTAGAGTTTAGTTTTTTAAGATTTAGGGATAAGAATTTAGGACTTGAGTTTTTATAGTTTTTTAAGATTTAGGGATAAGTTTTAGATTTGTGTATCAATTTTTTTATCCTTATTGTTATTATAATATATATTATAAGGTCTGAGTTTAAATGTATTTATAATTGTCTATGATTTAAAGATTTGAAGATGTGAATAATTTAAATTATGTATCGAAATTCTAATGTTATTACTTATTAATTATTTTGTTATTGTTTTAAGAAATTAAGGATATAAACCCAATAAGTGGTTTATGTGAAAAAGTGAATAATGTTTATCTTAAGAGATCCAGACTCAATTGTTTTGTCTGTAAAATATATGTGCATTGTCAAAAGTTTAAGAATATGTATCAACATATACAACATTATAATCACCTTTAGACAGTAAAAAAAAATTAAAGATATGGCCTGATTGAATATCCACCGGAGATGTTATAGTTTTATATGGTAAAATTACAGCAATCCTTGTACATTTCGGTACAAATGCATTTTAGTTTTCATACTTTTAAAAGGGCACACAAGTCTTTATTGGTTAGGAAAAAGAGTAAAAAATGTTACTTCTATAATAATTAAAAAAACAAATTATCAAATGATTTTTTAACTCTTTCGAGAGAAATTTACGAGTATTATCCGCAGACGGACGCAAAATTTTAAGTTACGGGGGCGAATCTATAAATATCTACGGGGGCGAACTTATAAAAGTTTAGGGGGCGAAAATAGATTTTTAATAAAAATACATAAAAAATTCTAATTTTTTAAACTCATATGGAAATTTAAAAGTTTTAGGGGGCGACCGCCCCTGCCAACCCCTCGGTCCATCCCTGATTATCCGTTGGATAGTTGATTATTTTCGTGCCAGTGTTTTATCTTTTATATTTTATTAAAAATTTGTAAAAATAAAATTCACAAAATCAGAGTACTTTGAATAAAAAACTATACAATTGTTTGTGCATGGGATTTGAACCCGAACCCGAACCCGAACCCAATTTATGCAACGACGAAGCTATGTTTCTTCAAGGGGCATTGTTCTTTTTTATTGTTAGAATATATATATATATATATTGACATCTTAATTTTAATTTTTATTTCTACTGTTAATTATACTTTGTCTCTAAATTGATATCTTGACTCCGTCTCTATTTATCTGTATATAATATATTATTTATAGAAAATTCTATAACGTTCGACGAGTATCGATGAGCATCACTAACGACGAGCACCGATGAGCACTATTAATTTAATTTGTAAATATTTAAAATTTAAAGGACTCAATGTATAATTATAATTTATTTAAAAATTAAAAGGTAAATTAATTAAAATATATTATTTTATTTTTATTTTTAATTAAAGTACCCCTAAATTATAACACCCTGATTTTTATTCATTTAAAATTCAAGTTGCCGCTAACCTTCTGCCGCCGGCCACATACTCGCCGAAAACGAAGGTCAATGTCCATGGCCGGAAACTCGAAAAAACCAATACCAGATTTGTCGGGGAAAATCTTGAAGAATCGGCAACAAACCTTTCAATTTTTTTCTTGGAATCGGCATCCCCATTAAATTATAACCTTTCATACTTGCGAATAATTATAGTTATACCAGATTTTTTTAGAATTGGCATCCCCTTAAAAAAAAAACCAGATTTGCATATTTTTTTTCTTTAAAATTATAATTTTAAAGGTATCCCGATTTAATGATCATGCAAATAGTTCAAAAAAAATTCTTGGAATCGGCATCCTGATTGCCGCAAGTGGCAGTGGATCAAAATATTTCACTGGATTTTTTATTTTCAGAGGTGTCCAATATCCATGGCCGAAAACAACGGTAGAGCACCAGCGGTAGCGGCGGATTAAATTTTAAATAAATAAAAATTAGGGTTTTGTAATTTAAGGTATGTATTTTGAATTAATTATGTTTAAAATAAAATTAAAAATAAAATAATGTATTTTAATTAATTTACCTTTTGATTTTTTTAAATAATTTATAATATAAGGTGAGTCTTTTATATTTTTAATATTTATAAATTAAATTAATAATACTCATCGATGCTTATTATTAGTGGTGCTCATCGAGCGTGGTAGACTCGTCTATTATTTATTAAGTTAAGCTGGATGAACATCATGATAATGAAATAAAAATAATATATAAAAAATCGAAAGAAAAAAAACAAGAAGGAGAAGACCCAGAATCTGGTGGCATGAGAAATTTGTTTGGATACGGCAATAATACGCCATTTGGATGGATTTTTGTGAATACATGAATCTATCATATTAGGATGAATTTATCACGTGCGACGAACACCGCTAATACTAAATACTATTAAATTGATTAATAAAGATTAAAAAATTTAATGATTAAACATACAATTAATAATTATTTAATAAAAATTTAATTAAATTATTTTTTATATATATTAAATATTTTAATTTTTTAATAAGGGTAAACTATATATTTAGTACCTCACCTAGTTTCGTATTTCTATTTTGGCACCCAAACTAATTTTTTTAGCAAAATGGTACCTAACATTACGTATTGTTTCTATTTTGGTACCACAACTGTTAAAAATAAACGAAAATAGTGGCGTTGCTTGATCAAATAACAGTTTAGCCCCTAAAACTTATACAACCTATCAATTTAGTCCAAAATATTATCAATTTAAACACCATTTTTAATTTTTGGATTAAAAATGTAAATTTATTATTTATTCTTCTTCCATTTGAAGTATGAAAAACTAAGTATCGAACATATTCTTCATTGTCACTACAATTTCCTATAAATTTTCATCGGTTACTTTTTTTTAATTCCTCCAAAAACAATATCGACTTTAATAACAACAACAACAAAAAAAGCAAAGTATGAAAAAGTGAAAATCAACTAAAACCTACAAGAGCAAAAAACATAAAAAAAATAATATCCACCATATTGTCATAACCGATTCCTCAATGTGATGGGTTTTTTCGAAATTAATTTAATTTCATTTTGTTATGTTGAATATCATTTTGTTATGGTTTGACTCCAACCAATCGCCATCAACCTCTAACCAGTTATAACCAAACACATTAAAGCTTTTGTTGATCCCAAAACTCCTTCAAAACCAACATTGTAAATCTTCTATTGAAACATCAACTTCAAACCCCAAACCAGTTTGGGTCAACACAACCGGTTCCTCTGTTGTAAAATCGGTTTAATTGGTTCATATAATCAGGTGAACCACCAAACCCAGAAAGAAAGAAAAAATAAGTATGTGCCTGTAATTCTTGTCAAAATTGACTATTCTGAGTAAAGAATATATGTTTTTTTATATATAAATAAGGGATATTATTACACGTCTCGTTAAAAATCTCTCTAACCTAGATGGAGGAAAAAAGTACTCGTGATAATATAAAAAAATGTCATGTTACACTTGTGTCCGAAAGCAACTTAGAATTAAACCAAACCATCAAATCGAACCATCCATTTCGACAACTTCAGCCACCCCTACTGGTGCCTGTGGTAGTAGTAGTAGTCCACATGTTGTTGAGAAAGAAAATTCTGCCTCCCATGATGATATTCAACATGGCATTAAACCGATTTCGGTTTTAGACGCTTATTAAAAATTAATTTAATTTAAAGTTAGGTATTATTTTGTTAAAAAAATTAGTTTGGGTTACAAAACAGAAATACAAAAATAGGTGAGATACTAAATATGTAGTTTAACTTTATTAAAAAATTTAAAATTTTAATATATATATATGGAAAATAATTTAATTAATTTTTTTAAAATAATTAGTAATTGTATGTTGAGTCCTTAAAAATTTTAATCTTTATTAATTAATTTAATGTTGTTCAACGGTGTTCATCGTTAGTGGTGTTCAGAGATATTCGTCGCAAGTTGTAGAATTTACAATCTTATTATTATATTAATTTTTTAATATAATATTTGATATTTAATTTATTAGTCATCTATACCGAGTTAAATATCGTAAATGTTCATTATGGAGTGATTTTTCACAATTCAATTTATTTTATTCACAATAGCATGATTACAACCTCTAACTCTACTCAATAGACTCAATATTTCATCCCACTAGACCAACATGATATATTAATTCTTTTAAATTATTATAATACTTATATAAAATTTCAAAGGTTCAAGAGTGTCCTTAAACTTTTGAAAGAAAAAAAAGGTCAATTAAGCCCCATAGATTTTTTCACCAAATTAAAACTTTAAACCAAGAAATTATATAATTAAGTATTTTGACCAATTTTGACCATTAACTTAATAGTTTTTTAGATATGTTGCTGTATTGCATCGTGTCACAATAAATTCACTTGACATTTTCAAAAAAAATATTTTATTTAAAAAATTTTAAAAAACTTATAAAAATATATATTTTTAAAAAACTGTAAATACAACATGATAGAACTGTACTGTATCATGTGTAAGTAATATTTAAAGAAAAACTGTCAAAATTTAGTGGTCAAAATTAGTTAAAGGGCTTAATTGATTCAATGTCTTAGTTTAAAGAATTATTTAGTTCAATTTTTTGGTTCAAACGACTTAATTAAGTGAAAAAAATTAGATTTTTTTTCTTCAAAAGTTCAAAATTTCTTACGCACTTAAATCCAATTTCAAAGCCTTCCTCCATTTCATGCATCTTACCAATAATATAATTTACATTAAAAATACACAAATGAAATGGGCAAAGTACTGTTGAAAGTTTATGTATTATAAGGTGGAGTGCTTCTTTTTCTTATACATTTAAAAATGAAAATGTAAAAAAATTTAACTGTTAAAAAGATTGTTTTCATGATATAAACTTAATAAAGTAACGTAATTTTAATTTAAAATATAATATAACATATTTTAAGTGATGTGATATTTTGATTCGAATTGATTTAATCGATAAATAAAATATGAAATTGAATAGAATGAAATACAATAATCCGTGTCGAGCTATGGTGGATAAAGTGAATGTAACACATTAATTTACGAATTCCATGTTTTATCATTTATTTTTCTAACATGCAAATTTCGGTCATTTTAAAAATTTAGAAGATGAACCCAACGAGTGGTCCAATAGAAAAGCAGATGATGTTTAATCTTATAAAACACAGATTCAATTCTCTTTCTACAAGATGTGTGTATTGTCAAAGAGTTAAGAATTTATATAAATGGATCATAATTTATAATCACTTTTAATTTATTCAAAAAATTACAAACATACACTAAAATACTTTAGAATAATTTCGGGATAATCGGTAAACATTCTAATTTTTCTCAGTTTTACTTTTTTTATTTATTTTCTATGATGTAAAATAATTTCATAATGACACGTCAAGCTAACGTGAACAAAACATTATAAAAGGATCAATAGTAAAAAAGTTATCGAATTTAAAAACTATATACTACTTTAATCAATACACCTACTATTAAATCGCATATAAATATCAATAATGCGAGTATTTTTTATACACGTGTTGTGCAAAAAATTATATATTTATTCTTTAAATGCTAAAATTTAGACTCTTATTCTAAAATTTAAAATTTAAAACAGTAAATCTTAAACTAAATCTTTAATTACTAAAACATAAAGAATTAAAAGGACTAGATAACATGTGTATTTAATAAATTTTAAATAATATATTTAAATATCTGATTAAAATAATACTTATAGAATTGGGTCAAAAATGAAGTTTGACCGACTTTGTGTCTGTCTTTAACCTTCTATTTTGCAGTTTCCGAGGTTTCCTAATTAACAAAGCAAAACCCATGTTCCTGTCAGATATTTAATAAAGCAATAAAGATTTTTTTCCCAAAAAAACCTGGATTGTGTCATGTTATTGACCGATTGACTGACCGACTGTATGTGGATCATTACATGATTAAAATCAATTAGAACATAAATTCTTCTTTCACATCAAACACAACAACTAATCTCAATAAAAAAAATATAATGTTTATTTTAGGCTTAATTATAAAATAAACATTTAAATTGTGTTTTTTTGTAATATGACTATTTTTTTTTGTTAAAATAAGTGCTTTAAGTTTTTTTTGGCAATAATAGTTGTTTTAGTTAACATTAAAACAAGTCAAAAATAAAATTTTAGGCATTTATTTCAGCAAAAAATAAAAATTTAAGCACATATTTCAGTTAGAAAAATACTTTATGCACTTATTGCAAAAAAAAGTATAGTTTGTGCACTTATTTTATAGTTAAGCTTTTATTCTAAAAGATTCAAATTCAAATCAGTTTATCTGCATTGGTGTGTGCGCTTTGTCAAAGGGTTAATAATATGTATAAACATATATTATTTTATAATTACCTTAAGATTAATATAAAACATTCTCTTTAATATTAAGGGTAAGCTATTCATTTAGTACATAATTTTTACCCACATTTATGTTTTTGTACCCTACTTATTTAGTTTGGCAAAATAATACTTAATGTTACATTTTGTTTATATTGTGGTACTTCATTGTTAAAAAAAAGGCTTAATAGTTAAAAGGGCCCCAATCTATACCATTTTTTTCAGTTTGGTGCCTAACTTTTTTAGGCCACTTTAGGGCCTAACATTTCATTCTGTAATTCAGTTTGAGTTTTTCCATCAACGATCGTTAAAAAATTTCCGTTATCCAATGAAAACATGCCATGTGACCTATTTTATCTATTTATTTAATTTCTGAATTTCTTTAAAAATATAAACTTTTTAAAAACCCCAAAATTTTAATTTCTTTTAATCAAACCCTCAAATCACATCTCCTCGGTCGTCCGACATCCCACACACGTCGACAGTTCATTGTTAACCCCCAAGCGTTGGGTACCTCACCGCTCAACACCTCCTAGCCTCTAGCCGTCGATTAGAAGCCCAATCAGTCTCTTTTTTCTTCATTTTTGAATGTTCATCGACAAAGCAATCGTCAGTTCATTCGCCTGTTTTCGACGGCGGGATGATGGGGTTTCGGTAGTGAGGGACCGATGAAGGTAATGGTGGCCAGTGGTGGTTGAATCGGTGGTGGAAGGGGGAATTTAGGGATCTAGGGTTTGGATTTGGGCATTTTAGAGAAATTAAAGATTTTAAGTTTTTTTATAAAATTAAAGATTTTCTAATTTTTAGAAAAAATTAAAATTAAAAAAATTACCAAAATATGCCACGTGTTGCGTTTTAATGGATAACGAAAAATTTTAATGGCCGTTCAAGGAAATACCCAAACAAAGTTACGAAATGAAACATTAGGCCTTAAAGTGATAAAAAAACGGTAGGTACCAAACTGAAAAAACAGGTATAGGTTGGGCCCTTTTTTGACTATTAAGCCTTAAAAAAAATAATGACATGCTAATTAGGAGAGTGAAAAGCACGCGTAATATACTAACTAGGAGATTGTAACACCCGAGTTTAGGGGTCGGGTGAATTAAGAAAATAAAATATTATTTTGGGCCTCGTGTTTTCAAAACAAATAAATTATGTTGGACTAATTTCAAACCAAGCCCAAATAGCCACGAATATCCTTCTTTTGTAAATACATTATTTCATTAAGGGTAAAATAGTCTTTGGCTTTTAAATTAAAACAAAACATAAAAAAAAATCACTTTTCACTCATCTTCTTCCCCACCCCTTTTCCATTTCCACGACAAACCCCCTCCCCTCCTCAAGTTTACTATTCCATCACCATTTCTCCTTATCTTTGGTGATTTTTGAAAGATAAACCCATATTTAACTTGTCCTCTCTTTCCTCTACAAGTTTGTACCTTTATTTTTCATTAAAGCTCATGATTTTGTATTTTAAAGTTTTGAGGTTTTGGATTAAAAATGTCATCTTTATTAGCCTTAACTTAAGTTTTCGATTTGTTGATGTTAGATAAGTTGTTTGCTATCTAAAAGGTCCAACATACTTGATTTTTACAAAGTTTTACAATGATTCACGAATTTGGGTTTTAGGGAGGTTTTAGAAGGGTTTAAGGTTGGTCTTTGGAGCTGTTTTGGGGGAAATCTTGAGGGCTGATGTTAGTGTGATGGTTGAGAGTTGTTTTGAAAGCTTTTATGAGTGTTATAAGTGATGGGATCAATGGTTTTAGGCTGTGGTTATGGGCTGCTCGAAAATGGCATTTTTGGGTTGTCTTTAGCTTGAATTTATGTGTTTTGTTCTTGGTTTGTGTTTCGGGTTTGCTACAGTGATTTGTGGACTGAATTGTGATTGTTTTTATTGTGTTAAGATGTTTAGAAATAAGGAATTGTGTTGGTTAAGCCTCGAGAACGAATCCGGAACCGTTGGGAGCTTGATCGACTAGAGTTGTTGAGCTTGAATTATTCGGTGAGTGGTTAATGATTTCAACTTGGTTTAAATGGTTTCCAAACATTTTGGTTCAAGCACGTGGACCTAGGTTGGGCTTAGTAAACCCACCTAGAGTTAGGATTAGATTGATAGTCTAATCTCAATCTTAGTTTAGGAGACCCTTGGTTGAACTTTTAAATGTTGATATGCCTCTTGTTTCATATTAATTGTGATTAATGTGGTTATGTATATTGTGTTATACATGTGTATTGAGGCATGATATTTGATGCATTGTTATATGCATGTGGTTATGGAATGTGGTTGTGCATGATGGTAAATCATGGTGAGTACGTGCTAAGCACGGAATTTTAGTAAGAAAGTTGTGAGGTTGATTAATGAAATGTGTTAGTATTGGCACTAGTATGTTTGGGTACAATGATCGATCATTAGGATGTTTAGTGTGCACACGAGAGTCAAAATGCACGCGTGATCTTGGTGATGGTAGTCATCAAGATGGAGTACGGGTTCGCCCAGAAATCTTCATATATATGATTAGTCGGTGATGAGTGGAATCCCATCGACGGGGTGAGTGGAATCCCCTCCGTGTGAAACGGTGATGAGTGTAATCTCACCGTAAGATAATGGTTGTGTTGTTGGATGTGAGTTCCAACGGTTATCCGCATTTTCGGGTCATAGCTAGGTGCCAATACGGATTGTGGAATGTGTTTGCTAATACATTGATGTATGTGTTCCATATGTTGTGTATATGAGCTTGTTGAGCATGACATGATATTGATATTATGTTCATGCATCATTCATATTTGACTCCTTTGGTTTCAAAGGTATGAACTCATGCATTCTACCTTGGTTGTGTTGCTTGTGCTTGGACCCTGCATTGTCGAGGTTTGTTTTATGAGCTTACCCTCACTAAGCTTATTGCTTACGCTCTCTTTTGTTCGACAATCCAGATCCTTAGATCGTGGGTTGCTTGTGCAAGGAGAGGACCTCCAAGTGTGCTAGTTGCGCTTTTAATCATCAAGTATGGATTTTAAGTTATGAGATGTAATAGATAAGTAATGAGATTTGAGCTTTTGATTTATGTTGTTGTTATGTGTTATGAGCATGTTTAGACTCCTATGTTTGTGGATGTTTTGCTTAAGGCTTGCTTATGCCTAGTATGTTGGCCTTGTGCCCTTTCATGAATGCTTTTATGTATGTTCTTGTCTAAGACATGAATCTTAAATGCTATGTGTGCTTCTTTCGTTGAAATGATGATTCATTTTAATGTATGGTTTTTATATGTATGTTATGAGTTAAGCATGCTTGTTGTAGGGTGTATTGCCTTTAGAGTTAATGCATGTTTTGGTTGGTGGTCTTAGTTGGTGTTTTGAGGCAGCCTTGTGCCTTAAACCAGCTAAAACATGTCTGTTCGCAGCAAGGGTATCGAAACGGTTGGACCCGTTTTGATACGACCCTCTTGTTTCAGGCCAAACGTTTCGATACGCGGGAGGAGCGTTTCGATACCATTTTGTTACTAGAAATCCGAGATTTTGACGAGAAATTGAGGGTATCGAAACGGGCCTAGGTGTTTCGAAACGGTCTTCGTAGCGTTGACCATGAGAAGTTGACTTAGGGCGTATCGATACGGTCAACCAGTGCATCGATACGGTCTCCTCGAGTTGACTTTGTCCAGTTGACCTAGTCAAGGCGTATCGATACCCTCTTTGGGCGTATCGATACGACCTGCAGTTTAAGTTAAAATGAGCTGTTTTTGATCTGCTTTTTGGTTGTTCGCCTCACTTGTTGCTTCCGCTGTCGTTGTTTCACATAGGAAATATTAATGCATCTAGACAAAATAATAATAAATGAAAAAGTTTTCTTGGGTTGTTAACCGAAGTGAAGCCTTAACGGGTTTCACCTCGGTTATCCCCGTGTAGCCCACTCGGGCCAGTCAAGCGTCCGGACCGGGACGAGGGGGTTGTAAAGATAGGAAATCACACATGGCAAAGTTGCCACATTATCGTTTCCCTTTTTCTAGTGAGCATGTCACATGTGTTTTTTAATGATTTTATTCGACATGGCAGACTAACTATAAAAGAGAAAATGATGTGACAGCTTGTAATGTGTGATTTGTTCTCTCTTAATTAGTATACTGTTAATTTTTTAATACGAGTACGAAAACATAAACAAAATATAATATGAGATATCATTTTGTCGAAAAAATAAACATGATACAAATATATAAACACTAGTAAAGATTAGGTACTAAATGGATTTATTCTAATATTAATGATCGGTGCATGTAGCAAAGAATTTAAAATTATATTATTATTCTTTTATAAATATACGATAATGATAATAACAGAAAATTAATTGCACAATAAAGGGCTAAAGGCATACAAACTTCACTTTAAAAAACAAAAATAAAAGTTAAAGATGGATGAGATAAAATTTTTAATACACTTCTCGCTTGTTAGGGTTAATTTTAATCAGGGGTGAATTGAGAGTTGTTAAAAGGTTGGTGTACTTCTAAAATTTTAATTTGTATTTTTTTATTAATAGTTTAAGTTTATACCCTTAATTTCATTTTTGATAAAGAATTAAATATCTCGTTAAAAACTTCTCTAAACTTAAATAGAATAAAAGAATACACCTAGCAACTTACATAACTGAAAAAGTAAAAAAAAAAACAAAATAATCAAACAATCAAGTCGACAATCATGTCCCTGATCCTATCATAACATGGAGTATTTTTTATATAAACAATTGATTGGAAATAAATAAATCATCGATTATAAAAAGGATTTTTAATACAAATTCTCATAAATCAATAGAATATATAAGAACAAGATTCACTCATTAGTCTAGTGACCAAAAATATTTATGTTGTCTTATTTTGTATATGTTTAAATCTTAATATTTTACTTTAAAAATATAATACTTCTCTATTTAATAAAAAAAAATAAAATAGACAAATAACAATAAATTACAAATAGGGGAAATTAATTTGTTTACGTAGCTTGGTTGATAAACCTCACTCTACGAGACATTATCTAGAAAATGAATCTAAGATACATTATTAAAAAGAAATTATTTTGATTCATAAATTTTGTGAGTTTTAATTGAATTTATATCTAATACAATAGTAATAATTTGTTTTTTAATTTTCACATGCGCTTTAAGTTAAGAGTAACGTTTCATTTTGTTATCACTTACCATACAATGGTCGCTATTCCGTTACCGGCTGTTATTTAAAAGATAAATAAAGGGTACGAACAACATATCTAAAATAGCTATCCGGGTTAACATAACTGGAATTGGACCAGCCAATGATTCAATGAGCACAACTGCTACCGTTGACAACCATAACATTTCCACCGGAGTCTACATCCACTGTCACTGAATCATAGGGTGTTTAAACGGTCGGTTAAACTGAATTAACCGATCAAATCGAATTAGTTTAGTTAAACGGTCGGCACTGAACTTTTTTCAGTCGGTGAATAGTTAAAGAATTTTTTAAAATTCAGTTACTGATTAATTCAGTTTAAAATCGGTTAATGAACCGAATTAACCAAATTACTCGAAATATAAAAAAAATTAAATATATTATTCATATTGAACTCATACCCATTAAAATTCTAAAACCCACTTCTAACCCAAATGAAAAATCTAATGTTTAATCTAAAATTCTAATGTTTTTATTTATGTTTAGATATTGCTTAAATTAAATACAAATTATCTTTGTGAACTAAAAAATATTTCTAAGAATTTTTTATTGTGTAATAACTTTGATTAAAGAAAAATTGATAAATTTCGGTTAATTTTTTTGAAAAAATGTTTGGTTCGGCTAACGGTTAAAGATTTAAATTTTTTGATTAATTCGATTTTAGGTAATTCAGTTCGGCCACCGACCGAATTAACCGTTTGAACACCTCTACTGAATCACCCTCCCTGATTTCCCCGGAAGCCATCTTCTCTGCCATGCTGTCTTCGAGATGGCCGATGGCTCTACACAATGGCCATGCTCCGTTGCTCGAATTGTATCCTTGTTCCACCACCCTCTCTCGAAACCTTTCAGTGACACGAAGCTGAATTTGTTTTGCTTTGAGCCTGTCAAACAAGCATTGCATCAGCAATCTCCTTCACCTCCAACTTGGTGAGATGCCTAAAAACAATCACCTCGTTCAATATAGTATTAGTATACACTAACTCCGGCCAAACCCATTGTTTCAGTTCTTCCATCACTAGGCTCTTTATTCTGTTGTAGCGGCAGTCTTCATCGAGATCGAATCCTATCTATCGTTCAGCCTTGTCAATTACATTAGATGTCAATGTTCCTGAAATCCACCATTCTTCCTTCCCCGTCTGCCAACCTTCCTTTTTTGAGTATATGAAGAATCATGCTGGAGACATCGGTATTGAAACTGCTACAACAAGAAAAAAGAGAAATAAAATGGAAAAACTTAAGCATATTTTGTTTCAGTGTAGGCTAAAGATGATTTTGGTCATCCCTCTTCGAGTTTTTTTTTATAACCCAAATATGAGCTGTAATAAACTAATATTGATAGCTTAGTTTGTTAAGCAAGAAAGGGTTGTTGAAATCGAAAGTATAACTGCCATATAATATCACATGCTTTAATATTCATTCTGCTTCTTTTTCTTGTGAAGTTTTTGGACTAGGAAAGACTCTCTGTTAACTGCAAAGCCCGTGAAATCTGTTGATCGGCAAAGGCTTTGTGAATATGTCAGCTGTCTGACGCTGAGAGGGAACATAGTTCACTTCAAGCTGCTGCAGCAACACTCTTTCTCTAACAAAATGTGTTAAATTTTGGAGTGCAACACAGGATTGGCTGCCATTGCTACAGTGCTTATGTTGTCACACTAAACTTGTGGCACATCATTAAGATGCACTCCCATGTCCTTGAGATTAGCTTGAATCCAAGCCACTTCAAAAGCCGAATCTGCCAAGCTTCTATACTCGGCTTCTACAGTAGATCTCGAGACAGATCTTTGCTTCTTGGAACCCCATGAAAAAAGATGTGATCCAAGGTACACATATTAGCCCGAGACAGATCTTCTATCATCAACATCATTGCCCCAATCGGCATTAGAAATGCTTGCAATTCCACAGGTTGATCTTTAGAAGAAAACCACAACCCATAGTCTATTGTGCCTCTTAAATATCGAAGAATTCTTTTGACTGCTAACCAATTTGCATCACGTGGTTGCTGCATGAATTGAGAAACTTTGCTTACAGCAAAGGAAATATCAGGTCTGGTGTGGCAGATGTAGAGAAGAGCACCTACCACACTTCTATATATCTGAGCATCTACAAATTCTTTACCATCAAGCTTACTCAATTTTGGACTAACTGTCATAGGAGACTCAACAGCCTTGGCATTGTGCATATTGTGTTTAGTAAGAAGCTCATGAACATACTTTTGTTGAGTTAAAAATAGACCATCATTTGTTCGAGTAGCTTCCAGGCCAAGAAAATAATGAATATGACCAAGATCTTTCAAGGAGAATTTGTCATCAACATATACTATTATGTAAGTGACATGACCATCATTCTTTCGAATAAACAAGGAGTTGTCTGCATTGGAAGAAGAAAAACCTCGTTGACACAGAAATTCTCTCAATTTTTGAAACCAATTGCGAGGTGCCTGTCTTAAACCACACAGTGCTTTCTTTAGTTTGCACACCAAGGGAGTACCATCAGCACTTTTCTCTTCGAACCTAGGGGGCTGAACCATATAGACATCCTCCAAAAAGTCCCCCTTTAAAAAAACATTATTAACGTCCACTTGATGAATCTGCCATTTGTTAGTCACAGCCAAAGATAGCAGAATATTTACTGTGAAAAATCTGACAACAGGACTAAAAGTTTCAAAAAAATCGCACCCTGGAACCTGGGAATACCCTTTGGCAACTAAATGTGCCTTGTATCTAATGATGGAGCCATATGTATTGTATTTAATTCTAAAAATCCACTTACAACCAACTGTTTGTCGATCAGATGGAAGTTTAACAAGATCCCATGTTTCATTTGCAACTAAAGCATTTAATTCCTCATGCACAGCCGCACACTACTGAGGTTGTTGTAATGCTTCATGAATGTTTACAGGGATAGACGAGTGAGTCACTTGATATATTTTAGGCCGAAAAATACCCTGTGTGTAAATACTACTTAAGTTGACACCTTGGTTTGGAAGAGCCTTGGCATTGTCTAGGAAACAAAGCATATAGCCAGCCACTTAAACTTTTTTTTTTAAATTTAAAAGATAAATAAAGGGTAGGAACAACATATCTGAAATGGCTATCCGGGTTAGCATAACTGGAATTGGACCAACCAATGATTCAATGAGCACCACTGCTACCGTTGAGTCGAGGTTGCGGTCTGCTTCGTTCTTTGACTTTATGATCTGCCTCAACTCTCTAACTATCTCAAGGAGCTACAACAATAATGTCATGAAACCAACTTGTGAAAGATAGACAAAAAGGCAGTTTAGATTATATAGGTATGTTGCGGAATACGGTCGTCGGATAGAGCAAAAACGCAACTGATAATTTGAGAAAATAACAATGAAAATAAAGGAGACGCAGATTTTACGTGGAAAACCCCTAAATAATATAGGGTAAAAACCACGGACAAGGTAGAAGAATTTCACTATGAGAAAATAGGAATTACAACTTCTCTCAATCTAACAAGGAGAAAACAATGACAATTCTCTCTTGATAAGAAAGGGGAAAACAACTCTATGAAAACTCTCTAACTTCTCTAGTATTTGGGAGGATGTTAGAATGATTTGGGATGATGAGAAATGGCAAATGGCTAGGCTATTTATAGTTGAACTTAAGGGACCAACTTATAAATAACCTAAACTTTAGGTACTTACCCAAGTGATTAGACCATCACATTTTCAACCAAAATTGGTTGCAATTTGTAGCCTTTGACAATTGCACCGAATTGTGCATTTAATGCACCGAATGGTGCTTGACTTTTAACAATCTCCCACTTGAAGATTTGATTAGAACAATCATATCTTCACACCATTCTTTCTACCTCGTACTTTCCATGTTGCTTACGTCTCTAACAAGCCACAAGAGGATCGACACCAAATAAACTTATCAGTGTTGATTGCTTTTGTCATGAAATCTGCTATGTTGTCATCTGTATGGATCTTCTGCATATCTATCGTCCCTTCTTCCACTTTCTCACGAATGAAGTGGTATTGGACCCGTATGTGTTTTGTTCTTGAGTGAAAAGCAGGATTCCTTGCAAGATGCAACGCGCTCTGACTGTCACAAAACAAAGAGACATTCTCTTGTTTGTGCCCGAGCTCCTCCAATAGCATTTTCAACCATATTGCTTCTTTACTGGCTTGTGTAGCTGCTACATATTCTGCCTCCGTTGTTGACATAGCCACAACCGATTGCAGTTTTGAAACCCAGCTTACAGTTCCACCAGCAACTGTAAACACATACCCTGTTGTAGATTTGCTTTTATCCAAATCTCCTGCATAGTCAGAATCGACATACCCGCTGATAAGAAAGTCTGATCCCCCGTAACATAATGCAACATTTAAGGTCCCTTTGATGTATCTCAGGATCCTTTTCACAGCATTCCAATGCTCTCTGCCTGGATTCGCCATGTACCGACTGACAACTCCCACTGCTTGTGCAATGTCTGGTCTTGTACAAATCATAGCGAACATTAAACTTCCCACTGCTGATGCATACGGTACTCGAGACATCTCCCTCCTCTCTTCTTCACTGCTAGGACTCATACTGGAGGATAATTTAAAGTTAATAGGAAGAGGGGTAGAAATTGGCTTACAATCTTGCATGCTGAATCGTGACAAGATCTTTTTCAAGTAATTCTTTTGTGAAAGCCAAATCTTCCTACTACTTCTATCTCGGTGAATTTGCATCCCTAGAATCTTGTTTGCTGGTCCCAAGTCCTTCATTTCAAATTCCCTAGCCAGTCGTGCCTTTAATTCTTCAATATGATCTTTGTTGGGGCCTGCAACCAACATGTCATCTACATACAACATCAATATAACAAAGTCGTTTTCACCAAACCTCTTGAAGTAAGCACAAGGGTCTGCATTAAGTCTGTTGTATCCAAGGCTCATGATGAAGGAGTCAAATCTCTTGTACCAACACCTCGGCGCCTGCTTTAAACCGTACAGAGATTTGTTCAACCTACAAACCAAGTTCTTCTTTTCTTTTTCTTCAAAACCTTCAGGCTGGAGCATGTAAATCTCTTCTTCAAGATCTCCATGAAGAAAAGCTGTTTTAACATCTAGCTGCTCTAGATGTAAATTCAATGTAGCACACATTGCCAGGACAACTCGAACCGTTGTTAGTCGAACCACAGGAGAAAAGATTTCATTGAAATCAATACCTTCTTTCTGAGCATATCCTTTGACCACCAGTCTTGCACGATACCTCTCCACTTGATCGTCACCGTTTCTTTTGATTTTGAAGACCCATTTGTTACCAATTGGCTTCCTTCCTTGTGGTAGTGGCACAAGTTCCCATGTATTATTTTTATGAAGGGCTTCGATTTCTTCTTGCATTGCCGCCATCCACTGTGAAGCATCTGAGTTGTTCATTGCCTCCTCGAATGATGATGGCTCACCGTCCTCTGTTAAAAGGCAGTATGCAACATTACCTTCTATAACATAATCTGAGTGCCAATTGGGGCGTCTTCTCACACGGTCTGATTGACGAGTTGTTGGAGCTTCAGAATTCTCTGGTTCTGGTTCCTCGAGCTCTGGTTCTGCTTCAGAACAATCTCTCTGTTCAAACTCATTTTCAACATGTATCTGTGTAGTCTCTGGCTTTTCTTTATCAGTGCTATCACCATCTTCTTTTCTTTGCAGTTTATCTTCTACAAAAATAACATCCCTGCTGATAATCACTTTGCGGGCAGTGGGATCCCACAAGCGATACCCCTTTACTCCATCAGCATACCCCAAGAATTTACATTTTCTGGATTTTGGATCCAACTTTGAAATTTCTTGGGCATTATACATCACGTACACAATACTTCCAAATATATGGAGGTTTGAATAATTAACTGGTTTACCAGTCCACATCTCCATCGGTGTCTTCAACTCAATTGCAGTTGATGGAGCCCGATTCACCAAATAACATGCGGTATTGACTGCTTCTGCCCAGAAAGCTTTCTCTAGTCCTGCAGCTCTCAACATTGCTCGTGTTCTTTCTAACAGAGTTTTGTTCATCCGCTCTGCCACTCCATTTTGTTGAGGAGTGTATACTGTTGTGAACTGTCTTTTGATGCCTTCTTTTCTACAAAAGTCGTCAAATTCATCACTTGTATATTCACCTCCATTATCTGATCTGAAACACTTGATTTTATTTCCAGAGTCAAGTTCCACCCACGCTTTGAAAACTTTGAAGGTTGAAAACACATCCGCCTTCCTCTTGATAGGATACACCCAACATCTCCTAGAGTAGTCATCAATGAATGAGACAAAATATTTTGCTCCGCCTAGGGATGTAACCGGTGCTTGCCATACATCAGAATGAACCAATTCTAGAACAGCCTTGCCTCTAGAATTTGATGTGTTGAATTTTAATCGATGCTGCTTACTTGTAATACAATGTTCACACAAAGGAAGTGATACCTTTGTTAAACCCGGAAGTAACTTTTGCTCCACAAGGACTTTCATTCCCTGTTCTGACATGTGTCCAAGTTTCTGATGCCATAAAATGGTAGAATCTGAACTACATGAGGCAACAGAGGCTTCTGCTTCTAGCAAGGTCTCTCCCTTCAGCATGTACAAATTTGCAGCTATCTTTTCACCTTTCATCACCACAAGTGCTCCATGGAACACCTTCATGATTCCTTTCTGTGTTTCAATCTTGCTTGCATTATTATCCAACAATCCATAGGATAATAAGTTTTTCTTCAAGCCTTTCACGTGCCGCACATCTCGAACAACTTTGATTGTCCCGTCATACATCTTCAATTTGATGGTTCCAACGCCAACAATCTCCAAGGCATGATCATTGCAGCTGTACACAGATCCTCCTGAGATAGGTTCATAATTATAGAACCATTCTCTTCTTGAGGTCATGTGATATGTGGCTCCCGAGTCAATAAGCCATATGTCTGCAAATCTTTTTCTACCTTCCATGGCTGTTGATGCTTCACAACAGAGAGCATCTCCATCATCTGAAGTGTTTGCCATATTTCCTTGAGGATTGGAGTTTTTAGGTAAACCCCAACAATCCTTCTTCATGTGACCCTTCTTTCCACAGTTGTAGCACTTTAAATTCTTCTTACTCCTTGACTTTGATCTACCATGATTGTGACTGCTACTTTGGCCACGTTCTGTTGGTCTTCCTCTCATCACCGTTAAGGCCTCTGCTTGTTGCAGATTTCCTTGTCTATCTTCCTTATTCTTGCGCCGATTTTCTTCTTCCAGAACAGCAGCTGCAATGTCATCGAAGACTAGATCATTGGTAAGGTTGTTGTTTGTCAAATTGATGATGAGTTGATCATACGAATCAGGTAGACTTTGAAGCAGAAGTTCAGCACGTTCTTGTGACTCTATTTTATAGCTTAGGGATGTAAGCTGAGAAAATAGAGTATTCAACGTGTTTAAGTGCTCTGTCACTGAAGTAGATTCTGACATCCGAAGAGTGTACAATTTCCTCTTAAGGAAAATTTTATTGTGCAACGATTTGGCCTCGTATAATTTTGTGAGGTGATCCCAAATCTCCTTGGCTGTCTTCTTCTCCTCGATGCTTGATAGTACTTCATCTGCCAATGCCAAATGAAGGTCTGCAATAGCATTCTCGTCCATCTCATTCCATTTCTTGTTATCCGTAAAATCTGCCGGCCTTTCGCTGATAGCCGCTAGACATCCGTTTTTTCTTAGGATGGCCTTTATCTTCAATTTCCACAGTGAGAAATTTCTCCCATTGAACTTTTCAATATCAAATTTCGTTGCCATAGCTTCTATTTCAGATAGCTCCCACTATTTCACCTTTTTGACGTGAATAGTACCCACCACCTTCAATGAATGAGTAATATCTAACTTACTTTCTTATGATGGAGGATCCACTTTTTAGTGGCAACCAACAGAGAATACGGTAAGTAGATATACGCACCCAAATTAGGCTCTGATACCAATTGTTGCGGAATACGGTCGTCGGATAGAGCAAAAACGCAACTGATAATTTGAGAAAATAACAATGAAAATAAATGAGACGCAGATTTTACGTGGAAAACCCCTAAATAATATAGGGTAAAAACCACGGACAAGGTAGAAGAATTTCACTATAAGAAAATAGGAATTACAACTTCTCTCAATCTAACAAGGAGAAAACAATGACAATTCTCTCTTGATAAGAAAGGGGAAAACAACTCTATGAAAACTCTCTAACTTCTCTAGTATTTGGGAGAATGTTAGAATGATTTGGGATGATGAGAAATGGCAAATGGCTAGGCTATTTATAGTTGAACTTAAGGGACCAACTTATAAATAACCTAAACTTTAGGTACTTACCCAAGTGATTAGACCATCACATTTTCAACCAAAATTGGTTGCAATTTGCAGCCTTTGACAATTGCACCGAATTGTGCATTTAATGCACCGAATGGTGCTTGACTTTTAACAAGGTATACCTAATGTACTGGTCTGATAGCTCAGCAGCAGCAACTAATGCATAGCGTTCGTAACGTAGTTTGTAGTGAATCTCATAGTTCTCTTTCAAACCCTTAAAGGTTAGTATAGTTTCTCCTACAGATGGTTGATCGGCAAGAATCGCCTACCCAAAGCTGGCTCTTTCTCGATACTCTCCTTGTTTTCATCAAGTGCCGTATGCATCAAGTGGGCATCAAGTGGGAAGAAGGGATTGCTATCCGCGAACGGGAATCATGGCCAAATCGAATCACTCCGGATTCTTAACACTGGTGCCTGTAAACCGTAGGCATCTTCACGGACCTTTTCGGTTTTCCAGTTTCTTTGGAGAGACCATGGACATTAGTCAAAAGAGACGACTGAGCAACAACCCTACTCATCATCACTCACAATTTACACACAAAACTTCGGGGACAGCTTGTTTTATAGGCTGTAAATGAAGCTCGGCCCGAAAATTGTGTATTGTGTAGGGTTGAGCAACACCTAAAGATTAGGGATGGGCACGGAACCCGAACCCGACGGGTTCCGACCCGACCCGGCCCGATCGGGTCGGGTATTTTTATGAAAAAATCGGGTTCGGGTCGGGTCGGGTCGGGTTTTTGTGTAGGGTGAGGTCGGGTCGGGTCGGGTTCGGGTTTTAGGGTGAAAAAATCCTACCCGACCCGACCCGGGACTAATAGTGTAATTTTCCCCTAATTTAGTCTCTTAAAGAGAAATGGAACCAGTGTGAGTGATTGGTGCACGTTGACCATTTGGAAGATAAACAAAACGATTAGAAGATTCACATGAAACAAGATTAATCAAACAATGGAAAGTAGAACATATGTGATCTGTGGCCCCTGTGTCCAAGATCCAAGAATGAACTGAGTCATTAGGTGAAGGCATACCTGCCATATGAACTGAAGCATCTGAAGGAGATGCCTTGTGAAGAAGATCCAGGATTTGCTGATATTGCGTCTAAGTGAATACATGAGCAACAGAAGAAGAAGACATATCAGAAGTAGCAGGCAGAGAAGCAGGAGCAACACACGCATCAGAGTCAGTAATCATCGCAGCTTGAACCTCCTTTTTCCTCGTGAATTTAAAGTCAGAAGGAAAACCCACCAAACGATAGCATTGATCTTTGCGATGACCTTTAAGCTTGCAGTGGTCACAGTAGCCATTGAAACGGCGACGAGAAGCAGAACCACCAGAAGCAAACAAAACAGTCGAATCGGACAAAGGAGAAACACCACTGAGTTGAAGCCGCTGAGATTCTTCTTCAAGGATCATAGAATAGGCTTGATTCACAGAGGGAAGAGGCTTCATCAACAGAATTTGACTCCGAACAACAGAGAAAGAGTCATTCAAACCCATTAAAAACTGAAATAGTTTTTGTTGTAAAAGAATCTTCTGATTATCTTGAGAGGCATCACATTCACAAGAGGAAAAAGGCACGAGAACACTATATTCATCCCAGAGTAACTTCAAGCTTGTAAAGTAGGAAGAAACAGAGAGATCACCTTGAAGCGAGGTTGCAATTTCACGATGGAGGAAGAAGATACGGGAGCCGTCGACCTTGTCGAACCGTTCACGGAGATCCTTCCAAACAACAGCTGCATCAGAAGCGAAGACAATACCCACGGAGAGCTCCTTGGAAACAGAATTGAGGATCCAAGAGAGAACAAGCGCGTTACAACGATCCCACTGCGATTGAAGCGATTCCTCAAAGGTTTGCCGTTTGCAATCGCCATCAACAAACCCTAATTTGTTTTTGGCCAAAAGTGCAAGACGCATAGAATGGCTCCAGAGATTGTAAGTCTCAATCCCGGTGAGCTGATGCGAAACCAGAAGAGAGCCCGGCGTATTAGATGGGTGGAGATAAAGAACGTGATTAAAATCAACGGTGGTCTCTGCCGGAGGCATAACGCCGAAAAAAAAGAAAGGGGAAAAACGGTTACGATCTGAGAAAAACGAAGATAAGACCCAAAGGAAAGAAGAAACCGGAAAAAATGAGCCCAAAGAAAAAGCCCAATAGATCAAGAGAAAACCCAAGCGAATGATACCATGTTTGAACAATAAATTTTTATTCAATTCAACTGATTATAACTTTACATAATGTTGGTATATATACACATAAGCTGCTGTACAACTAAGATGAAATAACCAACTAACAGAAAGAAAACAAATGTAACTAACATCTAACTAATTACAAAGTTTTCTAACTTCTACAATCACCCTCCCTGATTTCCCCGGCAACCATCTTCTCTGCCATGCTGTCTTCGAGATGACTGATGGCTCTGCACAATGGCCATGCTCCGTTGCTCGAATTGTATCCTTGTTCCACCACCCTCTCTCAAAACCTTTCGGTGACACAAAGCTGAATTTCTTTTGCTTTGAGCCTGTCAAACAAGCATTGCATCACCAATCTCCTTCACCTCCAACTTGGTGAAATGCCTAAAAACAATCATCTCGTTCAATATAGTATTAGTATACACTAACTCCGGCCAAACCCATTGTTTCAGTTCTTCCATCGAGATCGAATCCTAGCTGTCGTTCAGCCTTGTCAATTACACTGCTCCCAGCATTAGATGTCAATATCAGAAGGGTGTTCCTGAAATCCACCATTCTTCCTTCCCCGTCTGCCAACCTTCCTTTTTTTTAATATATGAAGAATCATGTTGAAGACATCGGTATTGAAACTGCTACAACAAGAAAAGAAGAGAAATAAAATGGAAAAAAAACTTAAGAGTGCTTGGCATATTTTGTTTCAGTGTAGGCTAAAGATGATTTTGGCCATCCCTCTTCGAGTTTTTTTTTTTATAACCCAAAGATGAGCTGTAATAAACTAATACTGTTAGCTTAGTTTGTTAAGCAAGAAAGGGTTGTTGAAATCGAAAGTATAACTGCCATATAATATCACATGCTTTAATATTCATTCTGCTTCTTTTTCTTGTGAAGCTTTTGGACTGGGAAAGACTCTCTGTTGACTGCAAAGCCCGTGAAATCTGTTGATCGGCAAAGGCTTTGTGAATATATCAGCTGTCTGACGCTGAGAGGGAACATAGTTCACTTCAAGCTGCTGCAGCAACACTCTTTCTCTAACAAAATGTGTTAAATTTTGGAGTGCAACACAGGATTGGCTGCCATTGCTACAGTACTTATGTTGTCACACTAAACTTGTGGCACATCATTAAGATGCACTCCCGTGTCCTTGAGATTAGCTTGAATCCAAGCCACTTCAAAAGCCGAATCTGCCAAGCTTCTATACTCGGCTTCTACAGTAGATCTCGAGACAGATCTTTGCTTTTTGGAATCCCATGAAAAAAGATGTGATTCATGGTACACACATTAGCCCGAGACAGATCTTCTATCATCAACATCATTGCCCCAATCGGCATTAGAAATGCTTGCAATTCCACAGGTTGATCTTTAGAAGAAAACCACAACCCATAGTCTATTGTGCCTCTTAAATATCGAAGAATTCTTTTGACCGCTAACCAATTTGCATCACGTGGTTGCTGCATGAATTGAGAAACTTTGCTTACAGCAAAGGAAATATCAGGTCTGGTGTGGCAGATGTAGAGAAGAACACCTACCACACTTCTATATATCTGAGCATCTACAAATTGTTTACCATCAAGCTTACTCAATTTTGGACTAACTGTCATAGGAGATTCAAAATAGACCATCATTTGTTCGAGTAGCTTCCAGGCCAAGAAAATAATGAATATGACCAAGATCTTTCAAGGAGAATTTGTCATCAACATATACTATTATGTAAGTGACATGACCATCATTCTTTCGAATAAACAAGGAGTTGTCTGCATTGGAAGAAGAAAAACCTCGTTGACACAGAAATTCTCTTAATTTTTGAAACCAATTGCGAGGTGCCTGTCTTAAACCATACATCGCTTTCTTTAGTTTGCACACCAAGGGAGTACCATCAGCACTTTTCTCTTCGAACCTAGGGGGCTGAACCATATAGACATCCTCCAAAAAGTCTCCCTTTAAAAGAACGTTATTAACGTCCACTTGATGAACCTGCCATTTGTTAGTAACAGCCAAGGATAGCAGAATATTTACTGTGAAAAATCTGACAACATGACTAAAAGTTTCAAAAAAATCGCACCCTGGAACATGTCTTAAACCATACAGTGCTGATTGAAGGTTGAACTCGTAGCACTAGAACCATCAATATGAGCAGGAGGAATAGTGTCAGGAACATTCTCAACTGGTACATCACAAGTAGGCCTAGTTGCTTCAAAATTAGAGTGCACCCCTTGAGAACCACTCGTACCACAGTTAGAAACATTCTCAACTGCTTGAGTTGGTGAAGAAACACCAGGACTCGATGTGTGCACAGAAGTGGGACTGAATGTATGTGCAAGAACAGGAGCTTCAGGATTTGCACATTCACAGGTTCATTAGGAATAGATGAATGGACCGAACCCCCTGGAGCCACTCTTTCAGTAGATAATACCAAATCTGAAACAATAAGAAAAAGCGACTGAAACATAGCTGAATTGGTCTTTTTCTTTTTCTGCAAAAGGAAAGCTAGTTTCGTCAAGTTTAACATGACGAGATATATAAATTCCGCCTCTGCTATCAATGCATTTATACCCAGGATGTCGTGGAGAATAACCCAAAAATGTGCATACTACTGATCTGAAATAAAGCTTATGTTTGTTGTATGATCTGAGACACGAAAAACATTTACATCCGATAACTTTAAGAAATCCATAATCTGGTTTGTTGCCATATAACTTTTGATGTGGTGATATCCCATGCAAGACCTCACTAGGCAATCGATTGATTAAATAAACATCACTCAATGCAGCATGAGACCAGTAATGTAGAGGCAATGAGGCTTGAGCTAACAATGTGAGAGTGGTCTCGATAATATGCCTGTGCTTACGTTCCACAACCCCATTTTGTTGTGACGTACTAGGACATGTATAACGATGTTGAATTCCTGCCTTTTTCAACATAGGTTCTAAGGCCACAAACTCACCACCTCCATCCGTTTGTAATGCACCAATACTGGTAGAAAATTGATTGTGAACTAAAGCTTGAAACATAGAAAAAGCATTTGAGACATCTGATTTATTGCGCAACAAGTATATCCAGCAATTCCTGCTATACATGTCTATGAAGGAGACATAATACTGAAAACCTGCAGACTTGACAAACACATGACTCCATACATCTGCATCTACCAATTCAAAAGGTTTATTATATACAGTACTTGACATGAAAAATGGTAAATTGTGACTTTTACCAAGTTGACATGCAGTACATACAAACCATTTGCTAATGCCCCTTTTAGTAACACTGTTCCTGAGCACTCATCTTTAACAAGACAAACATCAGAATGAAACTCAAAGCGGAGTGTTCCATTTTCAATGCCTCACGAAACTAAACAAATACCTAAGAAAATTCGAAGACCACCTATACCTAATGTACTGGTCTGATAGCTCTACAACAGCAAATAAGGTAGAGACTCTGTAGCGTAGTTTGTGGTGAATCTCATAATGTTCTTTCAAACCAATCAAAGTTAGTATAGTTTGTTCTACAGATGGTTCAGGAACTTTGGTCGGCAAGAGTGGACTATGCTCGTTGTATTCGAGCAAGTGTGGTAGCCCCGACACACTGCATCGAGTCAAGTAAGAAGATAGAGAAATCAGTGAAATTCTCAAGAAACATTCTTACCTCCTCAGTCAGTGTGGTCGAGTTGATTCTATTCCTTGAGTAACAAGTAAGGACACTAACCTTATTGCCTTCACCAACCATACGAATAACCTGGTAAAAGAATTTGAGCCGACTGAGCAACAACCCTAGCCATCATTCCTCAGTCCTCACAATTTACACAGAGTTAAGCTGTAAAACCTACGCGGCCACAGCTCATTAAAATGAACAATTAAGCAAAGCTGGGGTTCTATATTTTTACTATAGGGTAAATTACAAGATTATTATCATGTAGACTGAGCCTATTTTTTTCAATATATATTATTAAGACTTCAATTTTTTTCAATATTTATTATTCGGTCTACTCTTAATTTTTTAATATTTATTATTAGAGTCTTAATTTTTTTCTAGTATTTATTATTGGGGAAATATTTTTAAATTTTAATTTTTCTTTTTGATACTTGTTATTTATATACTCTTTATATTACTTGTTTTTAGGGTCTACTTTTAATTTTTTAATATTTATTATTAGAGACCTAAATTTTAAGTCCGCTATAGGGTCACTAAAATCTCAAGGATGGCTATGACCCTAGTATATAGAGGTGGCAATCGGGTCATTCGGTTCGGGTTCGGTTCGGGTCGTTTCGGTTCGGGTCATTTCGGGTCTATCTAGAATCGGTTTAGATTCGGTTCGGGTCGGTTCGGTTCGGGTTCGGGTCTAATTCGGGTCTGTGATGAGTCGGATTCGGTTCGGGTATTGGATCGGGTCAAAATCGGATCGGTTGTTTTCGGGTCGGGTCAATATCGGATCGGTCGCTTTCGGTTCGGGTCAAAATCGGGTCGTTCGGGTCGCTTTCGGTTCGGGTTAAAATCGAGTCAATTTCGGGTCAATTTCGGGTCAGGTCAACATTTAAATTTTCGGGTCAATTTGATTTGAGTTGGGTTAAAGGTTTGAGGTTTAGTATTTATGGTTTAGTTTAGAGTTATTGGTGTATGAGATTAATTCTAATTCAACTTGTCAATCTATGCATTTGAATTTGATTAAATATTTAAATCAAAGCTTCATGTATCCATATAACTTTTTTTGTATAATTATATTGAATCAAAGTTAATAATAATAATAATAATAATAATAATAATGTCTGAAATGAATTAATTTATTAAACTTAGGATCTAATTGAATTAACTAAAATCTAAAAGCATAAATCACGGACATAATTAAAATAATTTTAAAACTAAATGTGAAATTTCAATTAAATTAATCTAAATTGAAACTCAATTAAATCAAGAAAAATAGAAAGACAATTGGTAAAAATAGAGAGGGAAAAAACAAAATTTTGGAGGGAAATAAGCCACCAATTTTTTAAGCTAGATTGAAAAAAAAGAAAAAGACAATTGGAAAAAATAGAGAGAAAAGACAAAATTTTGGAGGGAAATAAGCCACCAATTTTTTAAGCTAGAGATTAATTACTTTTTAGGTCATGTTGCATTTAAAATGTTACATTTTAGTCAACTTTAAGTTTTAGTTTAATTTAATTTAGTCACAAGTATTCCCACGGTTTAGACTTCGGACATAGAAATCCCCTCCCCGTAGTGATATTTAGTCTCTAAAAATTTACTTTTAGTTGAAATTGACTAATCTTTGTAATTTAGTCTATTAATTTAATATATTGATATTTTCGTTCATTTTAATTTCAAAGATTTAATTTTTAGCCAAAATTAACCCCTATTTACTTGTATGGTATAATTACAAATTTGATCATTGGACTCTCAAATTTCTCCACTTCCAAATTGTCAATTTAGTCTACAATTTCAATTTTATGCTATATTTTATGATGAAATTATAAAATTGGTCACCAAGATCTCAAATTTCTATACTTCATTTTATTATTTATTATATTGTTAACAATAGATATTCGGGTTAAAATCGGGTCAAAATCGGGTTAAAATCGGGTCGATATTCGGTTCAGCTTTCGGTTCGGGTAGCATTCGGTTCGGGTCCATTCGGTTCGGTTCTATTCGGTTCGGGTCTATTTCGGTTCGGGTCCATTTCGGTTCAACAAAAAATTTCGGTTCGGTTCGGGTTTCGGGTCAACTTCGAATCATCATGTTCGGGTTAAAATTGAGTTTCGGTTCGGGTTTCGGGTCTCGGGTCAAGTTTGCCAGGTCTACTAGTATATAAGTTTGTTATTGTGCTTGAACCTATGGTATTTCATTTCATGTCAAAGGAATTTCATTTTGCCTAAAATATTCGAATTTAAATCCATATTCGACACATTTTCAAACACGTGAAACTTATCTATGTTTTATTTTGCCATTTATTTATGATTACTGCATTACATGCATGTAGGAGCATGCATCAAGAGCATTTACAACAACAACAACAAAAAAAACCATTCAAAATCAAAGCCGACTTTCTCAGTTTGATAAATCAGCAGCGGATCTTGCATTTCTAGAACTATTTCTCCCTTAAAAACCAAAAGCTATTCCACTAAACTCTACTAAAAGATGCTGCACAGAAGGTCGGCGACAGGCGTGAAGTTTTTATAGGCTGCCTTCAAACTTTAAGTGGCAAGAAAGATGAAAGCCAACTTGAGGAATCCAAAATATGGTACTTCTACTTCTACCGTCAATTTCATCATACAGACCAAGGTCCAAGGTTGTCCATGTTAAAGATTATATGAGTCAGCTTTGATACTAACCCTTCCATTTTTAATTTTAAATCAATGTTATAACAATTAGCCCTCATCATTATTTTATTCGTATTTATATTTGTCCCAACTGAATTTTTATCCTCACTCCGTCAATGATTATAATATGTAAAATTTATATAAAAATAATATATTTACAAAAATTCTCAGATTTGTATTATAGAGATTTAAAGTAAACATGAATACACGCAAACGCTATTATTCTAATTTTCCCAGTAGAAAAATATTCTTTGATTCACAAAATAATGAAAGGAAGAGAAAGCAATTGAAACAAGTTTATATATAAATAAACTGTTGTAACCATGCACAACTGAAAGTTTCACTCATGGAAATCAACTTCATTTATCCCTTCGAATTGTTGAAACATGATCAGTCCTACCTTAATCCGTACATATGACAATTATTCTATTGAAAATATACTTTTTTATCAGAATTTCACCTAATTCAGATTAATTAGTTAATAAGTCTAATAACAATTATGTTTTTTTAAAAGGTTTAAAGAATATTTAATAAATTTTTCGTACCAAATAATCAATTTAGTTCATTTGCGAAAAACACACCTAATTTGACCCTTGAACTCGCAAATTATATCAATTTAGCTTTTTGACTAACATCAATCGTTAATGGTGTTGACATTACAACCCACATGTGAATACTGATGTGGCAGAGAAGAGAGTTCAAGGGTAAAGTTGTGTTTTTAAGAAGCTTGACGGTTGAATTATTTTTATGTAATATTTAAACAAATAATAATATAAGAAACTAAAATTTTAAAAAATATAAAAGGTATATACATTATTACAATACTTAAAAAACAAATTCTAAAACACTATTAAAATTTTCAAAAAATAAGTAAAAATTATGGACTTAAAAGTAATAGAAGTTATAAAGTGATAAACTATTAAAAAATAAAATTTAAAAATATTTATATTACCGTGTTCTAGTTTAAATGGTTTCAATCAAGTCACATGTCGTTAAAACCTAACAGAAAGGGTGATAGTTAAATTTTTTTTGTTTAATTATACACCTGGTCCCGCTATTTATACATTCTATTAATTTAGTCATAATTTTAATTTAATAAAATAAATTAATTATTCAATTAGATAATGACATGTGTCACCTAATTGAAGGAATAACATTAAAGAAAGTAGCTTCTTGCTACCGGTAGGATTCAATCTAGGCAAAGCTTAGTGAGAGTGGTGTGTGTTTACCACTAGGCATTTTTGTGACACATGGTACATATTTTAATATATATGTTAATTTGTTGTTCATGCCAGGAAAAAAAAATATGGATGAAGGGAAATCGAACATTACACATTTGAGATGCATAAAACATCTAAACCCTTGAAATAAAGCTATAATTAAATTAAAATTAACACACTTGTATTTTTAAACTAAATTTAATATATATTTTTTCTTTTCACAATTATTTTTTATAATTTCACTTATAATCATTGAATTACTTTTTCTAACTTAATTAATAATTTTAATTTTTTAATTAAATTGTTATATTAAAAAATCAAATTTTAAAATTATATTAAAATTTTATTTAACGAATTTAAACTCACTAACATAATTTAAATGAATTGATATAACTTTAAATTTTCTAATTTTTAAATATAATTTGTACATATAATAATTTAATTAATTTTTTAATAAATATTAAAATTATTAGTTAAGTTAAGAAATAAATTCAATGATTATATGTGAAATTATAAAAATAAATTTGAAATTATAAAAATAAAAATATATTAAATTTGGTTTAAAAATACAAAAAAAATTAAAACCATTTTAAATTTGAATCATGCATTAACAATAATTTATGTTGGGTTTCATCGGTGGCCTCATACGTGATAACAATGGTGCGTGGATTGTAGGTTTTCAGCAAACTTTGGGTATTTTTTCAGTGTTAAACACAGAACTCTAGGCAATTTATGTTGGTTTACAGCTTGCATGGGATGTCGGCTTCCGTTTCGTTCAACTTCAATCAGACTGTCGTGTTGCCGTCAATCAGATTGTGGATAGTTCTGCCTCCTCGAGCAACCTTTCCCTTATCCGAACAATAGACGCTTTGCGTAGACGACAGTGAATAATATGAGTTCCTAGAGAAGGAAATACTTCGGTGGACAAATTGGCCAAATCTCAGAATGGTTCGTGCAGCACTTTGGTTACTCTCGACTCACCTCCCTCCTTCATGACTACCCTGCTTGACAGGGATATCATTGTCTCTTTAGATTCATAGTTTTACAGTTTTCTTTTCAATTCAAAATTTTTTTTAATATATATATATAATATGTTGTCAACTCTAATTTAATTATTAAATTTATTTAAGTAGTTTAGATATTTTTATGCATCCCAAATGTGTCGTGTTCATGTCCCCTTAATCTACATTTATTTCCTTTTTCCTGGCTTGAACAACAAACTAACATATATATTCGATTTTGTACCATATATCACAAAATGCACTTGACCTAATGGTAGACACACACCACTCCCGCTAGGCTTGCCTTAGTTCAAATCCTGACATAGGCAAGGTGTTTCTTGCTTTAATTTTTCTTCCTCCAATCGTCTCACCATCTAATTAAATAATTAATTTATTTTATCAAATTAAAATTATGACTAAATTAATAGAATGTGTAAAAGTAGAGATCGAATGTTTAATTAAACAATTTTTTACTAATTGTCACGTCACCCCTCTGTTATGTTTTAACGGTAGGTGGCTTGATTTATACTACTTAAAATATTATGTGGTCTTATTGCCACAATTAAAAATATGGTAAATAAAAACATTGGGTGAAAAAACGTATTCATAATAAATCTATGCAGTATTTAATTTAGATTAGTAGACCGATCGATCATATACCGATGTTTTAGAAAAAAGGTTTTTGTGAAACTAAAATTTAATTCAATATGTTTATTTAATATTCAATAACTGAGATTTAAAGCTCTAAATGTCTTTAAAAAGAATCCTGACATTGACTACCGGTTATACTTAGGCTTTGTTTAGCATTGTTTTTCAAACCAATTTTTGGTTCTAAAAGCTGGTTTGAGGGCAAAAGTTGTGTTAAACAGCTAACTTTTGGAGGAAAAACTGTTTTTGAAAAGTGATTTTCAACCCAAACGCAAAAGCTAAATTTTTTAACTTTTGCGGTTGTAAAAGTGATTTTGAGAGGCAAATTACAATTTTAACCTTCATTTGCTATTGTGTTTATTTATAATTTATAAATTTATAATTCTTTACGAAGATATAGTTATATAATTAATAATTATTTTTTTGATTTTAAATGATATATATTTATTTATGTTAAGTTTTTAAAATAAAATATGTCAATTTTGTTATATTTTCATAGAACACTATAATTGTTAAAAAATATATTTATTAATAAAAATATTTTTATAATAATTTAAGCTGATATATTTCATATATTATAACATTAGAAAATTTGAATATCTTTTTTTATATATCTATACATACAAATATATATAACTAACAATATCATGTCCAAAATAGTCATTTATCTTCTTAAAAGCACTTTTTGACAGTAATGATAAACACTAAAATCTTACAACAAACTTTTTAAAATCCATTTTCAAAATCTCTAACATCACTTTTAAAATCACTTTTTAAAAGCAATGCTAAACTAGCCTTTAGATCTATCCAATCTATCGAGTCCAAAAGTTGGATTTGGACAAAGAAAAACTAAATTCAAGTTAAATAATAAAATATATTTTTTATTTAAATTTAATTATCGAATGTTAACATAAGACAAATTTTAATAGTTTATTATTAAAATATGGGTTCAGATACAAAATATAATTAAAAATAAAAGTGAGATAAAATTAAAATTAAAAGGTCAAAATAGATAAATACCTATATATATATATATATATATATATATATATATATATATATATATATATATATATATATATATATATATATATATATATATATATATCAATAAAAATGGGGGCAATGGCCCAAGGAAAAAGCATAATTGTGTCCAACCGGACTCATTCACAATTTTCAAATATTGTTGAAAGCAAAACTCAAACTTATTTTATTTTTCTTAGAAATTTATTGAACAAACCTCAGCAATAGATAGCAGCCTGAACAGGTGCCGCATATCCCATATGAAATAGGAAATAGAATAATTAAAGTAGTCCGGCTTTCAACTCGATTCAAATTCAAGCTTTGAAAGAAATTTAATGGAGTTCGAGCTGAATGTGACTTCAAAGTTCTAAAGAAACTCGACTCGAAGAAAATAAAATGAAAAGATGGAGGGTACTTACGCAAGAGCCAAGTCCATAGGAAAACCAATGGATTATTATTTAAAAAAAATTGAAGCGAACCAAACTGTATACACCCCCTATATTGCTGCACTTCAATTGCAATGATCCTACTCTGAAATGGTCATAGATGTTATATTCCATTTCTCAAATTATCAATATTAGTTTAATTAAGTTCTTTCATCATCCAAGCCCCAAGGAGTGATCCTAATTATAAAAATTGAGATATTTCCTTTAAATGACCCGAGTTCGAACATCATTTCACATACGACAATACCATATCAGTAACAAATCAATATGATGCTCTACATCCAAATCACCACACTAACCATAACACTTGCTTCACTGCCTCCATCACCTAGACTCTAGTACTTCCTTCCTACACTATTATAAACTCATCGCATCAGGAATTCGATCCACTCCAATACGTCATCAGTTTCTTCCGATGCTAATTTTTGGCATCAGTTTCCTACAGCCGCAGCAGCATCGCTTCGGAACTGTTCTACAAGGGGAGGTAGCAGGAGTGCAAGCCTTGTTTTGTACCTCACAATTCGTTTTAATCGTTCTTGTCGTAACCTATGACAAAAACAACAATCATCGGTCGCATACATGATCACATTCTGCATTCTATGTGGAGAAAACCCAAAAGATACTATTTTAGGATAAACGAGAAAGAAACTGAATGACAGTTGAAAAAATATGCATTGTCCAGACATCCAGTTTCATACTTGTTGCATTTAAAAAAGATGGAAGGTCGATTCGATCTACTCGAAATAAAAGTACATGGTGCTTTCATAACTTCCCACAGATATAAAATGAGCTATATCATAAAATATGATGGTAAAAAGCATGTATCATATGCTCTTATGAACAATAAACAATTACAGATTAATGTTTGGAATATCAGACACCACTGTAAAATGATTACAGCAGCTAAATTTCACGAGAATCACGCCGAATTCCAAAGAAATTAAACTAACTTACCTTGATCTGACTTTTTTAGCCCGATTAATATGCCTTTTCAACAGATCTTGCATTGACAAATTCTCAACTGATTGCTCATCCTAAAACCAGGAAACAGGGATCAGCTCATTGCAAGAAACGAAAAATGCAAATCAAATTGCTTATTCGGGTTTCAAGAACTAATGCAATAATGCTTATGAACATACAACTACCCTTAATAGTTAATATCAGAAATAAACAAAAGTTCCGGGAGTTAATCTTTGATTAACAGTAACAGCAACACTAAGTGCACTTGATTATCACACAGACACAGGCGAACCTGCGATGTTGGCATGATAGATTGATTCAATCTAATGAATCATTCACATACATCCTTACCAAGATTGTCACATATATGAGAAATTTTAACCAGTACCAAAAAACTGGCTAACTTTATAGTCTTCTCAATTTATTTTGATTATATGGACCAGGGTTCACAGCCAGGATGCTAATCATGATCATGAATTGATTATCACACAGATATAGCAGTTTTGCGTAAATACATCCGTTCTCAAATACATTTAAGCTCCTATACTTGTATGCACACTCGTATATTTCTCAGCTCAATGCTCTTGGACTAGTTAACATTGCACCAGAGACACTATTAGGTTCTCCCTGTCACAGACATGCACAACTTCAAAAATCTTTCCCAAATCATTTTACGACTTGCATTTTGGTATGGAGGCAGCTTCTCTGAAATTGATGCCAACTCCTATATTTGTAAGCCAACAGCGCTAAACTAGTTACCATTGCACAAGACACCACCATCTCTCTCTCTGCGCTACACAGTACACACATGAATGCAACACACACAAAACTCCACAAATCTTTCTCATATCATTTTACGACTTGCAATAATTATTGTTTTGCGAGAATGGCTAACAAGACCATTATAAGAGTTGAGAAACATAACAGAAGTGAAAACAAAAGTTGGGATATGAAAAGAGAAAACCAACAAAAGGAAACTAACCTCCCTTTTATCCTCCTCTACTAGTTCTTCTCTATTTTCAGTGTCCTTTGGTAAATCATCCGTGACCGGTATAGGTAAAGGCTGCGGAAGAGACTTGAAAATATCTCCATATTGGGGCTGCTGACAAAACTAATATTACTAGGCAAAATAGAAGGAATGAAACCAAGAATCAATTAGGTCATTCATTTTTCTCCTTAACCAAATCTAAATCTGACAAGGAAACCCCCTACCATGTACAAGAAAGGAAAAAAAAAACTTGCATACAATTGAATTGTTTCCTTTGTTGGGTACATGCTTTGTTCAAATACCTTAAAATTCAAACCAACACTACACAAACACCAAAAAGGTAAATAATAAATAAACCACCACTAAATGCCTAAAACTTGCTGAGTTGACATTCTTATTCAAGATAAATATGTTCTTGTAGGAAACCACGGTTCTAAGTTTTAAATGTATTCACAGAAAAAGAAATGAAAAAAATGCAAACCTGAGTTTCGTCCGGAAACCCATTTCTTAACCATGAACGGCAAAGAGAATAAACGGAAGCCCCATCTGTTATTCTGACCTGCAAGCAAATGGAATTCAGAGGCAATTAGCATGGAGACATAGTGAAAAGAAAATGCAGTGACTGAACCATCATACAAGGTAAATGAGATGTGATATGTTACCTTTCGGTCCCTAACAGTGAAAAGAGAATCATCTTCGGTTCTCTCCCTAAAGAAAGTATAGGAAGTTAGTAGGGGTGGGCGAAACTCGACTCACCTTGAAAAAATACGAATTATTCAATTCGATGCAAAAATACTGTAATTTCTCCACTGGACTCGAAATAATTTTAAATAAAGTTTGAGTTATTACCTGACCCCTTTACGTCTTTTAGTTTCAGAAACTGAAAATGGTGAAGAAGCAACCTAAAACATGTATTACGATTTCAGCTTAGAACTTATAAAAAAAGTAGGGATTCAAATTTGGATACCCAAAATCATAAACTTTTATAAAAGAAGGAAAACAAAAAGAACCTTGGGGCGGAGAGAAGGAGGGTGGCCCTTAATCGGAGGATGGGGAAGAGGTGGCGGAGGGGGCGGCGGCCTGGGGTTTCCAAAGGGATGGGAATGAGAATGATAAGGAAGGATAGGGCGACAAGGGTGGTTCGTCGGAAGGAAACCTCTTCCGGAGGAAGCTACCGGGTAGATCACCGCCGCTGTCGGTGGGCATTGTTGTTCATGATATGAAGTTGTAATCGTTGTTGTTGTTGGCGGGCTTGGCCCTCTCATACTCAACGCCACTCCTCCTGCAGCTTCCGCGGCCAGCGCCGTCGCGTTTGCGCCGCCGATTGAACCCCGAATTGCAGTCGTCGGACTGGAGCTTGTGTTTGACATCTTCCTCACCTTGCGCGCCCTAATTTTTCCAATTCGAAAACCTAAAATTTGAAAGCGGAAGTTATTATATTACTATTGAATTTGAATTTTTAATTTTTTTTAAAAAGTAAATAAGATTCTCGTGTGCTATTCCATTTTTGTCCCCTTCTTGGTCTAATTATTATTAAGTCCGTTTGCTTTACAAAAATCTGATATTTAACCTCTCTATTTTAGTTTGACATAATTTGGTCCATTTACTTTTTCTAATGTTATTAATGACTCCGCATTTAATATATTTTAAGTCACTCTATTATTAGTTTGGTTACAAAAGGATCACTCTTTTCTAATAGTTACACTCAATTAAAAAATTGTTACGATTAGATACTTTGATGTTAAAATGGATGGAAGAGGGTGAAGTGACTTAGTCAACTTATTCATTATATCAATTTAATCATATTTCAAAATAATTTAATAAATTTAATTATTTATATTAAATTTTTTTATTATCAATTTTTTCCTTTTCATAAATTGTTTATTCCTCTCTCATAAATGTTATGAAGTATTACTTTCTTCTTGGTGTTATTCAATTGTTGTTATTATTAGTTACTTATTGTTGCTTTTACGTTAGAATATAATTGTCCAAATATAGCTTTGATCTGATAATCTCATTTTGTCTGATAATACCATAAAAAGGGGTTAACTCAATTAAATATATTAAATTATTTTAAATTATGACGAATTTGATCGGATGTATAAGTGTTGGGAACTCAAAATTGTTATTATATCAAGTCACATCAGATATTTGTTTTAGTTTTAATGACAAAATGACTTGTTTGTAAATCTTTTTGATTGACTGACTAGAATATATCTTTTAAAAATAACCATTTGCAATTAAACTAATAACGAGAATATAGCATTGGCGGAGCCACCAAAATTTTTAGAGAAAAATGAATTTTCTTATAAATTTAATATAAAAGAATGTTACAAATAAAATTAACACAATTTTAAATAAATATTGACATCATTTAAAAGAGAAATGACACTCATTATTCATTACTATATACTTAAAAAAATTATTTCATAAAATTTTTAAATGAAAACACTTCAAACTAAAATTCTGACACTATCTTAAAAGATAATGTACACCTTAACCACAATTCTATAATGACATATCATTACAAATAATTTTAAATTTTATATTTCTTAAAAATTTTGTTGACAACCAAAACATAAAGTTACCAATAAATGATATGCCTCATAAAATAAAACCATTAATGACATGTCATTAATTCTATGATGATATGCCTCATAAAGTTTTATACTACCATTAATTTTACGAGGACATGTCAATATTCTATAATAACATATCATTGCAAGTAATTTTAAATTTCAATTCTTAAAATTAAACAATAAATATTTTACTAAAACTGAGAATTTAGTATAATTGTCAATAAATGCGTGAAATTAAACCATTTTATATAAATAGTTGAGCTGTTGAATTTTGCTAATTCTTTCTTAGAAGTTGTTCAACTGATAGTTTTGAAATTAACTAGTTAATAAAAAGGTTTAATGGTGTTAAGCAAACTAATGTTTGGGTTTTGTTTCTTAGTATAAGGATCTAATTATGACAAATTAAAATACAGATACCAAATTCTCAATTATAGTAAAGTAGTAGGATGTAATTCGTAGTTAGGCCTTTAGAAACATGTATGCAATGTTTTAAGGGTTTTATTTTGATGCACAAGCTGTGTAATTTTTTTTACACAATCCTTTTATAAAATTTAAAATCTAAATCACAAACCCTAGCAACCTAAAACCTAAGCCCTAAATCCTAAACTCTAAATTCTAAATTCTACCCATAAACCTTAAATTATATACCCTACATACTAAACCCCTAAACCCTAACCTAAAACCCTAAACCCTAAAATTAAAGGGCTTGTGTAAACTTTACTATAATTGTATATGAGCTTTATTTTGATGCACAAGCTGTGTAAAATTTTTTTACACATTCTTTTTATAAAATTTAAAATCTAAATCACAAACCCTAGCAACCTAAAACCTAAGCCCTAATTCCTAAACTCTAAATTCTAAATTTTACCCATAAACCTTAAATTATATACCCTACATACTAAACCCCTAAACCCTAAACCCTAAAATTAAAGGGTTTGTCTAAACTAAAATTTACGTAAGCTTGTGCATCAAAGTATTTTACTATATATATATATATATATATATATATATATACTGAGTCAAAGAGGGAGAATTTCGATTTGAAACTCGTAATCAAAGATCAAAATTTTGGGAACTATCTCTTTGTTAAATCGATTACGAATTACAGTCACGAAGTTTTGATCTGGGGTTTAGGGTGCTAAACAAGTGAAAAGGGTTTTAGCTTTGAATTCTGAGCTCAAAACCTTCAATTCATCATCGCCATGATTTTTGTGGACGGAAAGCCCTTTTTTTCTTCGTCGTCTTCAACTTCAACTTCATCGTCTGGGTCTCGGGTATTTTCCCTTCAAATCACCCAGAATTCAAAACTATTGAAAAATGGATTATCTTCTTTTCGTTTCTCCATTTCCATTTTTAATTTGCTCAATTTCAAATATTCCAATGAATTCCAAGCTAACCTTGCTTTGTTTTAACAGATGATTGTTTCCTTTTCTTTTTCTTCCTTTTTTTCTTGTTTTTGTTTCCTTAAACAGCCGTCGGACTTGTTGGTAGCATTGCTGGAACACCCCAGTTTAGTGTCTGCTACACGGTCTTTCATGTCTATCAAGGAGATGAAAGTATCAGCTGAATCCATGGATTCCGAGTTACCAACATCGTCTGGCAACCCTAAACATGTCTACTTATTCCAGAGGGAATACGCCACTGTTGATCCTAAACTTGTTCATGTATGTTTTTCCCCCTCTTTACTTCAATCTCGTATCGAACTCGTTACTATAATGATTTAGTGTGAATGATTTACAGTTGTTTCTAATAATTTTGTAATATGACATTTAGTAGATAAGAAACACTGGGTTCGTGGCTCCCGATGTTTTGTTCGAGACATGTTAAGCTTCAGTCTTTTAGGTTTTTTTCCCTTTCACCATTTGGGACTAGTATTTATTACAAAGAACATGGATCGGTCTGTTAGAGGAACGACAATTTGGAACCTATATTGCTACTTATTTGAAATGTAATTTGATAGGGGTAGTCTTAATATATATATATATATATTAGTGTAAAACTATATGAGTTTTATGTAAGTGGATCCTACCCCTATATATATGTGTGTGTGTTTATAGAATACATAATCCTAAATGTCATGGGCTGGAAAGGCTATCAATTTGCTTGTATGTTTTAGGTAAAGCAAAAATTGACATTTGAAGACTTGAAAGACTAATGGCAATATCATTCATTGAAATTCATTTGATCTTCTGAATGTCATGTGTGCTGTTTAATAAGTATGTTTTAAGATGATTAGTGAATGAGGAAACTTTGGATATTTGGTCATTGTTTTTTTTTTGTTTTCCAACAATGCATCGATCTCCACTCCACTTCATCGAATTCAACTGAACATAATCTTTTTTCATCATCTCTGAACAAACTTTGTGCCTCATCTAGTTGTGGAGTTTCTGTTGGTTTTTGAACATCTTTGCTGTTCATATTCTGCCTTGATTCACCCCCACCTTTCCCTTTTCTAGATTCTATTGCCTTCACTTTATTTCATTTCTTGCATGGAAAGTATGTTGGCACCGATGAAGCCACAACTTGCGTGGGTGTTGCCATTCGGAACCGGAAGAATGGGATGTAAGAATTTGGAATAGATTTCAGAATTGCTTAATGGAAATTTTTTCTCTTGTTGGATGGGTAATTCTTGTTTTGTGATTTTTATTCAGGACATCCGTTGCCCATATGGATTCTCCAAAAATCGTGGATATTGGCTTCTCCCAGATGTTAAAGCTAGTTGTTGGTCACGATTTAGACGCTGATTTGGATGTATTGCTAATTATATTCCCCTTTTGTTAATTCGTTAGTGATTTATCATGATTGAAACATAATACTTGTTCTTGAACTGAAGCTTCTGAATTTTAAAATGCAGGTGCATTTAGTTGGTGGTTTTGAAGATGTTTCACCCGATGTCTGGCCCTTGATCTTCTCATTTGTTGTTGATTTTTTCCAGAGTTGTAGTTACCTGCTCAGAAAAAGAATGATTAAGTTGGATATTTTGACATGTTATGCAGCATGCTAGAGACCGAATTACGTCAAAGGGGAAACGAGTTGAAGGTCATTCCATTCCTTTATGTAGAAAAATATTTGAAACCATGCAGAAGAGACTGGAAAATTTTCATGTGCAGACTCTCTGTGTTCTTAGACATAACACCACATATGATTCTCAAGAAAATGCATATCCCATTTTCAATGGGTTTCTGGTAAGTTCAAGCTTTCACAATTCCTTGATCTCAAAATGGAAAATGGAAGTGCAGAGCTTAGTGAAGCATTTTATCCGATTTTCAGCAGCTCATGATTCTTAAATGGCAAAATTTTGAAACTACTATATCAGTCATTAATTTCAACTGGTTTAACAATATTTGACTGGAAAATAATATGTTTAAATTTACAATTAAAAAAATCGATGGTTCTTGTCGTCTGATGGCTAAATGCTGTGTTTCGGATTATGAGTATAGTCACTTGTGCTGTTGAATTTTTTTAAAATAAATTTAAACATGTCAAACATTATTTTCCTTTGCATATTTCAGGTAGAAACTTCTTCTGGATCCCTCATCCCTGCCAGTTTTGACAGAACTTCCCGATGTCCAGATGAAATTGTCCGGAGACTCCGAGTCTCTGCTTCGTATGAAGACCCCAGTTGGAAAGGAAAATTACTGGATACTTATGACACTAAAACTGACAGATTCATCATTGCTCCTTGCATTTGGTAGAATGTTATTTTAACAATTTATTATTTCATCTATTTATGACAATAGCAATTGTACTAAGCCTGCCTAGTTTTACATTATAAGTCTCTGATCTTAACTATATACATATAAATATGCATTTACAATTTTATGAACTCGGATTTATTGTTTTCACTCTTGTTTTTATTGTTGACCTAGGACCGATCGCCTGGTAAAAATTGTTAAGTCACTGCGAAGTCTTTCTGACTCCGACATCCTTACCATGTGCTCTACTTCACCTCTGGCTGAGGGTCCAGACTTCGTGGCGAACGAGAAAAGGTGAGCACGTCTTTGAAGGAAAAATTCATGTTTATAGTTCTCCGTACACACGTATATTTGGACAGCTAGTATCTGAATTTGACCGTACCATGTTTAGCAAATTTAGAGGTTAAGCAAGCACTCTTCTAGTTTGTAATCGAGTCATTTTCTATTTTGGATGCCGAGTTACTCGCATTCGCAACCCATGACATCATTTAGAAAGAAAGGTCTATGAATAGTATTTCACCCGTATGTTTTCATGTAAGGAAATGAGTAATATCTAAGTGGTGTATATATCTGGTTTATGTCAAAAAAGGCTGTGGAACTATCTGATTGAGCATCAAGACTGGCGTACGACGTTTCCGATGGAACAACCACGAGAATTTGAGAGGACCGATGAGGGAGGCTGGAAAATGTTTTTTCGTCACAAGGATACGGAACATACCATACCAATCAAAATCCAGTGAATAGCCTAAATAGTACATTGTTGTATTGTATGCATCAATGAGTTACAGAAACATGACTACATCTGTCTTGGTGATAACCTTGGTATTGGATAATTGATTTTGTTAATTGTGAACATAAAGATGCTTGGTATTGGATAATTGATTTTGTTAATTTTGTTAATTGTGAACATAAATAACTCCTTTGTTCAATGGCAACAACACCGTAAATCTCGGTTGAAATCAAGTACTTTCCCGCGCTTTTCAAGCCTTTGAACTCTGCTCTGATTTAAACACTTCAAAGGTCACCCGTTAAAAAAAGTTTCTTCCTTTTGGACCCCTAAAACCCCAATGCATCAAAATCAGTAAAAACAACTGGGGGAAAAGAAGAAGAGAAAGATGTTTTATTCACATACGTTTTTGTCTCGTAAGGCCCCACTCGGCACTGTCTGGTGCGCTGCCCATCTCCAGCACCGCCGCAAGAAGTCTCATTACACCACCACCGATATCCCCTCCACTGTCGGTCCGTCTTTCTTATTCCTTTTAACCATTAATTTGCTTCGCGATTATTGAGATTATGAGGAATTGGTTCTATAATTGTCAATTGGCTCCTTGAATAGTTCAACCATTGATGAAAAGTTATAAGCTTTGCTTGGAATCAAATTGAGAAAAATTAATGCATTTTAGCATCTATTTTCTTTTTATCATAATGCGTTTTAATCTGGCTTGCTTGCTAATGCTAAGTGTTATCTCGTTCGGATTCGTCCCCATTCCTATATTTCTTGATGATTTTTAGCCATTGTTGATGCTACGAGGCATTGGCTTAATCACTGTCCAATTGGCTAACTTAACAGTTCAACTGCCAATGCTTGTTAATTTGTGTTTTATCATTTTTCTACAGATCAAATTCCTGCTGAGATGGATCAAGTTTTTTTTTCTCTAGTAAATTTGAGTTTAGCATTCATTTATCATTTTGTTTCGAGGTACCGGAATTGCATTTTAACCATTAGAAACATATATATATTGTGCAGGATATCATGATGGATGATGCATCACCTCAGGAAGCATTTCACAAATCTGGGTCCATAGAGATGAATGAGTAAGCCCCTAATTTCATCTTTTAAGTTTACATTTTCGATCTTTTTAACGACCAATGCTTGTTTCTCATTTATGATTTTGTCCCCTTTTTTCCTTTACAATTGTAGCATCCTTCATGAACCTCCAGAGAATGGCTCGATGAGTTTGAATGATCCGGCTTCAGATAATCAGATACAAAGGCCTAGTTTTCTAGATCCTAGTAATCAGATGGGAGTACAAAGTGAAGCAGCACAAGTACTTGAGTTCGTTAGCAACCAAGATTTCCCGGAGATGGAAACGATGCGTGACGCTGCTCATGATGTTTCCAACCAAAACCTACCCTCAGTAAGTCCGTACTCCTAGTTTGAACTTATTACCTTCCGGAGAGCTGTCATGGACGACCCATCTGTCCCAGCTCCAGGGAATGGTCCAAGAGCTGGCCATGCAGCACCGATAAATCTGGAGAGTGAGGGACCACGCAGAAGCAACCGAGAGAAAAGAACACCTAGGGGTTTAACCAACTTTGTATAGTTCTAGAGAGGGAAATATAAATAATTAGAATGTGGTGTGAAAAAGAGGCATGTAACCAACTCTGGATTTTTCCAAATTCCTCTAAATCTCAATCTTCTTTCTTCCTCTCCAATTCTAAATCTCATTTCTTAGCAAGATCATAACAATTTGGTGCTTTTATTGAGTTTACCACCATGGTAAATCATACGGACTCCATTAAAGCTCTCTAGGAGACTACCGGCTGCCATGAACAGACGTTGACCACGCTGCAGAGTTTTGCCGACGACCAAAAGTTTTGGAATGCTACTACCTAGAATACATTGCAGGACATGGCTCGTCAATTGCAATCTATTTCTGATCATCTGGGCATTTCCGCAGCAACATCAGGTGGTGGCGAAGTGACCAGCGATAGCACCGTAGTTCGGGGCAAAGCGAAGGTTCGCCATGACTCTGAGGATGCATTTCCCTTCGCTCCGAAACCAGTACAAGTTGAGTTGTCGTTATTTACTGGTAAGGACACTGATGAATGGATCGCTGCAGCACAAGATTTCTTTGAATTTTATGGTACGGCCCATCACCACCGTGTCACTATGGCGTCTTTCCGAATGGACTGGCATGGCACGCAGATGGTTTCCTTGGATGCAACGTCAACATCAACTGGTGGGTTGGAATCATTTGGTGGATGCGATTCAGAAACGTTTTGCGGTGATGGAGATTGAATCGCTATAAGGACAACTCTCAAAGTTAGTACAAACATAGTCGGTCGCCGATTACCAATCTGGCTTCGAAGAGTTAGCGTTGCGTACCTCCAATATGTCCGAGTTCCTGACACAATGCTTTGTCTTCGGTCTACGCTCCGATATCAAGAATGAAGTTCTGGGTCATCGTTCCAGCTCCATGATTGAGGTTTCGGCTTTGGCTCGCTTTTATGAAGCTAAGATCGTTGATAAACGACAGTTGGGTCGACTGGCTGGATCTCGCCTTCCACCGCTCTTACCCACTCCTACTGTTAGCCCATCAGGTTCTAAGGTGCAACCAGGACGACCACCACCCGTGGACATATCTCCAGGTTCGGGTTTGGCTCTTCAACCTCGCCGTCTGTCATCCGCGGAAGCGCAAGCTCGTCGTGATCGTGGGCTTTGCTATTACTGTGATGAGAAGTACATGCCTAGCCATAAGTGCAAACAACCTCAATTGTTTATACTTGACGATGAACCTTCAGATGACTTCACCACCTTGTCCTCCCCAACCGTTTCTTCCCCACCATGTATTGCGTCCGATGATTCGACCAAGAACCACGAACAGTCCCTTTGTTTCTTTTAATGCTATGGCTGGCTATTCTCACCCTAATACTATTCGCGTGCTCGGGAAAGTTCATGGGCAGATGGTTCACATATTGGCCGACGACGGTAGCACGCACAATTTCGTGCAGTCTCGCATCGCCAAACACTTGGGATTATCGATCACTTCAGCCCCTAATTTTAGAGTGATGGTGGGTAACGGTGACAAACTTCAAAATGAAGGCTATGTGCATGATCTGTTAGTTTATGTTCAGGGGTCAGATATACGTACTGACTTTTACGTGTTACCATTGGAAGGCACCAAGATGGTTTTGGGCGTTGCTTGGTTTGCCTCCCTCGGTCCAGTGACAATGGATTTTTCTCGGTTGCAATTTCAATTTCATCAAGATGGTCGTGACCATTGTTGGCAGGGTACGTCTAGACCGAGCCCGCAGCCAGTTCAATTTCAATCGCTCCGACGACTTGCTACGACTCATGCTATGTCTGAATGTTATTATTTACAGTTGCAGCCTATTGTGAAGACTGTATCATTGATTGTGCCACCGAATTTAGATGATTTTCTTACTGTGTTTGCAGGGGTATTTGAGGCTCCTCCCGGTCTTCCACCTGCTCGTGAAAATGATCACACGATTCACCTTCAACCACATGCTCCACCTGTGAATGTTCGGCCCTATCGTTATCCATATTTTCAGAAAACCGAGGTGGAACGGCGGGTTCAGCACATGCTTGATCACCACTTGATTCGGCGGAGTACAAGCTCTTTCTCTTCGCCCGTTTTACCTGTCAAAAAGAAGGATGACACATGGCGTTTTTGTGTATATTATAGAGCTTTGAATGTTGTTACGGTACGCGACAAATTTCCCATTCCTACGGCCGACGAATTGTTTGATGAGTTGGGTACCTCTACATTTTTCTCCAAGCTCGACCTTCTCGCGGGTTATCACCAAATTCGGGTGCGATAAGAGGATGTTCACAAGACGGCCTTTCGAACTCATGACGGCCATTACGAGTTCCTCGTCATGCCATTCGGTTTGACTAATGCTCCCTCTACTTTTCAAGCTACTATGAATGATATTTTTCGCCCCTTTTTGCGTAAATTTGTGTTGATTTTCTTGGATGATATTCTTGTGTATAGCACGTCATGGCAGGATCATTTGCACCACAATGTTTGCAACAACATGGGTTTGTGGCTAAATGTAGTAAATGTTCTTTTGGTCAGACTAGTGTGGACTATCTTGGCCATGTGATATTGAGGCACGGGTTGGTTGTGGATCCTTCAAAGGTGGAAGCGAGCCAATTGGCCGATTCCTACCAATTTGAAGGAGGTTCGGGGTTTTCTTGGGATTGCAAGTTACTATCGCAAGTTTATTAAGGGTTTTGCTTCGATCGTTTCGCCAATTTTGGATCTGCTCCGCAAGGGACTCACCTTTGAATGGACAACCGCTGCTCAGGTTGCTATGGACCAACTCAAGTAGTCCCTCTCTTCAGCTCTGGTTCTTGGGTTACTGAATTTTTCTAAAGAGTTTCAAGTGGAAACTGATGCGTCGGGCACGGGCATTGGTGCCGTCTTGACTCAATCTGGTCATCCATTGGCTTATTATAGTCAAAAACTTTGCCCTCACATGCAGCATGCATCGACATACACTCGTGAAATGTATGCCATCACTCAAGCAGTTGCGAAGTGGCGTCAATATCTTGTAGGTCGTAAGTTTGTCATCCTCACGGATCAACGTTCTCTCAGCGAACTCACTCAACAAGTGATCCAAACTCCAGAGCAACAACTGTGGTTATCTAAGTTGATTGGCTATGACTTCGATATTCATTATCGTCCCGACAAACTAAACAACGTCGCTGACGCATTATCCAGAGAACTGGGGGCTACATTTTTGGCTTTCTCACGACCAATCTTGGGTATTGTTGAAGCGATTCGTGCTGCTTGTGTTGCCGATGGCCACTGTCAACAGCTCCGCTCCAATATATAGTTGCATCCTCTTGATTATCCTCATCACGCTGACCATGATGGATTACTACTATGGCGTAACAGGATTTTGGTTCCAGATGAGACTGCGGTTCGCTCTCTGTTACTGCGAGAGTTTCACAGTTCTCTTCTTGGGGGTCATGCAGGGGTTACGAGAACTTTTCACCGATTAGCTGCGAGTTTTTATTGACCCGGTATGCGCAAGGATGTTCGTCGTTTTGTGGCTGAATGTCAAGTGTGTCAACGCATGAAGAGCGATACTTTGTCTTCGGCGGGACTACTTAAACCACTGCCAATTCCGGCTCAAGTCTTCGAAGATATCTCTCTTGACTTTATTGTTGGCTTACCCAAATCTAATGGTAAGAAAGCCATTCTTGTGGTGGTTGATCACCTGACCAAATACGACCATTTTTTTAGCCTACCTCGCCATTTCGATAGTGCTTTAGTGGCTAAGATTTTGGTGCACAGAGTCATTAAACTTCATGGCGTGCCCCGTAGCATTGTCAGTGATCGCGATCGTTTATTTTTTAGTGAGTTGTGGACAGAGTTAGCTTGCCTGCATGGGACTGAATTATGCTTTAGTTCGTCATACCACCCTCAGTCGGATGGTCAAACTGAAGCTTTGAATCGCTGTCTTGAGATGTATTTGCGTTGCATGACCGGTGATGATCCGACGAAGTGGGAATATTATCTAGTCTGGGCAGAATATTGGTACAACACTGCTTATCAAACGTCGGCAGGGATGACTCCATTTCGTGCTTTGTATGGCCGCGACCCACCTACCATCTTGACTTACTTGGAGGGTAGCTCTCGCAACACCCAATTGGATCAACAATTGTTTGAAAGGGATGAACTGCTTCGGGTATTGAAGGGTAATTTGCAGCAGGCCTAACAATGCATGAAACTTCAGGCCGACAAACATCGTCGTGAGTTAACTTTGGAAGAAAGTAGTTGGGCGTTTGTTCGTCTCCGACCATATCGATAGGTCTCCTTGCGCTTACAATGACACCACAAACTGGGACCTCGCTATTTTGGACCATATCGTGTCCTTCGAAGGATTGTGTTGTCGCTTACAAGCTTGATTTGCCTGTATCGACTCGTATTCACCCAGTATTTCACATTTCTCAACTCAAGCCGTGTCGTGGCCAACCTGACCAACAGATTACACCCTTGCCCCTGCTGTGAGAGGATGTTACTTCCACCACCGCCACTGCTCACCTTGAGGACAAGGTTCATTCTCCAGGAGGGGGTAATGTCATGGATGACCCATTTGTCCCACGTCTAGGGAATGGTCCAAGAGCTGGCCATGCAGCACCGATAAATCTGAAGAGTGAGGAACCACGCAGAAGCAGCCGAGAGAAAAGAACACCTAGAGGTTTAACCAACTTTGTACGGTTCTAGAAAGAGAAATATAAATAACTAGAATGTGGTGTGAAAAGAGACATGTAACCAACTCTAGATTTTTTTTCAAATTCCTCTAAATCTCAATCTTCTTTCTTCCTCTCAAATTCTAAATCTCATTTCTTAGCAAGATCATAATAAGAGCCGTCTATGCCTTTTCAGCAGCACTCTGATCCACCAGCTTCTGCTTCAAACGGCCCTCCAAAGGCTTTTGGTTGGTGAATTGTGAAAATTAGATTATAAGTAAAACGGACATGATTGATATTCAAAGAAAATTCGCTTTAGTATTTAAAGAATTTTTAGTTCCAATTAATATCTAGAATTGTATTTGATTATCACACTGAAACTAAAATAACATTCAAAAAGAAAAGTTATTCTGCTCACTATCAAACTTATTTATTTTGGTAGTTGGATTTTTTTTATTTTTTAAATATTTTTTTTTATTTTTTCTCTCCTATATATATTATTTAATTTTTTTTATCCAGAACTATCATAACAAAGAAAACAAATTCAATGTGATGGGGGGAGCTAGGATAGGAACCCATGTCCTCTAGCTCTAAAATCATTGAGCTAACCACTAAGCTAAACCCCAAGTGCTAATATATTTTAGCAAAAATTATCTTTAAAGCAATCAAATGAACCCCAATCATTAGTAGAAACTCAGCCGCAGAGGATCGTTCTCAGTATGCCTTGTCTTGTTGGGATGGTCACACAGTTGTTTGACAGACATCATCATTTTTTTAAGAACAGTTACACGAGGAAAGTTGATTATTTGCGATTGAGATCAAATTTAAATATTTTCTCTAAATTCAGCTATGAATTCAAGAGCACCCCAATCAATGTTTTTTTTCCTAATTTGGAAGCGTAAATATCACATTGACAACACCACTCACATCTACAGCCGTAAAAAAACAAAACATTCTAGCGACTCTACTAACATAGAAGCATTAATCTTGAGAAAGAAGAAACAAAGGATCTTGCAACTTTTCACCTGCATTTTATTCACCACAAAAACAAAAATTGTCTTCTGGCCCCCAGTAGTTTGCACACATATCAAATGTTCAAGGAAAAAAGACCTACAACACTGTCGGACCATATGTGAAAGGGGTGCAAGAGGTACAATATCATGTACGTCATTTTCGAAAGGTTTCAAATTAAAAAAAAAAAGTTTAAAAAGGATAACAAAATGACACGGATTAAATCAGTTTCAATCTTGTGAGGTTTTTGAAGAAGTCTGCAAAGAATGTGGTGGAGAAGCAACTTGTTCGGACGGATCATCTGAATTCTTAGTATCCAAGTTCTGATGTTTCTTGCTTACGGGATCGGTGTTCCGTGCACTAGGAAGTCTTGATGGCAGAGGAGCTTCAGACAAATGAACTGTTGGTGACATTCTTTGATATGTTGGGAGAGATGTTTAAGGATTCATGCACATGGAGTTGTTGATGTTATATGCTTCATAAATAGAAAGAAAATCAAGAACCAGTAGGTTGGCTTTAAGTTGAACAGAGAAATTCCATTTAACAATAGTATTGTCCAACAAAGATAAAAGTAACTTGGATGATGCATGCATGGAGGTCCCATTAAAATTTTTTTTATAACAAATATCAAATTTATGTTAATTTGGAAGGATTATTATCTCATATACAACGTGTTTTAGTTCAATGAGTTTAGCCAAGTGGTTCATTTGATTGCTTTAAAGATAATTTGTGCTAAAATATAATAGCACTTGGAGTTTAGCCCAGTGGTTAGCTCAATGACTTTAAAGCTAGGGGATATGGGTTCGAATCTCAGCTTCCCCTCACATTGAACCGCCACATTAGTCTAAATAAAAAAATTAAATAATATATATATTAGAGAGAAAATAAAAAAAATATTTAAAAAATAAGAAAAAAATTCCACGTTAGCAGTTCCGTTAAATTTTAACGACGGGGACCAAAATAGGACGATTTTGCCAGAAAAAATAGTTTTGGGACCAAAATAGGAAGACGGTAATAGTTTGGGGACCACCGGTGTAGTTTTCCCTTCTTTTAATAGACATGCTCCAATACCATATAAATTGAAAGGAGATAAATATAATAAAAAATCATTATATCGAAGAACAAGTATTAAAAATTATGAAGGAGATTTCATGTTCTAATAAATTTTAGGGTAAAATACAAAATGGTCACTGAACTTTGTTAAAAAAAATAAAACGATAATCAAACTTTCAAATATTACAAAATAAGAATTAAACTTTGTTAAAATATATAATGTTACAAAATGACAATTAAACTTTGTTAAAATATATCTACTTAGTTCGGTTACTATTTTATTTTTTTAACAAAGTTTAGTGACTAATTTTGTCCTTTGCCCTAAATTTAAAAGACAAAGTTTTTTTTAAATGTCTATATTCAACTACCAAAATAAATAAGTTTAGTGACCAATTTTGCCTAAAATATATCTACTTAGTTTAGTGACCAATTTTGCCTAAAATATATCTACTTAGTTTAGTGACCAATTTTATATTTTTACACCAATTTTATTTTGGCTAAAGGGGTACTTTTGCCCCTGAGTTCGACCCAAAAATGCAATTTCGCCCCTCGCCGAAAAGTGCACTCAATGTGGCCCTCCAGTTCATAAAATCGATCAAATTGACCCTTTGACCGACGTTGACCGTTACGGTGCTGACGTGGCAATTAACGATGATGACGTGGCAATCTATGATGTTAAAGTGGCGGTCAACGATGCTGACGTGGCAGTACACGTGGGATGATGACGTGGCAGGAGGGGCTGAATTGATTATTTTAACTGAATTCGAGGGCATAATTGATTTTTTTCCTGAGTTTAGGGGCATAATTGATTTTAATTAAAAGTTCGATAACTTATTTAATATTTAAGTTGAAAAATAAGAATTTATGAAATTATTAAAATTTTAAAATATTAAAACTAGATAAATAAATTTATTAAGTGATAATAATTAAAAAAAATGAAGACTCTTACAGAATATCAAAATATTCTTTAATTTATTTTATAAAAATTTATAAAGTTAATAAAAATAAATAAAATATTCTAAAAATTATTGAAAATAAAAATTATATAAAAAATTAAAATATATTATGAATTAAAAAAAGATAAAATTTAATCTAAAAACTTAATAATTTTTTTATTATAAATTATTAAAAAATTAAACACTTTTATCGGAAAAAATTCGACTTCGTCATTTTGAGTATTACTATTCGTGAGATTTTTTTTAGTGGAATCAACATTGTACTAGAGTAACAATAGAATTCAATTTTTCCCCCGCTTTTTTACATCAAATTGATGCTCATTAATATTTGATGTACAGAAATGAAAGATAATTTTGGCTTTATTAATACTTTAATACAAGGATGTCTCAATTGAAAATATGTTCAAGAAACATTAGTACGCGTAGCATAACGAGAAACAATCGAAAGATTCTCTAATGATTTATAAATATTTTTATATTTTTTTATATTTGTAACTTTAATGTTTTTACTTATATTTAATTCATTATGGTGTTTTTATTTTTTTAATATTTTATGAATATTTAAATATTATTTAAATATTAATAGTTTTTATTTTTTTAGCTTAAAGATTAAATAAGTTATCAAACTTTTAATTTTGCCCTTAAACTCAGGAAAAAAATCAATTATGCCCTTGAATTCGGTTAAAATAATCAATTCAGCCCCTCCTGCCACGTCATCATCCCACATGTACTGCCACGTCAGCATTGTTGACCACCACGTCAGCATCATGGACTGCCACTTCATCACTGTTAACTGACACGTCAGCACCGTAACGGTCAACGTCAGTCAAAGGGCCAATTTGATCGATTTCATGGACTGGAGGGCCACATTGAGTGCACTTTTCGACGAGGGGCGAAATTGCATTTTTGGGTCGAACTCAGGGGCAAAAGTACCCCTTTAGCCTTTTATTTTTTACTCTAAAATTAAGACAAACTAAGTTTAGTAACCAATTTTGTCATTTGCCCCAAATTCTAACCATTATAAGGATTATTATTCCATACACATGCGGTGAAATTTTTTTTGTTTTCACAAGCGCCTTAATTTTAGAGTTTGGGGTTTAGAGTTTAGGAGTTATAGTGTAGGGGTTTAGAATCTAGGGATGGTTAGAATTTAGGGTTTATGTTTAGGTTTTAAGGTAATATGGTTAGATATTTAGGTTTTAACCTATGAACCTTAAATTTTAACCTTAAACCCGAAATTTTATCAATAGCCCCTAAATTCAAAACGACTATACTTAAACCCCTAAATCCTATACCCTAAACGGAATCCCTAAACCCTAAAACTAAAACATTTTTATAAACAAAATTTCCACAAGCGCGTGTGCATAGAATAATTATCCATATTTTAGTGCCACGACTTTATACAAAAACATGAATTTAAAGGGATGTTTTAATTCCCTTCAACTTCTCCAAATTTTAGTTTGAGACATATTCATTTATAGAAAGAACAAGCATGAATTAGAGGGAAATTGAAAATTGATGCTTCCTCATATTGAATAATCGAGGAGCTAAATGCATAGAAGAAACGCTGAATTCAAGAAACAAGATTGGTTCAATGGATCACATGCCATGTGTTTGAAAACTTCAAAATTTTGTAATTGATATCAAATGTGTAATGTCTAAAAAAATATAGATACCAGATCAGCATAAAGTAAAATGCATGTAGTGATGATGCTGAATCTATTGGTCACCTTCTATGCTCATGTCATTTTTCTCTTCAAGTTTTTTCAGAAGTTGGATTTACTCTACCTGCTATTCAACCCGAACAAAGTTAGCTCATGTGGCTTTCTCATCTATTTGACTTCTTGTCAAAGGAGCAATTAGTTTTACTGGTAGTATCTTTCTGGTCTCTATGGTCCTACCGTAATAACAAGGTACATGAGAATTCTATTCGATCAATCAAAGACTTAGCTTCATCTATTAAGTCATATGCTCAGGAAGTTAGTACCTGTACAATTTCAACTGCACTTTTGAATGAGAGAATAATTGAGCATTGGATCCCACCACCTATGGATACTTTTAAGGCGAACTTTGATGCAAGCTTCAATGTCACCAGTGCTACCTCCATTTCGAGTATAATTGTCAGAAACGCGGAAGGTGAACCGGCACTTCTCCTCAAAGATTTGTCTCTAATCCTGAAATGGCAGAAGCCCGACTCTCACGAGACCTTGGCTTCAGCAATATTATTATCGAAGGAGATGCCTCAAATGTTATCGCGAAGGTTTCCATTCCTATTGCAGATAACTCAGAAATCAGTGCAATTATTCAAAACTTCAAGTCTATGAAGAGAGATTTCAGATCAATTACCTTCACGCATGTTAGTAGAAGAGGAAATGAAGTTGCCCATCTCCTAGCTCAAGTGGGTAAAGAATTTCAATCACCGATGGTGTGGATAGAAGAGGCTCCGGTGCAAGTTTTAGCCTCAATTGCAAAGGACAAACACTGGGTGGCTCACCCCAGTTAAGGATTTCCTTAATTTCAAAATCAGAGAATTTCAGATGCCAATCTCTGATTACTTCTTTTGATACTTTCTTCTGCCCTTTTCACATCTTTATCCTTCTTTCCTTTGGAGATTTTGCAGAAGAAAGTTGCTGATCTTTTCCTAAACTTGAGCTTCATGTGTTCAGTTTCATGTTTTTATTTTTGCATTTCTTTGGTGTTTTGTTTTCTTAGTTTAATTTCTTTTGTTTTTGTTGTGGACCTATTTATATTTGTTTAATAAAAAGGATCAGCATTGTTCGAAAAAAAAAACTAAATATGTAATATTTAAAAGACATAAATACCAAATTAATTAGAAATTAGATACCACATTTATATATAAAAAGGAAAATTTCTACAACGCTCGACGAGCACCACTAACGATAAGTATCACTCAGCATCATTAAATTAATTAATAAAGATTAAAAATCTAAATAATTTAACGTATAATTATAAATTATTTAAACATATAATTATAAATTATTTAAAATAAAATATTAATTAAATTACTTTCCATATATATAATATTTTTATTTTTAAAAAAATAATTAGATCAAATACAAACCTTAGTCAATTTAAAAAATAAAAAACCTTAAACCCTAAATCGTAAACCCTAAACAAGAAACCCAAAACCATAAACCATAAACATTAAAGTCGAAACAATAAACCCTAAACATGAAATCATAAACCCTAAACCTAAAGCTCTAAACTATAAACCTTAAAGCATAAATCTAATGTTCAAATTTAGAGTTTAGGGCTTAGCATTTCATGTTTAGGGTTTTAATACTTATAATTTGAGGTTTAGGGTTTATATTTTAAGGTTTAATGTTTATGATTTTTTATTTTTTAAATTGACTAAGGTTGGTATTTGATCCAATTATTTGAAAAAAAATAAAAATATTATATATATATATATAGAAAATAATTTAATTAATATTTTATTTTAAATAATTTATAATTATACATTGAGTCCTTTAAAATTTTAATATTTATTAATTAATTTAATAGTACTCAGCGGTGCTCATCGTTAATGGTACTCAGCGGTGCTCGCCGAGCGCGGTAGACTCTAGGGGTGTTCATGGTAGGTTAACCGTACCATTTAGCCTAAACGGTCGGTTAACCGTTATAACAGTTATTAAATTTTGCTAACCGTAACCTAACCGTTAAGAAGCGGTTAACCGCTAATGATTAACCATTAAGACACGGTTAATCGACGGTTCGGTAATAGGTTAACCTATAACCTATTAAATTTTTTTCCACATGTTCTTCTTTTGATAATAATGAAATTATCTCTCCGATAAATATTACATAAAAATGTTCAGAAAAAAACTTAAATAGTGAGATTCTAAACACTAACTTAATGCTTTTTTTATAAAAACAATTATCTACATACTACAAAGTTCCAACAAAACACAAAATACAAAAACTTCGTACTTAGTTTAAAGTTTGAAGTTTCAACGGTGTTCAACACATAACAACACATTATCAAAGCTCAGGACATCGAAATACACCATCAAAATTCTAAAGACAAATGTTTAACTAACATAAGGTAAATGAAACTTCAATGAGTTATTGTCACAAGCCACAAAAGTTAACTCTATGATCATATCACTTAAGGTCTTCACTAATTTATATATATGTATAAATAATTTAAAAACGGTTAACCTATAAGTTAATCATTTGTCAATTCGTAATCGTAACTATTAACCATTGTTTTTAGCGGTTCAGTTAACTAAAATAGCTTAAACTTAATAGTTTGATTAATTAACTTATAAAATATAATAATTATACCGATTAACGATTACGGTTAACGATTAGTTAATTATGCACACTTTTAGTAAACTCATCCCAAAAAAACTTAGACGCCCAATAGTACATTAAGCTAATGGTGTTAACAAAAGTAAAGGGAAAATATTTAAAACAAAAAAATAGGCCTGATTTATGTTAATGAAATGTGGAATATGATGATTGGAGCAGCGTAGATTGCTCTCCTACGCCTCCACCGCACCGAATAAAACCCTCTCCCGCCATCACAAAATAGCATCCAACAACAATACTTTCTTTCTCACTTTAAAACGGAAAAAGAGAGAAAAAAAAAAAAAACAAAACTAAAATTCAGATTTCAATATCGCAGTTTTGTCGTACGAAGACAAAGAAACTCGACGGATGGAGTTACCGGTGATAGATCTAACGCCGTATTTGGAGATTGCTGCTGAAGGTGAGTCGTCGCCAAAGCGAGCGAGTGGACTCACCGAGTTGTGCGGCGAGGTGAGTCGAATCCTTAAGGAAACCGGGGCTTTACTTGTTAAAGATCCGCGGTGTACGGCGGAAGATAACGATAGGTTCATTGATATGATGGAGAAGTACTTCGAGAAGCCGGCCGAGTTCAAGCGCTTGCAGGAGCGTCCCCTTTTACATTATCAGGTCCGCTTTTTGTACACGAAATAACTTCTTTATATGCTTCGTTATAGAGTTCCGAGTGTATTTCGGTTTGCCTCCGAAGAATTGTAATTTGGATGCTTGTTAGAATTTGACCAGCCGCTTAGATTTTTGTATAGAAAGTAAGTTAATGATTGTGTGGTGTATTTGATTTCCTAGAAGTATATGATAGGAAAGCAAAACAAATTCGATTGATATGTGGAGAAGAGAGGAAATTTTTTAAAAAGGACTGTATGTTTATTGCATTTCCCAGATAAGATTTTAGCAGAACATCCAGTCTATGTTTAAGAATTTGATGGAATTAGAATTTTTTAAAACAGAACAAATGTGTGATAAAACACATGTAAATGCAACTTTCACAAATTGAATTTGTTTGATGCCTGTTTAGTGGATAACTTGAATTGCCTATAGGTATTTTGTGAATTTGAAATTTATGTTTTTATACTTAAAAAATATTAACGATTGAATCTTTTACTAACTTATACATAATGTATGCATTTCATTCTCACAATTAATATGGCAATTGAAATCCGAATCTCCAAATCTTCAGATTCAAGTTGCAAGCATAGCATCAAGCAATTTATAAATTTTAGAACTTCTTTCTTTGTGGCAATGTGGCTTACTGGGTGCTGTCATATAAAATAGCTAAAAATTGCAAATTGGCTTAACTAAGTTCTTTTGCTTTCTTGAAAAGAAAGAAAAGGTGCTAAAATATCCATCTAACTAAAGGGTTCAATTATATTTCAAATGGGGGGGGGGGGGGGGGGATTACAAGCGAATTCTTCTTAGTTTTTATGCGAATGTTTGTTTGTATTGGAGTAAAAACTACTTGATTAATTTTTTTATGCAAATGGAGATTACAGGTAGGAGTAACACCAGAGGGAGTGGAAGTGCCAAGAAGCTTGGTTGATGAAGAAATGCAAGAAAAGTTGATGGCAATGCCTAAAGAAAACCAACCATTAACTCCCAAGGGCCCTGATCCCAAGTGGCGATACATGTGGAGAGTTGGCCCTCGCCCTTTAAAGACCCGTTTTCAGGTCTCATATTTCTCTTCTTTCCTCTCACTAGTTCAAATATAAAGGTTTACTCTGTTTTCATTTTCTTCTCCTTTCTTCCCTTGCAGGAGCTTAATTCAGAACCTGTCATACCTGAAGGTTTCCCTGAATGGAAAGAGACCATGGACTCATGGGGGTACAAAATGATATCGGCAATAGAGGCGAGTTGCTTATTTTGCTTGCCTTTATATGATCCATCCTATCAAAAGACTAAAGTTAGCTTGTGATGTCTATTCTTGCTTAGGCTGTTGCTGAAATGGCAGCAATTGGGTTTGGGTTGCCAAAAGATGCATTTACTTCCCTTATGAAGCAGGTCTGTAATTTTAACCAGTTCCGGATTCAATTTCTTTTAGTATTACTTTCATGTTTGCCTTCAAATTAGTGTGGTTCATTCTTGCAATATAGACTATGTGACATGACATAGAGAAATGAAGATTGTGAATGCTCTATTTAAAGCTTTGCTGGCCTGCAGGCTTACCAATTACATTTCTGTTTTTTTTCTTCCTTTTTCTAGTAAAACCTAAATACCCCTACTTTTTCATGCTGAGATAAGCACATTGGTGCCATCTTGATTAAGTTCTTTGTACACTTCATATCGTTTTCCATTTTTCCATTACGAAGCTTATCATTTAACTTCGTTGAACGTGACAAGAAATCCTTTATCCTTCCAAATCCAGGGCCCGCATCTTTTAGCTCCAACAGGGAGTGACCTCAGACGTTATGGGCAGGAGGGCACTGTTTTCGCAGGCTACCACTATGACCTTAACTTTCTAACTATTCATGGCAGAAGCAGATTCCCTGGTCTAAATATCTGGTTAAGGAATGGGCAAAAGATTGAGGTGAAGGTTCCAATAGGATGTCTTCTAATTCAAACAGGGAAGCAGGTTAGAACATGAGCACTAATTTGTATTTTTCTTAGTGATGATGTTGGTATTGTTTGTCGACTAGTCGCCAACCGAGTTGGCTTTTCTTGGTAAATAATATCCCAAAACATAGATAAACAGACTTTTGTTTGATGCCCTGTTCCATTTAGCCGAGACGTTTGTTTACTTTTTCTGTACGGTATGCTTGAGCTACCTTTGCACATCTCAGCAGTTGGACTGAGTATGAAAAGCTACAGTTTGAAGTTTTTGAAATTTTTCGATTTATTCCATTTTTCTTTCCGCCTGCAATTTTTGAAATTTGAGGGTGGTTTAGCTAACTTATTCCATGATTTATTAAGCATGATACAGCACATTCATATGAGTATTTCATTTTCGTTCCGTCTCATGTGCAGGTAGAATGGTTGACTGCCGGTGAGTGCACTGCCGGCATGCATGAAGTTGTCGTCACAAAGAGGACAATCGAGGCTATAAAATTAGCAACGGAGCAAAATCGTAGCCTGTGGAGAGTTTCCTCAACAGTAAGCGAACCGAACCATATCGCACTTACCAAGCCAGAATTTGAAAAATCAACAGTTAAGATACATAATTTGGTATTTTTCATGCAGTTGTTTGCACACATAGCTTCGGACGCCGTGTTAAAGCCACTCGGACACTTTGCAGAGTCACCCTTTGCTAGCAAATATCCACCCACATGTGCCGGAGAATACGTCGAACAAGAGCTTGCAGTAATTAATCTGAAAGGAAACAAAGGGGAATCATGAAAAAATGGTTCTTGTTACATAACAAATTATACATTATCCTTATACAAGGGTTTCAATATTTGTTTGCAATGAACACATGTAATTATATGATAGAGAACATATTTAAAACAAATAGATCAAATTAAGAACACATGTAATTACATCACAGACAATTCGAATATGACATGTTAAAAAAATAGTTCTTTTTTAACACATCGTGCCTAAGTTGTTCACCTGGTAGTTACAAACATGTTTACGATTTAATGCGTGTTTAACCTAAATTGACGACTAAGCTGCCAAAAAGACTTGATTAATGTGTTCATACTTTGATAACTCACTTAGAATTTAAAATATGAACAATAGTTTAGGGATTGTTTAATAAAAACAACCTTTTGAATACAGATATATCGAATATACACAAAGAGCTTTAGTATTATCATTAAAGCTTGGTTTGATATGAAGAAGGAAAAAGAAAGAGAATGGATAATCTAGTGGTTGATATTCATAACGACTTTCCTACTTTGAAGCATGATCGTTAAATTAACAAATCACGGATCACACAACTCTCTTAACATTCTATTCTTACTCCAATTCTATTCTAATCTAAGAATCTATTATTCCTTCAATGCATTGCATTTCAATTACAATTTACAATTTACAAATTACAAAACATCTATGTTCCGGTTTTTGCTTCAACAGCTGCACTTGGCTTTGGTATCCCTCAATGTCTGCAATAACAAAACATAAAACATCAATTTTCTATGACAGGAATTGTCCCTTCCATCTCTAACCCTTTTTTATTACAACATAGTAACATACCTTGACCTGCCTTTGAAGATCCTTAATGTACTCCACTGCCATGTCTAACATATCTGCAGTGTTCGTTTGCTGCAGCCCGAAAAAAACACACACACACACGAAAAATGAGTAACTTCGTCTAACTTTCGAGTGAATGAGACAGAGACAGAGATAGGATTTTGATGAACTACCTTGTCGATGCTTGGGAATAGGTCTTGCAGTTTCCTCATTCTTTCGCTAATCCGCGTTCTTCTCACCTAAACATTCACATATAAACGGGAATCAAAAGACCGTCCGGAACATTAATGACGGTAAAGAAAATGATGGGATCGAAACATGTGTGTATACCCTCTCGGCGATGCTGCGCGGGTGAGTAGCGCAACCTCTTTTCGCTCGGATCTTACAAGGGACCGATCCTTGAAACTGCCAGAACTTCTCTACCACATCCATCTCCTCATAAGTCTTAGGCAAACTGAACTGGTGAGTTAAACCAGTAGAACAGTCTCTGCCATCCATGTTCTGATTTGAAGTTCACACATTAGTACTCGAACAAAGCACACATTCATCGACAAAAACCGGAAAAAAGAATCGAACATTGCTAGTTTTAGCTTTGTACCTGAGTTTGTAATTTGCTTAAACCACAAAACAAGTCACCCCCGTCACTTTCTCTAGCTCTTTTCAAGCCACTAAGTGAAGCATTGTTCCTTGAATCAGTCACCAAGTTGGGGATAAATTGCCCATTGCTACCATTACTACCGCCTAAGCTCCGGTGCTCGACTCGAGCTATTCGAGGCATTGGCTTTGAATATGAAGATGGCATAGAGGAGAAGCTTATATGATTATTGCATAAACCTGTCAGCATTGACAAGTGCATAGCTTAGTTTTACGGAATTATATAACAAATGGGAAAAGTAGTAGTACCTTGCTGGTCGGAATGTGGTCGGCAAGTTTGTTGAAAGGAAGAGAAAGAAGGGGAAATACCATTATTGGAGAAAAACCGAGCCGGAGAGCTACTCTGCCTAACAAGATCCGAGGCATTTCCATTGCCTGCTCCTATTGAATTCTCCAATTCCACATCGGTACCAACACTCTGCATTGGTAGGCTTTGAATCTGATACTCTTGCTTCACAGATTTCTCTTCATATTCTTGCATAACAGACGAACCATTACCAGACAACATGAAGAATGGTTCCATTTCAGGACCCGAAGAAGATCGAAAATCGCCGTATCCATCGAATCCGGTAACACCGGTCGTACCATTGACATGGTTCTCGAGCAACGACATCGGCGGCGCCGAACGGTACCGCATTAGACCGCAACTCTGCTGCTGCTGCTGGTGGTGATTTTGTTGAAGATAGTGATAATCAGCAGTCTCCATTGGCTTTTTTTCTCGGTTCTTCTTCTGTAAACTTGAATTTATACCTGAAAACCATACATCAATCATAATTCAATTACAAACCCCTTTTTTTCTTACATATATATATGAATTATTACAATAAGATTCCAATACTAATAGTATCTGCCAAAAGAACAATAAAAATAATTTACACTTAAAAGAGAAGCTCCATTAAAAACTTTCATTTTTTCTACAATTACTCGTGTCTGACCCATGAATATGCGTATAACCTTCAAAATTCCTCCAAATATGTGGAAAAAAATTAAAAACTTTAACTATCATTGTGTTACATACTCGTATCAAACTCTTACACCCAGATCGAAATAATTCAACTTCGATACAAAAATAAACCCCAGAGAGGAGCAAAGCATATATATATATATATATTTGAAGATTTCACTTAGAAAAATAAAGAGTTAAATCTAGTCATCTATTTTATCAATCTAATAATTTTAAAAAAAATGTGTAAAACTGCGAAAATACAGAAACAAAGGGGAAGTAAAAGAGGAACCTTTGAGGTGCTTTAATGAAAGTTTAAAGAGAAGTGCGTTGTTGTTGGGGTAAACAGCAATGATGAGATTTATATAGCAGACAATGGCAACGAACGATGATGTAATAATAAGGGGGTTTGACTAAACTAACCCTTTTTTTGCAGTTGAAGTTTCACATGTTTCTGAATCCATACAGCCATGTTTTGTGGAACCAGTAGTAATAATAATAATAATAATAATAATAATAATAATAATAATAATAATAATAATAATAATAATAATAATAATAATAATAATAAAATAGATAGATATTTGTATTTTAAAAATTATATTACTATTTTATTGTATCAATTACTGATTGATTTATCGGGATGAGTAGTAAGTTTTTTCTAATAAAGTTAAAAGTTTAAATTATGGAAATGTGAAGGGGTTGTGCTAGTTGAATTATTGGGACGAGTCTAAGCTCTCTTAAATAAGGTTAAAGGTTCGAATTATGGTGTTGTAATAGAGTTAAAGGGGTCATCGGTTTATTTATCGGGATGAGTCTTTAGCTTTTAGCTCTTTTAAACAAGATTAAGAGTTCAAATCATATATTATATAAAAATATATATTATTTTATTTTATAAATTGAGAAAAAGAAAAGTGAAAACAACCTTATCTAAACATATGGAAACGCTAACAATGCTTTTTGCCTTTTTGGATTTGCTTATGGGTGAAGCGTGTGAATCTGTGACAGTCTGTCTTTTAAGGTGGACAAAGGGATGAGGGATTAGTTTTACGAGGGTCTAATTTTGTCCCTACTCCTTCTACTCTTTTAATTTTAAAATTTAGCTCCATTACTTTTAGTTCCATGAATTTATCCCTTTTGCTTATCCCTTTTGCTTGTCTGTTTTAAAAATGAAAATCCAATTGATAACCTCTTTAATTGGATTCGGTTAAATATGAATACACGTTATCAATCAGACTTTAATTTTCAAATCAAATAAGTATAAAAGAATCATGAAAATAAATGCATATGAACTAAGCTTTAAAAGTCCTAAAAGTACATGGACTGGAGGCAGAATTAAACCTTTAACGAGCTGATGGTGCTCTTTGGGTCAATTGAAGTTGCGGGCATTGGCAATGTCAATTCTCCGACTCAAGAACCTCATTTTTCTTTTTCTATAAGCATTCTAATTCTAGTATGATTTCAAATTTCCATAAACTCGTATCTGTAAATTATATTACTCGAATATCGATCACCTAAAAATAGCATACTATCATTTACTATTGGGAAGATTCAATGGATTCAATTTACTTTTATGTATATATGAGATATGATCTATTTATACATTATATAAAATTTTAGTTTTAAATAATTTTAAGGCCGTTGGTGAGTAAAAATTGATAGCTGAGCTTGACAATAAAAAGTAAAGATATTTTTACCGATAGAAAAAATGGATTACCCTCTATTTAAAAAGAGTAATAACAATAAAATTTATGAATCTCTCTTTTGTTTGTGTATTGTTTTCTAAAAAATTTAATTTATCAATTAATATCATTTATGATCAGAATTAAATTCCGACTTCAAAATTCATAAACTTCTTTCTCGTCTTTAAACAATATTATTCAAGAGTTAAATTATTCGTTTGATTAAATATGTGGTTCGATTTTATTCAAACTAGACCTAAAAACATTTAATATTTGTTAGATCATGACTATATTCCCATACCATATCATCTTCTTAGCTTTAGTTTCAGCTAAATTCAACTATTACCATTGTTTCATGCCTCCTACACCAAGTAATTAGTTGACTTTTGTACAAATGTCAACCCCTTTTTATAACTCTTTAATTATTTAAAGAAAGTCAAACCCTATATACCCATTCATCCATGTATATGTATGGGTTTACACATGTGATGTAAATCATATTCAATTTTTTTGTGTGTAACAAAATAATTAGGGTTTAGTCCAAGAAAATATTATATTTATTTTGAAGGACTGACTAAATAAATATATTAAAAAGAAAGAGTCTACTCTGATATGATCTCTTGAGTCTTGACCACTAGGAAACATCAAAACCATTAGACTTTCCCTTGTTTTCTCATCAAAGTGGTATTCATATGTTATTATATGTAAATGTATCTACATTGGTCAAATTATGCCATTGATCCCTGCGTTATACGTAAATCGTGGCTTTAGCCCTTGTATTATACTTTAATTTGGTTAATCTTAGTTTATGTAGTTTTTTTTTTTAAGTTTCTAATTTGAACGGTGTAAGGATGGGTGATTGAATTACATGGATTTAAAATGATTGAATTGGAGAACAATAACTTAATCTACCACTTACGCACAGTACAAGGGATAATACAATTTAACTTAATAGGTTTAATGACGGCCATTGTGTCATGACCGAAATTTCAAAATTTAAAAAGTACGGACTAAAAATACCACAAATTACGCATTGTTGATTGTACATGGTCTGAAAAAAATACCAAACTAAGAGTATATTGACTAAATATGTAACTTACACATAATGCATGGACTAAAAATGTCAAATTAAAGTACAAGACTAAACATATCAAATTAGAATACATGGACTAAATCTAGAACTTATGAACAACGCAGGGAGTAAAAGAAGAATTTGACCATACGTATCATTTTGAGAATTGATTAGGTCAGGCTGCCTAGTATGTACTCTGATTAAATTCAAACCTACAGAAGTGTTGAAACAAAGCATCTATTTTGAGACCAATTCTTCACAATTATGTCCACACAATCCATTTTCTTTTTTCTGGTCAAAATATTTACCTCTTTGGCCGACAATTACTCGTATAAATGTATGTATGTAAGAATATATGTCATATGATTATTTCATATACTATTAATAAGATTTATTTTTAATCTATAAACGAGATTAATAATGATTTGTTTGTTCTTAATACATACTTAAACTATCATTTTTATTTTATTTTAGCCTCAAAAAATTATTAACATCCATTAAGAATGTGTTGTATTTTTTCAGATAAAATTATGTTTCGAGTGGAAGGATAATTCTCCCTTGTTTTTATTAAAAGTATATAAGATTTTGTTGTTATTATTGTTTGAGATATATGTCTATCTAGACACTCGATTTTCATTTATTTAACACTTTATCTTCCAATTTTTATTGCTATTTATACTTGTCCCAACGTTTTGAGCATTTTTTTAACGAAAATAATAGTTTTAAGTATTAAAATAGGGCAAGAAAAGTTCTATACCAAAATAGGAAAATGAATATGATTAAGAAATCAAAATAAACATTATAAATTAAGAGAGAAAAAAACTTTCCTCGTTGTACTACCTATTTATCTTGGGAGGTAAACTACTGCAATGATCGCTTATGTTTTCGTCGAGTACACACTGATTTTCAAATTTGACCAATAAGGTTATTTATATTTTCGATATGTAAACTTCTGGTCACTCGAAGTTAAGTGTTGTTAAATGGGTGACGTGGATGTTAAAGGAAAATTTATATAATTAAATATTTGGTCCTTGTTAGTTGCCTATTATATCAATTTGATCCTACTTTTAATTTAATTAAATAAATAAATGATCATTACAGGCACATGTCATCACCTAATTTTAATTTAATTAAATATGGCGATGACACGTGTCGGTACCTAATTGAGTGATTAATTTATTTAATTAAATTAAAATTAAGATCAAATTGATATAATGGTAACTAATATGGACCAAATGTGTAATTATATAAATTTTCCTTTAACAGCCACGTCACCCATTTAACGGCACTTAACTTTGAGTGACCAGAAATTTACAGATCGAAAACGTAATTGACCTTATTGGTCGAATTTAAAAATCGGTGACCAAAACTATACTGAGCGAAAACATAAGTGACCATTGTAGTAGTTTACCATATCTTGAAGTACTTGTTTTGTCTTCTATAATCATTTGATTTATTGGTCGAATAATTCAGATTAAATATTATAAAAACATTGTTATGAAGATAGTTTTCTTAACCAAATTTATTCTATTCATAACACTAAAATCCAAACTTCTAATCTTATTTAAGGACATAATACTTCATCTCAAATATTTATTTTTTAGTTTTGTTGGCTTCATGTCCATTAAAATAAAGAATAAAAACAAACACATACTTTTGATTTGGTTTTGTGTTCCCAATTTGCCTTTTTGATGCAAGTAAAGAACACTACACATGATTAAAAGTTAAAATATTCTCAGCTGGGTCACATATTATCTGGTATTTGATGGCATGACAATACTAACAAAACCATGGTTTTGGTTTTGCCCACAAATATGAACTCAAAGCACGATATTTTGAAGCCACCTTGGATGACTCGTTGACTTTTGAAACAGCTTCAAAATACAAAACCTAATAAGTAATAACCATCTTATATTAAATTAATTATATACGGTTAGATCAGAAAAATTGATACTTCTTAAATAAATATTTTAAATTTTGTAAGAAAATTTATCTATCTAAATATGATTAACCTCAATTCAACTTCGAACTTAATCAAAATTCTTGTAACTACTGAACATCAGAAGATCTGATGTTAAAAAAACATATTTTAAACCGAGTCAGAAGTTCGACGCTCTTTTAATTAAAATCTTGAACTTATCTCTCGAAACAGAATTTGATCCAACTCAACTTTAAACTTAATCATAATTCTTATAATTACCGGACTATAGAAGATTCGTTGAAATATCTCTATTTCATGCTTGAATAATCTAGTTGAATACAAACCAAGACATGGTATTCAATTTGACTGCTCGGTTGGTCCCAACATAGTAGGATTATTAATTTAATCACATAGGGGTGTTTTACCAACATGTGGTTTGTTTGTTAATCTTTGATTAATTAAATGTTTTTTTTTTTGAAAAAAGAATAGATTATTGAATTCAAGTGGCCCCCACCTTGGGTGCATCCATGGAGTCGAGATTATGGAGATGAATGAATGAGATTCTTTTGTGTCAACATCATCCTTCCAAACCAAAACCAAAACCAGAACTAGAAAAGAAAAAGGAAAGAAAAAAAAAAAGAAGAAAAATAGTACAATTATACGTGGATCCATTAATCGGTGGCGGATGCTTGAAACCCTTTAAAAGAGTAGTTGTAACTTTTTCTTCTTAAAGGTAAAAAGTATTTGCATACTTATTTGTGGGATTTTTTTTTGGATCACACTCTTAAATTTTTAAATCCGTCATTGCATTGTTATTAACATGTTAATAAAAGGACTAAATTGTGAAAGTTTGAAAGGTAGGAGGAATGGGAGCAGAAATAAACCAAGAAAAGTGGTTCCCTGAATCCATGTCAATGCCAACAACAGACCCAACACCGAGAGATTCAAGAGACGAATCTATGCTTCCTTGTATGGCGCTCAACAACAGCTATAGGGTATAGGGTATAGATGATTAGCAATAGCAGCAACTGATCCTCATTCCACCAGGCCCTCAACGTTTTGATTCCTTCCAATAAAGCTTATTTCTCAGCTCTTTTCTACATTGCAACACCAGCTCTTTAAAGGCAGGCGGTGCAATCAGATTTTTTAACCCAATATACCACAATGCTACAATCTGATTCTACAATTACATGTCGCGATGAGTATTAGAGAGTTAGTTTAAATGAAGTTGGTTGTGAGCTTTATTTTTGGAAGATAAAGAAGTAATTTCTTTCATTGTATAAATCAGAACATGTGCAATTCATTTTTTCCATATTCGATAATAATAAAAATTCATTTGTTTCAAACTCCTGATTACAACAAAAACCCAATCCTCAATTCCCTTCTAGGGTTTCAGCATCTTCTTCTTCTTCGATCTTTTAATCTTCCTAACTAAAATTAACATGGTATCAGTTGACTCAGCCGTTTCCCATCCATCTGAATCCATTCATTCTCATTGTATTTTTCTCAGCGGTGACACTTTCAACCTGTATTACATTCACCTAAACGAAAACTCTTCCATCGTCCTCACTTCCGCCCTTCTCAATGACAGCAATTATCATGCTTGGGCAAGATCAACGCGAATGGCGTTGATTTCTAAAAATAAGTTTCAATTCGTGGACGGGACGATCAAGGAAGTTTAAAAAGATAACGTGTGTTATCATTCATGGGTAAAATGCAACAATTTAGTATTGTCCTGGTTGCAGCGGGATATTGTTCCGGAGATTGCTCAAGGGTTATTTGGATCGATACAGCCTATGAGCTTTGGGCCGACCTCTTCGAACAGATTTAAGCAAGGAGATTTGTTGCGTATTTCAGATCTGCTTCAAGATTTCTACAATCTTCAGCAAGGTAGTCTCTCTGTCACTACCTTTCATACCCAATTAAAAATCATCTGGGACGAGATTTGTAATCTTCGTCCTCTTTCTTCATGTTCGTGTCTTGCGGTTCAGTACCGAAAGCAAGAGTTTATCTTGCGTTTTCTTAGGGGTCTAAATGATAAATTTTCGATTCTAAAATCTCAAATTTTAATGACAAAACCCCTTCCTCCCATCAATAAAATTTTCTCTATTGTTGTTCAACGTGAGCGAACTGTCAATACCTTTGCTATTCTCAATGATTCTAATATTTTTCTTGTTGATAGATATAATTCTAAAAAAAGATGAACATAGTGCCCCTAGGTATGATAATAGAGGTTCTGGGTCTGGTAAATTTTCTGGGAATGGTGTTAGTCGAAGACCTCTTTGTACCTACTGTAGTTTATATGGGCATTCAGTTGAAAAGTGTTATAAAAAAAACACGGTTATCCCCTGAGTATAAATATAGGTCTCAGTCAAAGTCAAATCTGGTTGGGGATCTTAATTTTGGTGATAATTGTGTTTCTAAAGATGAAGGTAATTCTGTTACTTTCACAAGAGAACAATATGTTGGTCTATTGAATCTTTTGCAAGAAAAGAATTCTGTCAACACTTCAAATTTTGTCAATGTATCTACTCAGAATTTTATTTCCTTTGTCAATGTTCTTTCTTCGAATTTTATTTCAACAGCACATGAAGAGCAAGGTACCATTCTTTCTTGTCTCAACTTAGATTCTACTGATTCTACTAATGTCATGTGGATTATTGATTCTAGTGCTATTGACCATATTATAAATTCTTTAAAAAAAATTCAAGAATATTCTATTGTTGATAATAAATTTGTTAAACTTCTAAATGGGCAATTGGTTAAAGTACTGCATATTGGTACCGTGCAACTTTCAAATGGTTCAGTTTTGTCTAATGCTCTTCATATATCTTTTTTAGTTTTAATTTCATTTATGTATCTTTGTTAACAAAATCAAATGTTATTTTTTAATTTTCTCTAATGATTACTGTTTATACAGGGTGTCACTCCTTGGAGGACGGTTGATATAACTAAACGAAGTAATGGTTTGTATCAACTTCAAACTTCTCTATTTAATAGTAGTTTTGTTAATTATAATATATGTAATGTTGATGCTTCTATTAATTCTGGGTTGCTATCTTTCAATTCTGATAATTCTGAAATTATGTTCTCTAGTTTTATTAATTCTGATAATTCTGTTAATTTTTTTCAACTATGGCATGCTAGATTAAGACACCCTTCAAGTCTTAGGATGAAACACTTTGCTGATTTATGTGATAAAATTTTCTTAGTTCAAAATTCTAGTTCTTTAAAATTTACTTCTTGTGATGTTTGTAGTCTTGCTAAACATAAGAGACTCTATTTTCCTTCTAGTAATTCTACTTCTGAATCTGTGTTTGACCTTATGCATGTTGATATTTGTGGACCTTTCTCAATTGAAAGCATTTATGATCATAAGTATTTTTTTACTGTTGTAGATGATATAAGTAAATTTGTTTGGATTTTTCTTATGAAGTATAAATCTGATTCTAAAAATCTTATTATAAAATTCTTTAATTTTGTTAAAATTCAGTTTTTAAAACAAATTAAAAGCATACGTTCAGATAATGCAAAGGAATTTAATTTAACTGGTTTCTTTAGCTCTAAGGGAGTTATTCATCAAACCTCGTGCACTCATACCCCTCAACAAAACAACATTATTAAAAGGAAACATCAACATTTGTTGTTTGTTGCAAGGGCTTTACGTTTTCAAGCTAATTTGCCTCTTCCTTTTTGGATTGATTGTATTCTTCACTCTGCTTTTCTTATTAACATCACACCCACTCCTATATTGGGAAATAAGACTCCTTATGAAATGTTATTTTAAAACAAACCTGTCCTTGAAAACTTAAAGGTCTTTGGGTGTCTTGCATATGCTTCAGTTCTACCTAAGGCAAAGACTAAAATGCATCCAAGAACAACTAAATACATCTTTCTTGGATATCCTAAAAACACTAAGGGATACAAACTGTTTGATCTATATTCTAGAAATATTTTTATATCCAGAGATGTCACATTTACTGAAAATAATTTTCCATTCATTACTAGTTCAGTTTCTACAAATATTGTTTTTCCTAGTCATGTCCCTAATACTACTTTGGATAACATAATATCAACTGAACTTGCTTCATCTAATCTTGATAATCAAGTTGAAAGTAATTTTGACAGTTTAGATGATCATTGTTCTCAGGATATTTCAATTGTTGTTCCAACAGTTCCATCTGTTGTTTCAACAAAATTACCTAGTTTAAATGCTACTAATGATCAATCTTCTAGTTTGTTCCCCACTACAGTTAGACCATCAAGGACTATCAAGTTGCCTCAAAGGTTGAATGACTACCAAGTTACTCTACCCAAGCCAAGGACTACACCTCATAGTATTAACCATGTGTTATCTTATGAAAATTTTTCTTTTTCACATCAATCATTTATTGTTTTTGTTGATTCTTTAGTTGAACCAAAAAACATATAAACATGCAATATTACATGATTGTTGGAAAGTAGCAATGAATGAGGAAATTTTAGCTTTAGAAACCAATCATGCATGGGATTTAGTCCCTTTACCTCCTGATAAGAAAAATATTGGGTGCAAATGGATTTTTAAAGTAAAATTAAAATCTGATGGTTCCCTTGATAGATACAAAGCTAGGCTTGTAGCTAAGGGTCATACCCAGGAGTCAGGAGTTGATTTTTTAAATACATTCAGTCCAGTAGCTAAAATTACCACTATAAAGACTCTAATGGTTGTTGTAGCCTCTCAAAACTGGTTTTTACATCAATTAGATATTAACAATGCATTTTTTCATGGTTTTTAAGTGAAGAAGTTTACATAGAATTACCACTTGACTTTGTTGCTTAGCCTGGATTAGTTTGTAAACTCAACAAGAGTTTGTATGGTCTTAAACAAGCTAGCAGACAGTGAAATGAAAGACTTATTGAATCTTTATGTAGTCAAGGGTTTAAACAATGCACTTATGATTCTAGTCTATTCATAAAAGCTGCATGTTCCAATTTTCTTGCATTAGTCATTTATGTAAATGACATTATACTTGCTGGAACAAATTTAACTGAAATATAATATGTTAAACAGTTTTTACATGCTACCTTTAAAATTAAAGATATAGGGAATTTAAAATACTTCCTAAGGTTAGAAGTTGCTCGTTCTAATACTGAAATAAACCTTTGCCAAGAAAATATACATTATAATTGTTAAAGGATACATGTTTTTAGAGTCTAAAACTACTTCTACACCTTTAGCCTCAAAGAAAAGGTTATCTCAAATCGATGGTGATGTTTTACATGATATTACTTCTTATAGAAGGCTAATTGGGAAATTTTTATATCTCACTAACACTAGACTTGATATTTCTTTTGTTGTGCAACAATTATCTCAATTCTTATCTGTTCCTACTATTGAACATATGATTGTTGCACATAGAATTTTTAGGTACCTTAAAGGTACCCCTTGTTAGGGTCTTTTTTTTCCTGCTAAGAACCAGTTAACTCTAAATGCCTTTTCCGATTCTGATTGGGCTTCTTGCCCTGATACAAGGAGGTCCACTACTGGTTTCTGTATTTTTCTAGGCTCAGCTTTAATATCTTGGAAATTAAAGAAACAACAAACAATCTCTCGATCCTCCAGCGAAGCTGAATATCGAGCCTTTGCTAATGTTACTTGTGAAGTTCAATGGCTTCAATATTTGTTTTCTGATTTACAATTACATTTTTCTTTTGCAAATCAATTTTGTGATAACTTATATGCTATTAAACTTGCAGAGAAACCAGTTCATCAGGAACGGACAAAGCATATAGAAATTGACTGCCATTTGATTCATGAAAAAGTTCTACAAGAGTTGATAAATCTTCTGCATGTTGCTTCTCACAACCATCTAGCTGACTGCTTCACCAAAGCTCTCACCAATCCTACCTTTAAGGATGCCATTTCCAAGTTGGGCATATAAAACTTGTATGCTCCACCTTGAGAGGGGCTATTAGAGAGTTAGTTAGGAGCTAGTTTAAAGAAAGTTGGTTGTTAACTTTATTTCTAGAGGACAAAGAAGTAATTTCTTTCATTGTATAAATCAGCATATGTGTAATTCATTTTTCCATATTCGATAATAATAAAAGAAAATCCATTTGTTTCTCTCTCTCGATTACAACAGAAACCAAATCCCCAATTCCCTTCTAGGATTTCAGCATCTTCTTCTTCTTCGACCTTTCAATCTTCCTAACCAAAATTAACAATGAGCTTGTAGAACTAATGTTTTGATATAATAATTGAAAAATGTTTTGGACTAATTTGAAAAGAATTTAAAACTTGGTTTTAAGTCCAAACAACTTGAAATTATGTTTGAAGTATTTTAAAAGGTTTTTGGCAATGTTTTTACTAATTTTAAATAGCCAAACTTGACTTTCCAAGTTACCCGTATCGATACGGCTGTACCCGTATCGATACCTTTTTGCCCTAGTTTGGTCACTGTCAAAACCCGTATCGAAACAGGCTTAGTCGTTTCGATACGGACCAGGATCGTTTCGATACGCCTGGTAAGCATACCGATCCCCTTTCAACCACCCCAACGGCTACTTTCCCAACGGTCATTTAAAAGTGAACCTGTATCGATACACCCTCAAGCGTATCGATACGCCCAGGCTAGCAAGAGCCCAACGGCTAGTTTCTGATGAATTTCGTACCGATACGGATCCAAGTGTATCGATACGGATGGCTGCGGAACAGCATTAATGAAGGGAAATAATGTCCTCAACAGCTCCAATTTGATCCCAACGGCTACAAACTCAACTGAGAGTATAAAAGGGACCTCCAAGCATCAAGTAAAGGCTAATGCTCATATTGTCAAACAACAAATGATCAAATATTGTCTTAGTGCTTAAATTGTCAATTCTTGTATAGACAAACACTAGTGAGCCTAAATTGTCAAATTTGCTCAAGTGTTTTAGGTTTTGGGTGAGTGCTTTAATTGTGCAAACAAACACCTTTTAGAGGGATTTGTGTTTGCTTTCTTTATCTATTTATAAGAGAGGGTTTCAATCAAGGCTTTGGGTAGAAAACTTGATTGTGTATAAGGGTTACCTCTTAAGCCTAGAAAAAAGGACGAATCAATAGTGGATTAATTGAGAAATCCTTAGTGGGGAGCTAAGGTAGTGGATGTAGACCTTGGTTAGAAGGTTAAACCACTATAAATTATTGTGTTTATTTACATTCTAGCTTCCACAACCCTTCAACCCAAAAATCTACCTCTCCACCACTTGGTGAGCCACATCAGTTGAACGAATCGAGCCCCACACAACTGAACAGAGCTCCATTTGATCCTGGCGAAGATCGAAACAACTTCTTTAATGGCTATTAATTCAGCTGTAGTTGGGTATGATATGCCAATGGATTTTGAGACTTAAATATATATGTAGTATATACAAAATATTATTTTAATACACAAGTTTGTGTAAACTTTAGTTTATACAACCTTTCAATTTTAGAGTTTAAGGTTTTAGTTTAAGAGTTTAGTATGTAGGGTGTAGAATTTAAGGTTTATTATTAGTATTTAGAGTTTAAAATTTAGGGTTTAAAGTTTTAGAATACTAAGATTTGGGATTTAAGTTTTAAATTTTATAGAAGAGTTGTGTAAAGTTTTTTACAAACTTTACACAACTTGTGCATCAAAATATAACCATATATATGATCAAATATTTAATATTATAGATTAATTTGATTAATTAATCATTTACGAGCAGAACTAATCGATAATTAAATTTAAAAAAAATCGTAAAATGGGTATAATATGCAATTCTCAGACTCAAATAATGGCTATTTTGGTCAGATATTCCCTTTTGGAAATTTATCTAGAAAATAACCCCCTTAGAAGAACATTTGAAAAAATACCCCTCATTTGGCCCACGTCAGGGTAAATTACGTTCTGCAGGATGCGATTTCTAAAATCTCGTCCTATAGGGTGCGACTTCGGTCCACATCAAATTATATTATCTAGTATTCAATTTTTTTAAAATAAATTAAAGTCGCATTCTACAGGATGCGTCTTCTACGAGAATTTCAAACAACTCGTCGCGAAATTATCGAAAATTATGCAAAAGTTGCGTTCTGCAGAATGCGATTTTCGACTATTCTTATTGTTTAAACAAAGCTCGATAGGGTTGTTCAGGGTTAATTTTCATGGTCTTGGGGGATAATTTTTCATGTGTTTGATCTTTCACCTCATAGTAGTGATGCATCTCTTCAAAACAGTGTAAAAATCGACGTATGTAAGGCATCCTAAACGGTGTAAAAATGCGTTAAAAATGCTACCTTGCCACGTTTCTTTACATGAAAGAAATAGGAACATGGGTCGTTAGGATTGTTTATGGTTAATTTGCATGGTCTAGAGGGATAATTTTTCATGGTTTTTGATCTTTTACGTCATAGTAATGACGCATCTCTTCAAAACGGTGTAAAAATCGGCGTATATAAAGCATCTGAAACGGTATATAAATCACGTTAAAAATGCTACCTTGCTATGTTTCTTTGAATGAAGAAAATGGAAACATGGGTCGGTAGTGATGTTTGAGTTGATTTTGTGGTAATTTCACGGGTTTTTTTGTTATTTAACTTTCACGTCGTAGTACGGGAACACATGTTTACAATGGTGCAGAAATTGACATGTAAAAGGCATTCTAAAGAGTGTAGAAATTGTGTTAAAATGCTATCTTGGTATATTCCTTTGCATTAAGAAAATGGAAACATGGGTCGATATTCATGTTTTAGTCGATCTTGTTGTTTTAATGTATGGTCGTGGTTTTTTTGTTATATAACTTTCACATGGTAGTACGAGAACACATGTTTACATTAGTACGAGAATACATGTTATTTAAGATTAAAACATTATAGTTACAATTGCAATTAGTTGATTCGAGGGCGAGTCCTAGAAGGACATTTTCTGATGTCGTGTCCAGAGTTCTTACAATTTCCACACAACTTAGGTTGATCGGTCCATTCTCGAGGAACCATATCCTCGGCACAATGAATCCTACTTGACTTGGGTGACCTTTTTTGTTGCGTCGCATAGATTCATTTTGTCGAATCTTAGGTTCATTTTCAACCACATCAGGATGTCGTTTATTTCCGATCGGAGGAAACTTAGATCAATATACTTTGAAAACGTTTTCAAGTCTGTATACATGATCAACGAGTGTCATTGTGTCAAAATGAACGGATGCACATGCAGCGAAGACGAGCGCACACGGTTACTTGAATGTCTGGAAGACTCCGCAATCGCATGTTTGCTCTTGTAGGTTAACAACGTAGTTGTGGTGCATAATTCCTTTAAGTGGTCGTGAAAATTCAGTAATCGTAAAGCTATGTTGGGGACGAGAGAAGCATGTGACACCCATCGCGTTTGTTTGCGCACGGTATATCTGAAATTTTTGCTGGAGATCTGGATAGAACCTGTGGCCACCTGCCATCCAGTTCGTAGCTTGTTTTACGAGGGTTGCAAAAAGGGTAGCCCGTCGATAATATGTTGCCTTCAGAACTAATGTGATAGGTAAATGGCGTGTTCCCTTTAGAGACGAATTGATCACCTCAGCCAAGTCCATCGTCATGTGACCATATCGACGACCCCCATCATAACATCGCATTCATTTCTCCCTCGGGATATCAAGAAGATAGTCATATCCAAATTGATTTCTAACTTTCATTTCTTCTAGCAGCTCTTCAACCAGTTCTACTCGGTGTGTGTTTCTTATTCAAAAAAATGAAATAATTAACGAGAATTAATAATAATAGGCAAATTAATTTATAATTTTGAGAGTGGAATGCATACCCATGCGAAGAACCAATATATGCTCATCATTGTTCTTATACATCTGGTAGTAATTTGCAGCAATGTGAGGCAGACTGTACCGATGATGAATATAAGGAGGTTCTCAAGACTGTTCTAAACGTTGGATTGATCCCTGCGCCTTTGCCTGAAATAATACATATGACGTCTGGTCTTACCCGTAGGACACGACGTTTTGGATCCAATTTGGCACAATGGTTTGGAATCCGACATTTCGTTCAGAAAATGTTACAAAGAGTTCTAAAGGCCATCCCATGGAATACTGCGTATGGATGTTGATCATCATTTGCACATCTTCGCCGTATTTCACATTGAATATTGTGAAATAAAGCGAATCTATCGACGAAGGTAGTCGATACCTCAGTGAGTGTAACCCCCCGGAAGCATGTGGAATCTTCATCTTTAGCGCTCGCTTCAACCTTTAATACGTTACTCTGATCGAAATCTGTAGCATAACATTGCTGGGGGACTGAAATATGACACTGAGTTCAGCATCAGGGATCATCTGACCATCGTAGTGAACCAGAGCATCCACTATTTTTGATATTGTTAAAAAAATTGAAGCAATGTTTCTTCTTCGCACACAGAATGCTTTGAACGTTGGTCAAAAAAATTTGTTGGCTGTAAATTTTTTTATCCTCCTATTTAATAAAATGGGAGGTGACGTGACGTGTGAGCAGAGACAAAGCGTAACTTGCGTCGTATAAAACACGAGTTGTGCCAGTTTTGCAGATTCCTGACGTATCAGAAGAAATCGCGTTTTATAGAACGCAAGTTGTGCCAGCTTTGCAGTATATGTACCCTGTCAGGGAAAATTCGTTTTATAGAACGCAAGTTTTGCCATCTTTCTGATTCCTCAGAGAACTCGCGTTTATAGAACGCGAGTTTCGCCAGCTTTCTGATTCCTCAGAGAAGTCACGTTTTATCATCCTATTTAATAAAATGGGAGGTGATGTGACGTGTGAGCAGAGACAAAGCGTAACTCGCGTCATATAAAACGAGAGTTGTGCCAGCTTTGCGGATTCTTGACGTGTCAGGAGAAATCGCGTTTTATAGAACGCAAGTTGTGCCAGCTTTGTAGTATACGTATCGTGTCAGGAAAAATCACATTTTATAGAACACAAATTTTGTCAGCTTTCTAATTCCTCAGAGAACTCGCGTTTATAAAACATGAGTTTCGCTAGCTTTCTGGTTCCTCAAAAAAGTCGTGTTTTATCATCATATTTAATAAAATGAGGTGATGTGACGTGTAAGTAGAGGCAAAGCGTAACTCGCGTCGTATAAAATGCGAGTTGTGGCAGCTTTGCGAATTCCTGACATGTCAAGAGAAATCGTGTTTTATAGAATGTAAGTTGTGCCAGCTTTGCAGTATACGTACCGTGTCAGGAGAAATCGCGTTTTATAAAACGCAAGTTGTGCCAGCTTTCTGATTCTTCAGAGAACTTGCTTTATAGAATGCGAGTTTCGCTAGCTTTATGATTCTTCGGAGAAGTCGCGTTTTACCCTCCTATTTAAAAAAAAATGAGAGGTGACGTGACGTGTGAGTAGAGACAAAGCGTAACTCGTCGTATGATAAATTAAACTATATAAAGGAATATAAAAAATACATATTTAAATAAATAACAATATATAATAAAATAAAAGTAAATAAAATTTACATTTCTCTGATGATAATCGAACATGTGCTTGTGATCTAATCTTATCAAATCTGTCATTATATCAAACATGAAAAATTAACTCAAAAATTAAAAGAAAATAAATCTGAGAGAGTGATTATTTTTGGTTTGGGGTAAAATGAGAATGGAGACTAATTTATAGTAGAAATCGCCCCAATGAGACTGTTTAAAGAAAATCGCATCTTGCATGATGCAACTTTTAAAAATCGCGCCCTACGAAATATATTTTCTTTATAACTCTAACGCGGTAATTAAATTTTCAACTCATAGAATCGTTTAAAATTCTCGTAGAAGTCGCATCCTGTAGAATGCGACTTTAATTTTTTTTAAATAAATACCAGATAATATAATTCACATCAGACTTAGAACAAAATTTTAAAAATCTCGCGAGCTAAATGGGGTATCTTCCAAATGTCCCTCTAAAGGGGTTATTTTTCCAGATAAATTCTGGAAAGGAAATATCCGGCCAAATTAGCCATCAGATAATAGTACCTCAAGAAAGAATTAACCCAAGGTGATGAAAATATGCCACTAAGTGGCCAGAAGCTGCTATTTCCAAATTTATTGAGCATCACAGATTGCACAGCTTCCTCATGTATTGAGTAACAGAAACGAAAACTTGTCACTGAACACTGAATAAACGAAATGAAGTTTTGATCTAATCCCAAATAGAAAAGAAACCTCAGTCATTAAAAGAAAAAACAAATATCTACATAAATATAATGTTATTGCTCCAACCCCACACAGCCTACACCACAACCGTGTTCAATAGTATGCTTTTCGAGGATTGTTCTGCAAAAAAATATATACCAACACATTATTAGATCAATTCAAGGCCAAAATGTCATCCATCTACTTACATGAACCACACCACTGTCCACAAAGGAAGAGATTAAGTACCAGGGGATTTGGTCTGTATCGATAGCCGAGCATCATCCGCTTCTTGTATTGCTCGTATATGTCATCTTCTGGGGTCACTTCTCCAGGATTATGAGCGCCGACCCCCAAATTGTTCATCTTTACATCGCCAGCCATGATTGGATCTGAAATCCCATTCCTCGAACTCCCTAAACCATCACCTGTAAACCACGCAGCCAAGATGTTAAACTTCCCCCTTTTTGGTTAAACACAGACCATTCCAGAAACAAGCAAGCATACGAATTAAAGAGAAAAGGTAAATCACCTTCTTTCCAACCCATTTTCGACAAAAGTTTATGCCCAACATTATCGGATTGGATCTTTGCCTTCTGCGCAGTCTCCTTTGCAGCTTTTTGTGCAGCAGCATCATTGCAGGAAGACAAGAACTTTTCAAGCTCTTCCTGTGGGATATAATCGCCCATGTGATGACCTTTCTTCGAAGGAGCAGCTACACCAAAAGAAAGAGGGAAATGCGTTTTAGAAGGAAGAGAAAACAGAGAACACATATACACACATTTCAATCAGGATAAAGATTCACCTTGAAGGGAAGCGGGTGGTGGCATCTCATCTTTGGACTGCTTAGGTGCTCTCATCTTCTCTTCCTGAGCAGCTTTCTTCATGTAAAACTCCATCATCGCAATAGGATCTGCACCTGGTGGTGCACTGGATGAGCCTGAACCTTAGAAAAGCAAACATCAGGCAAACAAAATTGTCCATTGGTAATGTCTGCTGATGCCAATATATAATTGCAAGTTGATAATACTCTACGAATGTTTATAACAAATTACACTCTAGAAGGATGATTATCATTAACCGACAATCATAGGTGTAGAATAGCCAAAAAATAGAACAGTTACTATTAAAACCCAATAACAGGATAATAGCACACTTTCAGATTATTTAAAAATCAGTCAACAGCCTTTAAACAGACAGATGGACATAGAGTAGACATTTGAAGCATACACTGGAGATATGAAAGAATGATAATTTTTCACACAAAGAACCTGATAACCCTAGTAACTGCAAGCAAAGGAAAGCCAAAATCCATTGATCCAATAAAAAAATTAGCAGCAAATATTGCATGACTCATCACCTGCTCTTCCCACTGAATTTGCTGAAGATCTAGGCTCATCACTTTCATACAAAGCAGAGGCAGGTGTTTGATAACTTGATTGCCGTGGAACTGCCCTAATAGAGCTGCTTGTGGATTTGGGAGCTGAAATGCATGCACGTTAATCATGTCATTACACAAGGACAAGACATAACACCTTCAAATATTCAACAATCTTAAATTTATTAAGATTTGCGAAGCCATTTTCGAGCCTAATCAAACATGACCGAGAACTTCATTATTCATTATCTGGTGTAGAACAGAAAACTGAATGGCAAGAAGAAATAATAGCAAAAGTAACTTTTTAAATCAAATAAAACTGCCACAAAAGTTTGCAGTCAGAGCATACTGATCCAAACAGTTCCAATCTGACAGAACGGTCAAGTGGGAAAAGGTGACAAACCACTTTGAGGAGTGTGCTGTTCCTTGTTCTCTGAAAGAGCTTTTTCCTCTTCAGCAAGACGGTATGCATAGTATTTGTAATCGGAACAACTCTCATCAAAAAGGAATCTGAACACAGTAATATATCAAATACACAAAACATGGAGACCCAAAAGCAAAAAGAATGCACTCATGGATACAAAAACATATTGAACAAAAAAGATTGATGCAAAATGAACATACTTGAAAGGTGTGTCTCCAGGGTTTTTTTGACGAGTAATATGTTCAAACTGCCTTCCATTTTTGGCAACAAAACTAGCTAGTTTGTCAGCAACTTTCTTCACAGTGAGATCACTTGGGGAAGGTGGTGCTGCATATCACTTATAAAACTGATTAATACCAAGTGCATCAAGAAGAGAATGCAAATTACTCTTGTAGCAGGCGTGCCACATATTCCAAATCTTTCATTGAACATCTCTTTCCACCAATGTTGATTGGTAATTAAGATATAAGCTGCATTCATGAGACAAGAAATATTCAAGAATGTTTTGCCCTCTTCATCTACCACTTTAAGATCAGAGAAGATGGCCAGATGACTTCATAGATCACAGCAGTTTATGAAGGGGACTATTTAACCTAGACACCCATTAATTGTTCCTTTACGAGAAGAGAAAAATAAGAAGTTTCATCTAGACCTCTATTCAATTCGGTGAGAACATAACCAGAAACAAAATAAACAACTAATCCAAAAATTCATAAGCCCATTCTAGTTGAAAATGCATCTGACAGGCAACCTAAGCATGTAAAACCCTCGAGTACCAACCGTCACCAACAGCAACACAACAATAAAAAACAGTAATTACCAACATCCACTTGTTTTGAAGCTTGTTCAGAAGCATCTGCTCGAGCCAATTTTAGCTTTTTAATTGGTTTTTCATCCACCAACTTTCCTGCATCCTGGTCCTCTTCATCCTCATCTACATCCAACTTAACAGGGGGTGCCACAAGCTTCGATTTCTGTTTCAAGCTGAAGGCAAGTTTGCCTCCCGAAAGAGTTTGGGCGGACTTGCGTTCTGTGGCTACTTTATTTAAAGAAAAAGAAGTCTTGACAGCTGAAGACCCTTTTACAACAATGGGTGGTTTAGATTCCTCTAATGCTGCAGCCTTATCTTTGTTATCTTTCTGTTGTTGAAGCTGTTTAAACCTCTCCATGAAGGAACCATCATTAACAAAAAGGCTAGATGGCACTCCTTTCTCCATTGGCAAAGAGAAGCCAAACAACACTTAAAACGCTATTGACAGGAAGAAATCACCGCTGGACAAGTAAAAGCTTCCAAGATATTTAGATGTTGCAGTGGGTCTTAAGGTATGACCATTATAACAGCACATGATATTACTATATCACACACGAGAGAGAGAAAAAAAACAAAAATAACCTCAGCAGTTAAACATAAAAGAGAACGATAAAATTCGCATAGCCGAAATCGAAATAGGACCGATTACAACCATCAGCTGATCAATCGGATTCTCCTAGAACATAATTTGGGGTTCTTTAAAAAAACACAACCCCAAATAGACAAAAGCAACCTAGGCAGATAACAAATAACAACACAATAGATTCAGATCTATGAAGAACGGGAATCATCGGATCCGATCGGAACGGAAATCTGGTGACTACGGGATTCGGAAAAACAGAAACATAAAGGAAAGGGGACAATACCGGAAGCGACAAATCGACGGCGGCAGAACCGCCGTGAGAGGAATAGGCGAAGCAGAAAAAGAACAGGCAAAGAAAGATGGATGGCTTACCTGAAGAGAAGAAGATATTGTGGTTTTCGAGTTTCGATCTGAGCCTTCAAATCGGAAAATAAGAGAGAAATTTTGCCTTCAAGTCGGTTAGGTTTGGAGAAAAGGAAATTTAGTTATAATATATATTTTTCTGCAATACATCACGTCACCACAAAAAATAATATATAAATACTTTTGTAATACTGTAAAGGCTGCTTAATGCACAACTTTCTTTCTTTTTCTTTTTGATAGGAAGGCTTAATGCACAATTTGTCCCTAATTTTTTTATTTTGGTGTTTAACATATTTTTTTTGGTTCATATAGCTCTAATGTTTGTAATGTTATTTATTTTGCCTCATTATGTTTCTCTTCATTCTATTTCTCTTGCCGTAAGAAAAAATCAGTCAATAATATTGTGTCGTGTCATTTTTTTATTAAAATTAATTTGTTTGATTTTATTTAAAAAGGTAAATGTCATATTAAATTTGTTAAATATTTTTATTCAATAGAGCCATTAAATAGTTTATTTTACCTAAAATTAACTCTTATTTGTCTCTAAATTTTATACATTTAAAATTTGATTGAATTGACATCATTGATTAAATTAATATCAATTTAGTTGAGAAATTGTAGAAATAATTTTTATTTTAAATAATATTGAGAATTTGGCCGGTTGATTAAACTGTTTATTTTTATTCTCTCATATTCTCTCAGGTCATGAGTTCTAAACTCGTTAGGAGTTCTCTTTTTACACTCCTCTAGGTAAATTAAAATTTGTAAAAAAAGTAATGTAAAACTTATTATAATATTTATTATTTATATCTATAGTATTTATCAAACAAAATATCGAATTGATGTCACAAATCAACTTGACACCAACTTGTTTAAAAAGTAAAATGATTAAAATAACATCATTTATTAGAATAATATATATTATTTTAAAGAAATTGTTGTCTTTTCACGAATGTATAAATATTTTAAAAAAATATATACACAAAGCATATATGTTAGCCCTTAGTTGACGTTGGCCCAAGCACATGGAACCATAAAATGCTTGAAATAGTCAGGTCCAGTCTAAATTTTGGGCCCGAAGAACCGTACGAACAGATTTAATTAGAGGCGTTCAAACGGTTAATTTGATTATTCACTGAACCGTATTACACAAAATAAAAATAATTATTTTTTTATATTTAATCATTAATCGAATTAAAATTCTTCAAAAATTACTAACCGAATCAAACAAAATTAAATTAATTTGTTCAAATTTTTGCAATAATTGTTTTTTTAAACATTTTTTCACAAATTTAGTTTAGATTTATTTAACTAATACTTATAAATATATTATATAGGGTAGGTCGTGGGAGAGATAAAGAGGAAATTTGGTAGGTCTTAGGACCCATGAGGGTGGTGGGACAAGAATAATTTTAGTCTTATGAGTCGCGAACATGAATGATTTTAAATTTTATTTTCGCAAAAAAAGACAGAAATAAAAATAAAAAATCTTAAAAAAATTAATGTAAAAAGAACTGCCTCACACTACATCGCACATAATAAGTGAGGAGTGTGAAAACGGTGACATGGTTGCCGGAATAGTGAACGACGGTGGTGGTTTGTGAGTGAGAGAGATGAGGAAGATACGACAGATAAGGATTCTAAAATACAGAGAAATGGGAATAGGAAATTTTATTAATAATGGACCATATTTTGGATTACAATGATATTGGCTATTTATAGCCCAAACTAATAACAAACTCAGCAACCTAACAATTTCAACTAATTAATAACAAACCTTTGACAAACCAATTAACAATTCTGCTAAACAATTCTTATTCTAACATTCACCCTGCTTTCTAATTTTTCTGAACTTCTTCATCTTCTTCAATGAGTTGACTGATTGTCTAAGCTGGATTGTTAGCTGGTAAACAATGAATTGAAAACAAACACAGTGGTCAAAGTGAGCTAGTAGAGATGATAAAGATGCCTTCTTCCTTCAATCATCATTCTTTCATTCAGAGTTCCGTTAGAAATAAAATTTATATTTCTTACTCGGTGGTTTACTGATAATCGAAGGTGTTCTTCATCCTTTCATTCTTCTTTACTCACCTTTTTGTCATACATTTTTTTTCTCATTCAGAACTCCTTCAGAAATTTGACATTTTCAGAAATTTGACATTAACAAAATCATCCAAACCTTTAGCACTAGTGACCAACATTCTATACCAACTGGGAACCAATTACCACAGCTCAGAACCAACAAGCAGATATAGCAAAGATGTTCGGCTCATAATTTCTTCAGCAATCCAACTCATTTGTAATCCTAGAAAGTATGAAAAACATAGCAGAAAAAATACGAATCGCTGAATGCTTGGTTGGAGATGAGACCGAAATGATTATCTTTACTGCTAGAAATGAACAAGTGGACTTAATGAAGGAGGGGACTACTGTAACTTTTCGCAATACAAAAAATGACATGTTTAAAGGATCAATGAGGCTTGCCGTAGACAAGTGGGGTCGTGTTGAGGTTGCTGAACCTGTTAATTTCACAAATATTTTAATGATGCAGAAATGCTTCTTTGCTCCGATGATATGAATCTTAGTGCCACGTCTAATGTTCAAATTGATACTTCAGATTTGTGCAATACCCAACCTGAGTCTCGGGTTAATGTTGTTCAAAAGCAAGCAATTCGAACTCCTCTAAAAGTTGTTTACAAAGGTCGAAAGTCTTTCTTACACGCAGCCCCTAAGATTGCATCTTCTGTTGCTTACCCATTTGCTTTCACTAAACCCTGTGGTTTCCATAGAGATGTTACTCTGAAGGATATAAACCATCGAATCTGATCTCCACCACCATCAAAATCAGAACAAAACAATGAAGGTAGAAAATAAATGGTCTATTATTCAAAACAGAACCTAAGCTAGCATTACTATGTGTCACTATGTGAATTCCCAAATTATCCTCAAAAGCACAACCGGCAACCAATCTCTAGTCTACACCAAGTGTAGCACTAGCAAAACCCAAATCATCACACAATCGCCAAGTAGTCATGCAATCAACAAAGAAGCAACAACAATCCAATGCATTAAATGAAAGCACAACCAAACAAGATATCAGTAGAGGAAACTGACGCCATTGACGCTGGGAATGAATAGCGATGAACCAGATCCGAATGAAAGCAGCAGAAGAATGAAGATTGAGAGGCAGGATCAAACCCGAGATGAAAGCGGCGAATATTTGACAGCAATCGAAAAGCAAAGCGGCAAAGCACAAACGGTGAACAAGAGTGCGATAAATCAGATCTCAAACGACAGCAGCGGAACAAAGACGACGCCAGGATCTTCAATGACGAATGATACCATGTGAAAACGGTGACATGGTTGTCGGAATAGTGAACGACGGTGGTGGTTTGTGAGTGAGAGAGATGAGGAAGATACGGCAGATAGGGATTCTAAAATACAGAGAAATGAGAATATGAAATTTTATTAATAATGGACCATATTTTGGATTACAATGATATTGGCTATTTATAGCCCAAACTAATAACAAACTCAGCAACCTAACAATTTCAACTGATTAATAACAAACCTTTAACAAACCAATTAACAATTCTGCTAAACAATTCTTATTCTAACAAGGAGTTCACTATCCTGAATGACACTGATTATGCACATACATTTAATGCTTCTTAAGTAAGGTCAAATATGTTTTGTCACAAAATGCATAATAATTAGACCAACAAACAGCTGGTTTAGCAAAATAAAATATTAAGGCCCTGTTTGGCAATTAGCGGATAGTTGATAGCGGATTACATTAGCTGATAGCTGATTGCATTAGCTGATTTGACTAGCGGATTGTATTAGCTGATTGTATAAAAGTGTTTGGTAAAATTAACTGATAGCTGATAACTGTTTGATTATTTAAACAAGTAAAATGACATATAAGGACATGATTATATTCAATACCTGTTTGAATAATTTATCAGTTATGAATATTTTGAATCTAATAAATATTAATTAGATTTGTAAAAATTATTTTTAATATAAATTTTCTAAACACATTTGAAAGATTTATATATTAATTTATTATTTATATAATTATTAAAAAAATTATATGCACATATAAATATGTGATAATAAAAAAATAAAATTATCTTACAAATGTCGTCATATAAATTAGTAGTAACAACAAATGAGTCCAATATTTAATATGTTATTATTTATATTAAAAATGTTATTATTTAATTTAGGTTATTTGGAGATTTTTTGTAATTGTTAAGGGTAAAAGAGTCATTACAACTATAATATCAAACCTCTAATCTCAAAAAGCTCATATTAGGAGCTTTTTCAAAATTAACTTTTTCACCCCCAATCCGCTCTTTCAATCCCCTATTTACCAAACATCAATATTAACGGATTTGACTAGTCAAATCTCTAATTATACCTCAAACCTCTAATTTTGCCCAAACCGTTGTTTACCAAACATGGCCTAAGTCTATTAAATCAGATTACAATTTGGAATTTTGATGTTTTATAAGGAGAAATTTAATTTTAGATGGCCGTCCTATTCTCATATTAAATTCGATTAATAAATTGAATATTTAGTAGTTAAACTAAATCATGTATATAATAACAATTCGAGTAATTGAGTAACTATTTTGGGTTTTATTTTGATGCACAAGTTGTGTAAATTTTTTTTACACAATCCTTTTATAAAATTTAAAATCTAAATCACAAACCCTAGCAACCTAAACCCTAAACCCTAAGCCCTAAACTCTAAACTCTAAATTCTAACCATAAACCTTAAATTATATAGCCTACATACTAAACCCCTAAACCTTAACATAAAACCCTAAACCTTAAACCCTAAAATTAATGGGCTTGTGTAAACTAAAGTTTACACAGCTTGTGCATCAAAGTATTTTCCAACTATTTTTTAATAATTCAATTTATGGTCATTTTATAACAACATAATAAATTTAAGGGTAAACTATCTGTTTGACCACCAAACTATTGAGAAAGTTTTAAAATGACCACCATAAAAAAAAAACTATTAAAATGAGATTATTTTGGCCACCTGCCGTTAAGTGTCTAACGGAAGGTGACGTGGCAGTTAAAAAATTAAAGGTATAATTACACATTTGGTCCTTACTATTTACACATTTTTTCAATTTAGTCCTAATTTTAAACTAATAAAATAAATTAATTAGGTGGTGACACGTGTCACCACCTGATTAGAGGAGGAAAACGAAATTAAGTGCAAATGCCACCCAGGGGAATCGAACCTGGGTGGTGTGGGTGGAAAGGCAGTGGTTAAGCCACTGCACCAAGCCCAACATTGTGCTTTAAAACACCCAACTTAATATATAACTCTTATTGGTTTCTACATTTATAACCCAAAAGCTCAAACCCTAAACACTAATTTCACATATATAACCTTAAGCCTTCAACCCTAAATATTTCAAATTAATTTTACACTCAACATTTCAAATTAATTTTACATATATAAATCCTAAACCCAAACCCTAAACTCTAAAGCCCAATTTAAAATATTTGGTGTGAAATTAATTTCACATATATAACCCTAAACCTTAAACTCTAAATATTTCAAATTAATTTTACACTAAAAATTTCAAATTAAATTCACATATATAAACCCTAAACCCTAAATATTTCAACTTAATTTTACACTAAACATTTCAAATTAATTTCACATATATAAACCCTAAACCCTAACCCTAAACCCTAAACCCTAAACCCAAACCCTAAATATTTCAAATTAATTTCACGCTTAATTTCAATTAATTTCACATATATAAACCTTAAAACCTAATCACTAAATATTTCGAATTAATTTCACACCAAATATTTTAAGTTGGGCTTTAGAGTTTAGGGTTTGGGTTTAGGATTTATATATGTAAAATTAATTTGAAATGTTGAGTGTAAAATTAATTTGAAATATTTAGGGTTGAAGGCTTAAGGTTATATATGTGAAATTAGTGTTTAGGGTTTGAGCTTTTGGGTTATAAATGTAGAAACCAATAAGAGTTATATATTAAGTTGGGTGTTTTAAAGCACAATGTTGGGCTTGGTGCAGTGGCTTAACCACTGCCTTTCCACCCACACCACCTAGGTTCGATTCCCCTAGGTGGCATTTGCACTTAATTTCGTTTTCCTTCTCTAAATAGGTGGTGACACGTGTCACCACCTGATTGGAGGAGGAAAATAATTTATTAATTAAATATAAATAATTAAATTCCTCCAATAAGGTGTTGACACGTGTCACCACCTAATTAATTTATTTTATTAGTTTAAAATTATGACTAAATTGAAAAAATATGTAAATAGTAAGGACCAAATGTGTAATTATACCTTTAATTTTTTAACTGCCACGTCACCTTCCGTTAGACACTTAACGGCAGGTGGCCAAAATAATCCCATTTTAATAGTTTGGGTACTGAAATGGCGCGTTTTTTTTTATGGTGGTCATTTTAAAACTTTTCCAATAGTTTGGTGGTCAAACAGATAGTTTACCCTAAATTTAATAATAATTTTATAAATGTAATGTATACTTAACGTCTTATCATTTTAAAAATTACGGACCTGTTCACTCTCTCCTCACACCCCCGCCCCGCCGCCCTCAAGTTTCCTATAGACCGGGAAATCAGATTGAGGTAATTTTGAAACCCTAAACCTAACCTCAACATTGATTTCTACATTGGGTCATGAGAGAGATTTTCAGTTATCTGCTCTCTGCATCTGCGTCACTCTTCTATAATTGATTTGCGGCCGCGATCCATTGCTATTGAGGCCTTTAGCGGCGGCGCTACGCCACCGCTATTTGAAACTACTTCTTACTGTTTATTTGCTAAATCCATTAAAGTTTCCCCTTTTTGGTTTACAGTTTTTTTATTTCTGGTTATAGTGCCCGAAGGAGTTGCATTTGCAAGGATAAAGAACCTACAATATGGTAACTTTCATTCTCTCTCTTAGAAGTTCCTGTTTAGGGACGATTATGTTTTTTTTTTTAATCTTGAAAACAATAACTTGCAATGGATTATTATGTTTTTCAGTCGGGCAGGAAAGAAACAGTCTTGGATTTGGCTAAGTTTGTAGACAAAGGTGTTCAGGTCAAACTCACCGGTGGTAGACAAGGTCTGTTGCTAAGCTTTCAGTTTCTCTCTTTTTTTTTTTTTATCATAAATGATATTGCCTAATCGAGAATCGAATGTTATGTTGAATTTAGATGAGTGGTGCTAAAGATTTGCCATATAGAAATAATTTGACATCATGGGTCTAATGTTATATCTCATCAAGTAATAGTGCCTACCGGCTCTAATGCCAAGCATTGCAACATGTCATGTGCCTTTTTTGTTTGATTGAGTTGATTTATCATCTATTTTATGAGCCCTTTTGTTTCTGTTTCAGTCACAGGGACTCTAAAAGGATATGACCAGCTTCTAAATCTTGTCCTGGATGAAGCTGTAGAGTTTCTTCGAGGTAATTGCCTCTGGCGCATTGTAAACATGCCTTATTTGTATGGTATAATGCATCTTGCTAGGCTTCGAACTATATTCTTTGATGAATGTCGGACACCTCGTTTTTCTGATTTACTCGTGTTAACTCTACAAGGAGCCACCAAATACATGGAAAAAGAAAAATTGATCATACTTGTATTGGACACATACCCTTATCTTACGCTCTCACCCAAGTCCCTCACGGTCTCACCCTAGTCAGAGTAACATAGGTTAAATGTAGTATTTCACTTGTTTTCCTCACATAAATTATTTGGCACATTCTCTTTGCTCCACTTCTAATGATTCTTCTATGTCTTGTCTACCGTCAATTCTCTCATACCACAAAGAAGTGTGCTTCTTTTGCTGTCCAGTATAAATGAAAAAAAATAGAAGGATATGCTGCTGATTTAGTTTGCCCTCTTAAATTGGAAATTGCAATTTGCGGTGTGATTGTTGCTTACTACCCTTTAGTTAGCTTCAAATGCACTCAAGAAACAGATCACGGAAGTCTGTTCCATAAATTTCATATAGAGCTTGTAATCTGGAAGCGTATGCTTTATGGATAATCTCTAAACATGTAATCTATGGCCTCTTTACAGAATTGAACTAATAGGCAACTTTTTAGAGCAAATTTTCATGTCAGTAGTTAGTCAATTGTTATTCTCAATATGCCGAAACATGCTGTTCTCTAGTTCTATTTGTGGTGTAAGCAATGAAGAGTGTGGACAGTTGCAAACTGAAACATGAAACTACTGGGAGGGTTTGGTTTCTGCTTTCCTTTCGTTCTGAAATTGTTTTATGTAACTACTTGAAACAAAAACTTGATTTGCTTTGCTATTTATGGATTCTCTGCAGACCAGGATGATCCATTGAAGACTACTGATCAGACTAGGCGTCTTGGCTTGATAGTATGTTCTTTCTTCCCTTACCTTCTGTACCCTTTTACCATATTTTGTTCAATTTTGTGGTAACATTTTTAGAAGTAATCTAAATTTTTGCCGGCAATGCATGTATTTTATCCTCTGGATTCGTATGGATTTAATAACGCGAGCCTATGACCTGAGAATAATTTGGCTGTTTACATGTCTAAACCGTATTCTCGTAGAATCCACTTGAGAAACGTTAGTGTCAAGATGATTGTGTTGTTAGGTATAGGTATCAAATTTCCAATTAGGACAATAATTTTAGCATCAACAAGATTGTCTAAATTTCCAATAGGCAATGTGATCAAATTTTAAGCTCTTGTTAATACGAATTTGGAATGATTTTTGTATGTGTTATATATTATCTCAATTAATAGGAAGTAAACGTAACAGAAATCCGAAGGGTTTATAGAATGTCACTACAAACACCATATAGCATTTGAAGTTGAACAATATGCCTGTTCTTTGTTGCAGGTTTGTAGGGGCACGGCGGTTATGCTGGTCTCGCCAACTGATGGCACAGACGAGATTGCCAATCCTTTCACCCAGCCAGACGGAGCCTGATCTTATCTGTCTTTGAAATGGGAACATAGCATTCCTCTGCTGTTCACTTATTTTCTAACATTTTCAAGTCTATTTCTCTGTGCGTGTTTTTATATCTTGCAAGCTATCAAAAATCAAACCTCCAAACCTATAATATTATTCGAAGTTGTTGAAATCCGATTCTAGGGTTTATCTCACAGTTTGGGAATTTTGGAGAAAGGGGAAAGATCGGATTATTGAAGAGAAAAAGAATAATCGAGCTTTTGTTTTATTGAACTGGTATTAAGAATACAAGACTAAACGCAGCGTTTCTTTAATACATTTTAACTAAGACTAAGGGTCCTATTATATACTATACAAGAAACAAATAAAGAACCTACAACTAATATACAACTAATATAAACAGAAAATAAACTGAATTCTGTTAGCCCCTCAAGTTGGAGCATATATATTATGGATGCCCAACTTAGAAATAAAGGAATGAAATAAGAAGCTTGGTAAAGCTTTTGTCAAAAAATCTGCAATCTGGTTATTCGAAGTGACACGCAGCAATCGTATTACACCTTGATTAACCTTTTCTCGTACAATATGACAATCAATCTCGATGTGTTTTGTTCATTCATGATGAATAGGATTTTCTGCAAGTTGAATGGCAGAAAGATTATCACAGAAAAGGTTGGCAGGTATGAAAGGAATTTGAAAATCTTTAAGTAAATAGAACAACCACTGCAATCTACATGTAACAGATGCAAGGGCTCGATATTCAGCCTCACTGGAAGAGCGAGAAATCGTTTGTTGCTTTTTAGATTTCCAGGATATTAATGAAGATTCTAAAAAGATACAAAAATCAGTGATTGATTTCTTAGAGTCTGGACATGAAGCCCAATCTGAATCAGAAAAAGCTTGTAGTTTAAGTTCACTGTTTGCAGAGAAAAACAAGCCTTGTCCTGGAGTACTCAAGATATCTTAGAATTCTATGAGCTGCTGCAAGATGAACAGAAGTAGGACATGAAAGATACTGAGATAACTATTGGACAGAAAAAGTTATGTCTGGTCTTGTGTTGGTAAGATAGAGCAATTTACCAATAAGTTTTCTATAATGAGTAATATCATCAAGAGGAGTACCAGATGTTTTAGTTATTCTTTGAGAGCCTCTAGTGACAACTATTGGTGTAGATGCATGTTTAGATTCAATAAAACTAGTCTTAGTTAACAACTCTAGATTAATCCCAGCACTAGACCTAGCAATCTCATGTCCTAAAAAGTACTTTAAATCTCCTAAATCTTTTATTGTAAAAGTAGTGTGTAAATTTTTTTTAATAGAATCAATCTGTTCAACATTAGGACCAGTTAATATGACATCATCCATATATACAGCCAAGGTAATAAATTCTTTGTCTGAACCTTTAGTGAATAAGCTAGTATCTGCAGTTGATTGTTTAAAACCTTGTCCAATGAAAGTCATTGTTAATTTCTCATTCTATTGTCTACTTGCCTGTTTTAGACCATACAAACTCTTTTTTAGCTTACATACTAAACCAGAATTTTTATCAGTTGAAAAACCAGGTGGCATATCCATATACACTTCTTCATGTAATGAACCATGAAGAAATGCATTATTGACATCCAGCTGCTGTAATTTCCAGTTCTTTGAGGCTGCAATGGCCACTAGGGTTCTAATGGTGGTCATTTTAGCAACAGTACTGAAAGTACTTAAAAAGTCAACATCAGTATGTTGAGTGTAGCCTTTAACAACTAAACGAGCCTTATATCTATCAAGAGTGCCATCGAATTTTAGTTTAGTTCTAAACACCCATTTACAGCCTATAGTTTTCTTATTAGGGGGTAAAGAAACTAGATCCCATGTATTATTAGACTCAAGAGCTAAAATTTCATCTTTCATAGCATTTCTCCAACACTCATGAACCATAGCTTGCTTATATGTTTTAGGTTCAGATAAAGCATCAACATTGCAAACAAAGGAGTGATGTTGATCAGAAATTGTATTATAAGATGAAACATTAGCTATAGAGTGAGAGGATTTTTTAATTTTGGGTAGACTGACCTCAAAATCTTAAAACTTCTGGGGAAGTTTAATATTTCTGGATGGTCTAGATGCAGGCACAGTTTGAGTACTAGATGCAGGCACATTCTGAACATCAATTCTAGGAATATTAAAAGAACTTTCAGAATGTTCATTAGGAGCAGATTGATCAATGTTATGAAAATGAGAAGAGGATACATAATGTTCAGCATGATCATCATTATTATTCTGAGATTTATCAACATGACCAGTATGATTAGTACTGATATCATTCACAGGCAAGACAAAAGTATCACAATTTGACAAAATAAAATCAGTAGCAAATTTATCAGGTTTAATAAAAGAAAAAACAGACTCATTGAAAGTAACATCCCTAGAGATGAAAACTGACTTAGTCTGTAAGTTGAACAACCTATAACCTTTCATATTTTGAGAAGTCCTAGAAAAATACACTTAATAGCTCTAGAGTCCATTTTAATTTATGGCTTAGGCAAATGTGAAGCATAAGACAAACAACCAAAGATTTTAAGATTGTTAACACTAGGTATTTTATTATAAAGCATCTCATATGGTGTTTTATTATCCAAAATGAGAGTAGGAGTTGCATTTATTAAGAAACCAGTATGCAAGACACAGTCTATCCAGAAAATTAGGGGCAAACCAGCATGTAACCTTAGAGACCTAGCAACACTAAGCAAATGCTGATGTTTTTTTTCTACTACACTGTTTTACTGAGGTGTATGGACACAAGAGGTTTGATGCAAAATTCCTTTTTTCTTAAAAAAATCAACCATTTTGAACTCCTGATTATTATCAGACCTGACACATTTTATTTTTTAGAGAATTGAGTTTTAACAAGAGTACAAAAATCAACCAACAGATCTCTAGCTTCAGATTTAGCATTCATAGAAAATATCCAAACAAATCTACTCATGTCATCAACTATTGTTAAGAAATAGTGATGACCATACAAGCTTTTTACAGGGAAAGGTCCCCATATGTCAACATGTATAATATCAAAGGCTGAAACAGAAGTTGATGAACTAGCAGGGAATGGCAACCTTTTATGCTTAGCTAAAATGCAAACATCACACTTTGATACATCACCAGCATGTATAGAACTATTCATTTTTGAAAAGAAAAACATCATACGGCTAGATGGATGCCCTAATCTAACATGCCATGTTTGTAAAGAATGAGAAGAAGATGATACTGCACAAACATCACCAGCAGATTCAGCAAAATCTTCCAGCTGATACAATCCCCTGACAATCCTAGTTGTACCAATCATCTTCCAAGATGGAACATCCTGTATCAAACAAATTTTTTTAGAAAAAATAACAGAAATGTCAAGATTTAAGGTTAACTTGCTAAAAGAAATTAAATTAAATCCAAAGAAAGGAATATGTAATACTTCTTTTAGAATCAAACCATTATTTAAACGAACATGTCCTATATGCAAAATTTGTACCAAAGAACCATTTGGCAGTTTAACAAATTTATCTTTAATTGCAGTATATGAAGAAAATAAACTCAAACTATTACTTATATGATCAGTTGCTTCTAAATCAATGATCCAGGAGGAACAACTAGAAGAAAACAAGAAAGAATTATACCTGGGCCACCATCACTAGGAGCAAAAGCAAGATCAGAGGATAAGACGTTCACAGAAGTCTGATTTGCAGAACTGTTACCAGAAAAACCTTTCTCATGCAGAAGAGACATCAACCCTTCATATTGCTCTTTTGTAAAGGACACAAGATTGCCCTCAGACTTGACAAACTCAGACTTAGAGGCATCAACAGGTTTAACTAAAGACTCAACAGCAGAACTCTCATGCACAACATTGGCCTTACTAACAGTTGGAGATCTAAACTTATAACCTGGTGGATACCCATGCTTTTTATAGCATTTTTCAATAGAGTGACTAACAATCTCACAATATGTACACAAAGGCTTTCTATTAACAGAATTAGGATAATGCTTCTTTTGATACCTATTTGGATTTCGGTCAACAATCAAAACATTAGACTCACAAGAAAATGTATTAACAGAACGCTCATGTTGGATAATAATCGAAATTTTTTTATAAATTTCTGAAAAAGGCTTAACCATAAGGATCTGAGATTTTGGAACAGCGAAAGACTCATTTAAACCCCGAAGAAACCTTAAAACAAAATCTTGTATCCTAAACTTAATTGCATCGCAGGAACAAGAAGATAAAGGCCTTAATACACACAACTCATCCCAGATAATCTTCAGTTGAGTATAAAACGTAGTAACAGAATTAATACCTTGATTTAGGGCAAAAAACTCTTGCTGCAAGTCAGAGACACGAATAATGTCTCCCTGGCTGAATCGATCGCGCAAGTCGGCCCACAACTCGTAGGCAGTATCGAACCAGAGAACGAACTGAGCAATCTCAGAGCTAATTGCTCGTTGAAGCCATCTGAGGACGAGATTATTACACTTAACCCACGCAAGATAGCTGGGATCATCTTCACGCGGTTCTTTCAAGGAACCATTGACAAATTGAAACTTATTCTTTGAAATCAAAGCCATTCTCATTGAACGAGACCAAGAATGGTAGTTGTTTCCAGTGAGAAGAACAGAGGTCAAAACAAGAGATGGGTTTTCACTGGGATGAATATAAAATTCATCGGAAGGATCAAGAAGACGGAAGCGAGTAGCAGAATCAGAAGAAGAATGGGTTTCTGAGGATCCAACTGATACCATGTTGAAATCCGATTCTAAGGTTTATCTCACAGTTTGGGAATTTTGGAGAAAGGGGAAAGATCGGATTATTGAAGAGAAAAAGAGTAATCGAGCTTTTGTTTTATTGAACTGATATTAAGAATACAAGACTAAACGCAACGTTTCTTTAATACATTTTAACTAAGACTAAGGGTCCTATTATATACTATACAAGAAACAAATAAAGAACTTACAACTAATATAAACAGAAAATAAACTGAATTCTGTTAGAAGTCGAAGCACCGTAACCGTGAGTATAGCATTAGGCTTGTATTTGCTATGTTGAATGCTAGTGTTACTTATTTTTACAAGTTTTGAACTTAGCATAATTCACTTTTTTGACATGCATTTTTGTCACTTGTAATGAAGAGTGAACTTCAAACGTCATTGATACAGTATTGATAGCCTTAATAATCATAATTAAAATATGCACAAGCACTTTATGAAATTTTGTTTACACAAGCATGTGTTAGGGTTTAGAGATTTTATTTATAGTCTTGTGTTTAAGGGTTTTAGTGTATGGTTAGAATTTAGGATTTATCAGTTAAAATTTAAATCCCTAACCATGTTGCCATAAAAATTAAACTCATACATTTAAACACATATTCTCAAACCTTGAATTAGATTCTTAAATTCTAAAACTAAGCTGGTTGTGGAAAGTTTTATTTTTAGTTTTACTTTGGATATTTTTTCTTTAAAATATTTCAGATTTTATATAAAATTGATGTATTACAGATTTGTATTATATTATTTAAGATTTTTTAAATTATTAGATAATACCTTTAAAATCATTATAGTAAGGATATAATTGTTGAATATAAAATACGAGAATTTTATTTTAATATTATTGTTTTCTTATTATTTATTAAAATATTTATTTATAATTCATCATCATATGTAATTAGGTTTAACCATAGTTCAACTTGAATGTTATTTACTTATTTTTATTATTTACTTATAATTCATCAACATATGTAATTAGGTTTAACCATATTTTTAACTTTAATTTTATTTTTGTCAAAATGTAATAATTACATGTTTTGGGTTAAGTGTTGTTTACCCTTAGGTTTCAAGTTTGATCTTTTAAATCATTTTTTCCTCACCAACTATTTTCAACTAAATATTATTTGTCAACTATGTAATATTTACATAGTTTGGTCTAGTGGTTCAATTTGTTTACTCTTAGGTCCGAGGTTTGATTCCCTATAATTCTTAGTATTTACTTTAACCGCTGTTTAATCTAAATATTATTTTTATCAATCATATGTTCATTGATCTTACTCTAATCTCGTATTTATTTAATTTTCACTAATATGATGATAATACATGTTTTTTTTATTAGAAATTAAATTTATTAAATTATTTTGAATTAAAATGGTTATTAAATTGGCAAAATTTTAAATATTGAGAATTATATTGAATTTTTTAAAATTGTGCTCCTATTCAATTGTTTTTTATATTACAATATTTTTGGTGAATTAAGCTCCACGATATGAAAATAGTGCACCGCCTTTAAATATTAATATATTAATAATAAATAACAATAATGATGCCGTCCGCAAGGGTAGCAACCTCGCTCTTAAATGATGTTCCACATGCTAAAATTACATTATATTCCTTTTATAATAATAATAATAATAATAATAATAATAATAATAATAATAATAATAATAATAATAATTAAAGCTTTCCCCCAAAAAGAGGGCATGTTTTACTATTTCAAAACTAATAAAATCATTTTTTATTTTATTATTAAAATCAAAATAGTTTATTATAATTAACAATAATATTTGATTTTTTATTAATTTTATTATTAATATTTCTCATATATAGTATAAGTTATGGATTTAGTCCTTAGATTCAACATTAGTGCTCTCAGTATTCGTTGTTAAGGTTATTCGTTTCTGATAAAAAAGGGTTATGTATTTAGTTTTTGTAATTTTATCTAAATTAGATTTAGTTCATGTTTGTTTTAAAAGGCGTGTTAGAAAGATGTGGTGTTAAAATTTTAAATATAAAGAGTAAATTTATTAAATTATCACCAAATTGATATAACATATAAAATTTATGGATTAAAATTATTACTTTATTTTAATTTCAATAGTATGTGATTTATTTATAATAATATTTTAATTGAGAGTAAATTATAAATTTTAAAAATATTATTTATAGTCGAAAACATATAAATAAATAATATAAAATAAAAACATGAAAAAAATTGAATTGAGCTACTAAAATTGAAATACATAATTTAAATCCGGAAAATAACAAATCTTTAGGATGATAAAGGTACCTCGAAAATAGACATTGAATCGAGATTGATAACAACAATCAACAATTTGAATGTGAAACCATTATTGTATATTTTATTTTAATTTCTCATTATTTGAACATTTGATCCAATTAATTATTTAATTTTTAATTTTCTATATTATGTTTTAATGAAAAATATTTTATGCACTAACGGTGAAAATAAAAAAAAATTTACAGTAATTTTAATTTTAGTGCTTATAAATTTAATTTAAAATTTAAGTGTTTATATTTAAATTTTAAAGTTTAGAGGCTAAAATTTAATTTTTAAAATAATACGTTTTAACCTCTAAAATCTATGTAGAATCTTTAGATTTTAAACTCCTAAATCTTGAAAATTAAATATCAGAATCTTAAAATTAAACAAGTTGTCAGTACGTGGAATAATTACACACCATGTTTTAACACGAAGATAAACTTTAAAAATAATATTTGAAATAAGAATTTTATCTATTTAAAAATATTTTTAACACACTTTAATAATTCAAACTCGTTCAAAAGTTCGGATCGAATACTAAAGAAATTCAACATCTAGAATAATCTCAGACAAATTTCACAATGATCAATTTCATCATTTTAAAAAAAAAAATTCTTTTAAAAACAAAGAATCTAAAAGATTACAATCTGAAGGCGAATACTAAAATAAAAATGTCAGAATCCTAAAACAAATGCAATAATTACCCAAAATAACCCTTCAATTTTTTTCCAGGAAAAGAAAGTGAAAAGAAAAAGGAATCTTCTTCATCTTCAACAATCTTGACGTGAATATTTTTGATTTCATCTTTTTTTTTTGAAACGATCTTTGAGATCGAGCATCCATCTCCAATGCTAGCTAAAATTTGCAGGTCGAAAAATGGCGAAAATATATTTAATTTAATTTAATATTTGATAAAAAAAAACATAAATAAAATCAGACTTTAATTATCTTCGCCGCTTTAACCACCGGGTTTTCCCTCGCGATCGCCTCGCGTCCCACCGCCTTGTAATCGTAACTGCAATCGTGACGATCCGAATACCGATGATCCGCGCAGAAGAGCTCGCCGCAACGACACCGAAACCCGGTCAACCCGACCCGCTTTTTACAACCGGAGCAACGATTCACCGCCTTCTTCTCCGTACCCGCGATCCGTGAAAACGCCGTGGCTTTAGGCGGGGAACAATCGGATCGCTTGTTTAACGAACGGGACAAGGTGGATCTCGAGGATTGGGAACTAGTAGCGGCGGGGGTTGCAGTGTCGTTGAAGCAGTTTTGACAGAGGTTGTTGGTGGCCGGATTTCCTATAACCCCACAGTTGTTGACGCAAAGCGTCATGGTTTCGGGTACCTTGAACTCGGTTTCTTCCTTCTCAGTTCTTTGGGCCATTGCTTTTTCCTTCTTTCTGTTCTTACGAAGGAAACCGATGAACGAAGGGAAGTAATAGAAAGGAAAGAGAGAAAAATGGGGGGTTTTGGCTTTGGGGAGAAATGGGGGGATTTGAAGGGATTGAGAGGTCGGTAATGGCGATCGAATTTGGACCTCATACTATTAACCTCTTATTCTTATACACCAACTTGTGTCTAGGAAAATGACCTTATCGTTTTTTTTTCCCCTCAAATTTTTGTCTTTATTATTATTTTCGAAAAAATTTATCGAATATTTAATTTAGAGAAAATTATATCACTGACCACCAAATAAATTGGGATACTTATTTAGACTATTGAATTATAGAAATCATCAATCAGACCACCGAACTTATAAAATCAACCTATTTTGACCACCGCCGTTAAAAATCTAACGGTGGAGTGACGGAACTACCACGTGGCAATTGACGGAAAAAATTAAAAATTACACATTTGGTCCATGTTATTTACATATTCTTTCAATTTAGTCCTAATTTTAAATTAATAAAATAATAAATTATTTAATTCAGTGGTGACACGTGTAACACCTTATTAGATGACTTTGCCACTACACCAAGCACAATTATGTGTTATAATTCTCCAGATATAATATATCCCTCTTATTAGTTTCTATATTTATAAGCTAAAAGATCAAACCCTAAACACTAATTTCACATATATAAATCCTAAACCCTAAACTCTAACCCTAAATATTTCAGTTTAATTTCACGCTAAATATTTCAAATTAAACCTCAAACCCTAAACATTTCAAATTAATTCCATGCTAAAAATTTTAAATTAAACCCTAAACCCCAAACCCTAAAAATTTCAAATCAATTTCACGCTAAATATTTTAAATTAAACCTTAAACCTTAACCCTAAATATTTCAAATTAATTTCACACTAAATATTTCAAATTAAACCCTAAACCCAAACCTTAAACCCCAAAAATTTCAAATTAATTTCACGCTAAATATTTTAAATTGAACCCTAAATATTTAAAATTAATTTCACGCTAAATATTTCAAATTGAACCCCAAATCTTAAACCTTAAACCTTAAAAATTTTAAATTAATTTCACGCTAAATATTTCAAATTGAACCCCAAAGCTTAAACCCTAAACCTTAAAAAATTCAAATTAATTTCACACTATATATTTTAAATTAAACCTTAAATTCTATTTTAGGGTTAATGTTTTGGGATTAATTTGAAATATTTAGTGTGAATTAATTTGAAATTTTTAGGGTTTAAGGTTTAACTTGAAATATTTAGCATGAAATTAATTTGAAATATTTAGGGTTTAAAGTTTAATTTTAAATATTTAACATGTAATTCATTTGAAATTTTTAGGGTTTAAGGTTTGGTTTGGGGTTTAATTTGAAATATTTATCGTGAAATTAATTTGAAATATTTAGGGTTTAGAGTTTAATTTAAAATATTTAGTATTGAATTAATTTGAAATATTTAGGGTTTGGGGTTTAATTTAGAATATTTAGCGTAGGATTAATTTGAAATGTTTAGGGTTTGGAGTTTAATCTAAAATATTCAGGGTTTAAGATTTATACATATGAAATTAGTGTTTAGGGTTTGAGCTTTTGGCTTATAAATGTAGAAACTAATAAGAGGTATATATTATATCTGGAGAATTATAGCACAAAGTTGTGCTTGGTGCGGTGGCAAAGCCATTGACTTTACACTTGAAAGACCCGGGTTTGAATTTTGCTTGGTGCAGATGAAGAGAATTTTATTTTTCTCCTCTAAATTGATGATGACACGTGTCACCACTTGATTGTATGGTGAAATAAATTAATAAAATCAAATATAAATAATTAAACTACTTCAATAAGGTGTTGCCACGTGTCACCACTTAATTAAATAATTTATTATTTTATTAATTTAAAATTATTATTAAATTAAAATAATGTGTAAATATCATGGACCAAATGTGTAATTTTATTTTTTTCCATAAATTGCCACGTGACAGTTTCGTCACTCCACCGTTAGGTTTTTAACGGCGGTAGTCAAAATAGGTTGATTTTATAAGTTCGGTGGTCTGATTAAAGATTTCTATAGTTCGGTGGTCCAAATAAATATCTCCAATTTGTTTGGTGGTCAATGGTGTAGTTTTGCCTTTAATTTATTAGTTGATTAATTTGTATAAAAATATTAAACAGATCCAAAATACTAAAAAAAAATCTCATGTTTTTTTTTGAGTTCTCTATTTATGCTTTAACCCTAAAAATTAATTTTTAAACAATAATTATAAATTATAAATTTTAAACTCTAAAAATACATTCTGCTATATAATCCTAAACTTTAATCATAAAACATGAACTCACTTTTTTATTGTAAAAACATAACTAAGGTCATCAAAAAAGAGGTGGAGATTTGTACTAAAAAAGTATGTAACAACAGACGCAAAATTAAACCAAACAAACAATTTAGAAAAGCATAAAACAAAGAAGATCAACAAAAGAGAAGTCCAGAACAAGTCTTGAGAACAAATAGAAAATTGTAGAGATTTATTATGGACAGTGACATAATTTGATGAAAGAGTTTGAAGAACCAACTTAAAATTTTATAAATTTTAGAGACTCAAGTTAGATTTTAAAAAATGGGGGGTGTTATTTATATTATTTAAAATTTTTGGAGTCTAAGTAATTTTTTTAATATTTTCTTGAAAGATTTTATAATATTGTTGACAGATTCCCAACAAGAGATAAATTGTTGCGATGGGATTGGCAAGTTGATGATTTATGTTTGCTTTGTGGAACCGAGTACCGAGGCTGAAATGAGAGAGCGTGTGTTTTGTGGATGCAGGTCTGGGATTTGATCATGTAGGCTTGTGAAGAGCATTTGACCCAAGAGAGTTGCTTAATTGGGAAGGCCAAAACTCTGCGTGTTGTTGTTCATTGTAAAGAGAGGTGACTCATGTGCTTGTTTTCTTATTCTCATTTCTGTCATATTACTAATTAACAGTTACTTTTAGTAATAGTTTAACATCATTTTTTTTAAAAAGATCATATTCATATATTGACTTAAATTGAAATCCGATCGATCTGATATTGTCTCGACCTGAAAATCAACCGACACGACATTGACCCGACCCGAAAGCAACCGATCTGATATAGGCCCGACCCAAAGAATCAAACGATCCGATGTAGTCCCGACCCGAAAATCAACCGATTCGATATTAACCGACCCAAAATAACATAGACTCGAACTAAATCCGAATCAGACATAATTCGACCCGAATTAAACTTAAACTAAAAGCAACCCGAGCCGAAAATTAAATCGACCTGACTCAAAACCGATCCGAACGACCAGATTGCCACCAGTATCACACCATCTAATGAACTAAAACTGATTTTTTTTTGTCAAGTTCAAGGGTTAAAATGGATGTAGAAAAATTTTAAATTTCAAATTTGTCATTTTGATGACGTGATACTCCAATGTTGTAGTACATGACATAGTATTATAGTGTTACACCATCTAAAGAACTGAAAATGAGAGAAATTGTAAGTTCAATAATTAATATGGACCCTAAATAAGTTTCAGGATTGAATTGAGAAAAAAATCATTAAGTTTAGTGATAAAAAATTACTTTACCCCGAATTCTATGTCGTTCTACGCTTTTGATATTGAATGACACTTACTAAAATAACATAAAAATCACGAGGAAAATGTGGTCCCCCCCATAAATAAATAAATAAATAAATCAAAGTTAAGTTGCCAAGTTGACATTACAACTTTTTCAAGTTGCAATTTCACTTGTATGGTGCTTCGCTGAGCAATTTGTCTCAAGTAGAGCAGCTTTCTCCCATCACCAACATGATCACAAATGAGAGAGAATCTCAACCGCTCATCTTCACTTGTATGCTTACTTTGCTCTGTTGTGTTTAGATGCTTTAGATTCCATGTAGGGATGGGTATTCATCCCATCCAGCCGGGTCGGATTAAAAAAAATAGATTTGGATAAGGTTAAGTTTGTGTTTAGAGTAAAAAATATTCCACTCGACCCATGACTGATAGTATAGTTTTTTTCTATATTTTTAGGGATACTTGTAATAATGTCCCATGTTTATATATTTTTAAAAGAGAAAAATTTCAATACACAGGTTGTGTAAACCTTTTAGTTTTAGGGGTTTAGTTTAAAGTTTAGAGTTTTGAGTTGTAGGGTTTAATATTTAGGGTTTATGGATTAGAGTTAAAGGTTTAGTTTTTAAGGTTTAGGTTTAGTAATTTAAAATTTAAGTTTATAGTACAAATGTGCAAGCTTGTGTAAAATTCTATGTATCAAAATTAAATCTTTCAATTTTAGGGTTTTAGGTTATGATTCAAGGTTTAGGGGTTTATTGTGTAGACGTAAAATTTAAGGTTTATGGTTTGAATTTAAAGTTTAAGCTCTAGGTTTTAGGGTGTTAGGGCTAGGGATTAAGGTTTTAGATTTTATAGCTTAAATATGACGGTTGTGTAATTTTTTACACAACTTGTGTATCAAAATATAACTATTTTTTAAATTAGATCTTCAAAATTGATTTTTTTATAATTAAATCCTTAAAATTAATATTTTTACAATTAAGTTCTTGAAATTGATTTAAAAACCTAACCCGACCCATACCATCCATGTTTAACGTATGAGATAATTAATACCATTTTTTGGTTCAAAAAGCTTGATTGTTTATCGATCATTTAAAGAGTAACATATTAAGCGAGTTTGAAAAGTTTTGTATACATAATATGTGTGAGTTTTATGGTTTAGAAAAGAATTATTATTATTATTATTATTATTATTATTATTATAAAACTACAATAAGAATGTTAAAATTAAGAGTTACAAACTCCAAACTCAAGATCAATTTCAATAATATAAGATGATTTTTTATGATTCGAATTTAAATACCATCATTTATAGAAAATTAACAAGTGATATAAAGAGCTTAAGAACCTAACCAACAATCAGTTGGTCTAGCGGGATGAAATATTAGATACCTTAAGTAAGGTCAAGAGTTTGAATTCTAACATTGTGAAAGAAGCAATTGAATTGAGAGGGTCGCTCCTATGATAAACTTCTGCAATACCCAATCTAAATTAGTCAGAAAATAAGTTGAATATAGATGGTTAAGCAACCCCCTATATTTAGGCATATAGGCATGTATCATATGGGCCGATCCTTAGAAAACTCATTCTTGAATCTAATTAAAAGTTGGCTTAAATGAAAAATAAGTGTCTAAACTATATAATTTTTTTAATTTTAGGTGCCTAAAGTTTTAACCGTTATAATGTTAAGTGTTTAAAATTTCAATCATTATAATTTTAAATACCGACCGTTTAAAAGAATAGTTACCCAATAAGAATGTGACAAGTATCATATTTTTATTATTTAAAAATAAAAAATATATAATTTAAAAAACTCAAAATTCTAAAAAAAAGTCTCAAATTCTTAAAACCCAAAACACAAATTTTCCAAATTGCCGCCGCTGGATACCACCATTTCCACAGTCGGAAGCAGCCGCCTATTTTCCCCAACCACCCATTGCCGGTAACCAACGAGTGGCGTGCCAAATTGGACGGTGATTGCGAATGGTTCTATTCGAATGTTGTCCGATTAACACACTTACCGACGATTGCCGGCGATGAGCTATTGGGAAAAATGGGCAGTGGGCTCCGGTGACAACATTGGTGGTATCTGGCGGCAACAACGATGGCAATTTGGAAAATTTGTGGTTTTGAATATTAGAAATTTGAGGTTTTTTTGAGAATTTTAAATTTTTTAAGTTTTTTAAATTATATTTTTCCTTCAATTTTTTAATATAACAATAAAAAAAACGTGTCACGTTTTTATTGGTAACAATTTTTTCAAATGTTCGGGCACATAAAATTATAACGATTGAAACTTTAGGCACTTATTTTTACAAATAAAAATACTTTAAGCATCTAAAGTTCAAAAAATATAATTTTGGCATTTATTTTTTATTTGAGCCATAAAAATTCAATGTAATTTATCAATATATCCATCATTTGTTGGTATTCAAACTAAATATTTAATAATAGAATAATGTTATTTTAATTAACAACCGGTTTAAAATGTCAAAATATTGTACAATAACTCAATAAGTACACAAATGCAAATTAAGATCGATTGAAATGAACCGAAAAACATTAAAATTTTGACCTGAACGAAACTTAAACTACTTGATATTAGGTTAAGACCGGTTTGGTCGATTACTATGTTGAATATTAACATAGTATACTTATTTTGAAAAGTAAAGTATTAGACACAACCAAATTTGAACTCATCAACGGGTCGTAATAAAAAAAAATGTTATTATTTTTAAGTGAACTGGGTTCGAACAATTTATTTGTACGGTATATGTGCCTTATTAAAAGGCTATGATTAATGAACAACTAATAGCATATTTTTTTACGCAACGAGTTCCCCTTAGTTCATTTAAAAGTAATAAATGCATGAAATTTGTCAGAAACACGCATCGAGTTCTCATTTCACTATAGTAAATGCTTTAATTTGCTAAATATTCTCTAACATGCCCTATATCCCTAATAGACATAATGTCAAAAAATGCTTCTAACGTTTGACTATATAGTCACTTTGGTCTATATTCTTTTTTAAGTACTTTAACTTTTAACGTTTTATTTTGGGTTAAAATGACATGTCAACAGAAAAAAATAATTTTGTATTTTATATATTTTTTTTAAAATTGTTTTTTAACTAATGTGTCATTCTGTCGTGTCATCACATTTGTCTACATGACATTGCTATGTCAGTGTGCACTTCCATGAATGTTTGCACGACATTTCAAGTAATTTAAGTTTAGTTAACTAACAAATTTCACTTACAAAAGGACTATTTTGGTCAAAAACAAAATATTAAGGGTTAAAATACTTCAAAAAATAAATATGGACTAAAGTGACTATCCAATCAAACGTTAAAAAATTTATTTTTGTTATTATACCTCCCTAATATAATACATTTTAATTGCCTAACTTCACTAAGAAAAACCTCAAATTTGTAGTAGAGGGACTAATTTCATAAAGAATATACATTACAGGTAGAGCTGTAAACGAACCGAACGAACACGAACGAGGGTGTGTTCATGTTCGTTCGTTTAACTTTAACCGAACAAATGAACGAACACGAACATAAATGAACACAAAATATCTTGTCCGTTTTCGTTCATTAAGGAATGTAGCTTGTTCGTGTTCGTTCATGTTCGTTCATTTAAATGATAAACGAACATAAACGAACACTAAAGAACATAAACGAACATGAACGAACATATATAATTTGTTAAATATTTAATATTTTTGGTTACTTCGATTAATTTAGTTAATTAACCAATTTTTAAACCGAATTAATCGATAATTAAAATTTGAAAAAACTATTAACTATTAGTCGAAACCTAAAATTATCTAATAGATTCACCAATTTTGTTTTGGTTCGGTCGGTAAGTTCGGTTTAACCGAATAATAAACACCCCTAGACATATGTGAATAAATTTAAATGAACATAAACGAACGGACATAAATGAACATAAACGAACGAACATAAATGAACATAAACGAACGAGCATAAACGAATGGATTACCGAACGTTCACGAACATAAATGAACGAACACGCCTTTTGTTTGTGTTCGTTCATTTAATTAGACAAACAAAAAATCTTGTTTATATTCGTTCGTTTAATAAATAAACGAACATAAACGAACTTTCCGCCGAACGGTTCACGAACGATTCGCTGAACGTTCGGTTCGTTTACGGTTCTAACTAGAGGGACTTGATAGAAAAGTTGACCAAAGAAAGGCCCATTCACAGTCGATACATATATATGAACCGAAAACGCACATAATTTTTGTTTGCTTCATCTCCCCCATTCCGATCCTCATAAAACTTCCTCTTTTATCTCTTTTTAACCCTCAAAACTCCTCCTCTCACGATCGGGGGATTCCCATATGCCATGAAACCCAATTCTCTCTCCCACTCTCTCGCAGGCACCTCAATCCTCTCACGCGCCGCCACGTCCCTCCCATTCCCTCCGCCGCTCCCGCCTTTCCACGTTGCCTGCAAACCCTTGGAGCTAGGGTTTCTGGAATAGTAGAACTATCCGTTCGTTTTTTCTTTTTTGTTTTTTTTTGAATCGGTAGAGGTTAGATTAGGGTTTCGAAGAGGAAATCGACGAAGATGGGCAGCGTGGATCGAGTTGATGATTTGACATTTAAAGTTAATTTTAGCGGAGATGGAGCAGCCAAGCTGAAGGATAGAGTCACGGAAAAACTCAAGGAGTTTATGGGCGACTACACTGATGATACTCTCGTGGTACTCTTTTTTCGCCCTTTATTATTTAATTTTCGATTTATATGCATTTCCCTTTGTTTATATAAATGTATGAAATTTGGAAGTTTTCTTCTCTGAACCGTTGCATTGATCATGGCGTTGTTTCTGCATTTTGGTTCGTTGTGAGATTTGGCTTATTGTATTTCGGTCATTTGTTTGTTTTTTATTCAATTTGATAATGGTAGCATGTTTTTGAGTGATATTTGTAGAATTTGAACTCTTTAAAATACTCATGTCTGTTCCTTTTATTTTAATGTTCTATGTTCTTATCAAGAGTTTGTGGCACTGGTTAAAAGAAAGGATTGGGAAGAAAATGAGGAATTAAGAGGCATCATGGGTTTGATTAGAATTCTTGACCTTTCAGTATTCGATGTTTTGATTACATTCAATACCTGAGATAGTTGGAATACACAAATTACCAAATCTGTTAGAAAATGTGAAAGATCAGATATTCCACTTGGTGTCCAATAATATTCTCTCATTGATTTGATTGGCAGGAATACGTGATTGTCTTATTGAGAAATGGAAGACGGAAAGATGAAGCAATGAATGAGTTGAATGTTTTTCTTGGGGACGACAGCGATTCTTTTGTCACCTGGTATTTAGATTATTTTTCCAACTCTCTGTTTTGGAAAATCAGAGCTTATATAAACATAGTTGTCAGGTTTTCTTATAGTAGTGTGTATGGATATAATATTCTTATTTTGTTTTTGAACAGGTTGTGGGATCATTTGGCTTCAAATTTGGATCTATATGTTCCTTCTCAGGAACCTCATGTTGAAGGAGCCAGAAAAACTGCATTGGGGAACCAGTCTATTGGTCCTGACTCTCACCAGTTGGATACTGATTCTGAAAGAGGAAAGACTACTAAGGTTTCCAGGAATCGGCACAACAGGGAGTGGAAGGGACTAGTTAGGGATGCAGCTGAACCACCATCTCTTCGGAGCTCTGAAATCGAGAGTATTCATTTTGAAGAAAAATCCAGTTGTAAAGTAAGCCGTGGAAGATCTACCTCTCCTCGTCCTACTCAGAAGAAAAGGAATAGACATGATGAGCGACAGTCTATGAAGGTTTGAATTTCTAGGATACAAATTCTTTACTAGTTGATGACCGATGACTAGAATTAAGAGCATATTGTTCTCCTTTAATTGGAAAAAATATATCCTAATGGAAATGATTTAGAGCTGATGTTAAAGGGGTGAATTTCTTAATTATCCTGAGGTTCACATATTAATCATTAATTACTTCTATTTTTTGGTCTAAAAATAATTCAGAAGGGTTCGTTTCTTCATGAAATATTGTGTAAATTGTGTAGCAGTTTGATGTTGTGTCAACTGTAAAATGTCTGTTTTTTTGGTTCATTTGGCTATGGTCATCTGATCCATGGATGAACTCCTTTTGCAGAGGGAAGCAGTTTCTCAGATGAACATTGATGCCCCTAGGCGGCTGCTTCAGTTTGCTGTGCGAGATGCAGTTGGAACTTCGAGGACACCTGTTGCAGCCAAGGAACCATCATCCAAGCGCCTTAGATCAGTTGTCTCAACATCTTCTGGAGATTTGCCGGTCCGTCCTCGGAGAATTCAGTCTGTTGCAAGAGTGCCAAATCCAATGGCGACAATGATCAAGGCTGTTGCAGAAGCTGCTGAAGATGTGACAAAGGTAAAAAACGCTGGAAATGTGTTTGACAGGCTTGGTCCTGGAACGGATGTTTTGGAGACCCATGACCTACATCCAGAATTCAGAGAGTCTCTTCCTGAGGATGGAGAATATGGAGATCTCGACCAACCTTTGGAGAAAATCCATTCGGCCTATTATCAAAGAGATGAGTATGGTGGTCGACATGTCGGTAACATAACTGCTTTAGATAGTGAGACTGGGTTGGCTTCAGAGTCTCTGTCTGACAATGAATGGTATGATGATGTTGATGTTGTTGGCCATGGTGTTATGGATGTGTCTCGTACTGGTACATCAAGCGGAAACAAGCGTGATAGCTCACTTATGGTGCAATACAATGTAGCCAAGGATGATGAAATCTTGCAAACAAGGAACAAAGATCAAAATCAATCTACTATAGTAGCAAATTCTCGTAAGATAGTTAACATTTCTGTCAATGTAAATACCTGGAAACCACCTCATTATCAAGAGCCAAGGGAGGTTTCAGAATTGGAGAGTCGGAAATCTCTTTTAGACAGTGAAGCAGCTGCTAACAAGTCTAATGCTAGATTGATGGAGAATTGCAACCCAGTTACTGTCGGCAATGGAAACGTAGGATTTTCTTCCTATATTTATCCTCTCCCTTGTTCTTTACACTTGGGTTATTGAAATTTACTTTTATTATTATATTATAGGTTAAAAGTGCTGCTTACAACCAAGATATGTCTCAGAAAGCAGTGCAGCCTTCTGGTGAGTTGTCTTCTATTGTTAGGACTTAGGATTGATTCTTCTTCTGTTGGATGCCTCAGACATGGAATTCTCTTGTGCCACGAAGCATTTCATTCTGTCCTGTTGGAATTTTTTTTCCATTCTTAACATTATTTTAAATTTTTGCAGTTTCACATTCTGCTGGTCGTCCTTTGGAAGATGCTGATTCTCGAACCATCTTTGTAAGCAATGTAAGAAACCAAACTTATCTGTCTAGTTTACAAATAGGATGTCTCCCTTAGTTTTGACAATATATGGTTCTGTTACATAAGCAGGTTCATTTTGCTGCTACCAAGGACAGTCTTTCTCGACATTTTAATAAGTTTGGAGAAGTGCTAAAAGTTGTCATCGTTACGGATGCAGCGACGGGGCAACCGAAAGGGTAAGTTGCTTGAAATATTTGTTCTCTTTGCATATCTCTGGGAAAATATCCTCTTTTTTCTAAGGTGCAATGCCTACACAGGTCAGCTTATGTGGAGTTCATGCGAAAGGAGGCAGCAGACAATGCTTTGTCTCTGGATGGTACCTCATTCATGTCAAGGATTCTTAAGGTATTTTATCCTTCTTGTTTTCTGTTCCTATGCATATCGATGTTGCTGTATCATTAGATTGGAGAATTTCATGTGTTAAAGATTCACTCTATTGGAAACCGTCTTGACCTAGCCTAGTGTCATCAAGCTTAAGGCGACTAAGTCACAACTTGTTTAATTTCCTTCTTGTTGAAGGTTGTGAAGAAAACTTCTGCTCCTCAAGAAGCCTCTCCTGTCATGACATGGACCCGTGTAGCTAGGGGTTCTCCATTTGCTGCCGCGAGGTTTGCCAGAGCTCCTTTTGCCAGAGGTATACCAGGTGCATTTAGGCCTCACCTTCCCATAAAGCCTGGTGCAAGAAGCTTTCAGTGGAAGCGTGATGCTCAGGCCACTCAATCCGATGCTGCTGCTGCTGCGAGTAATTTTCCTTCTCCCACCGCCCGAAGTCTCACCTATATCCGAACAGAGTCCAAGCCGGAAGGGAATGCCAGTACCTCCTAGTTCAGTAATTCATTTTCTCACATACCTGCTCCGAGCTTGCATTGGTTTTCTATTTTTGGCTTTTTGTTTTCTTATTGAAATGTTTTTAATGGACTGATTGCATCAAAGAATGGGGAAAAAAATCTGAACGCGATGATTCTTCACCACCCGGAGGAACATGTCTAGAATAGACATGTATGTTATAGAAGTGTGGCAAACTGGTCTATTTTGTAAGAAATTTTGCAATCTCAGGCATTTGGCTTATAGGTGGAGGGGAGGCAACATGTTAAGGTTCAAATTTGGGAGGGCAAAGTCATCTTTTCATTTTTTTAAATTTTCATTAAACATTTCATTTTACATCGTAATGGAAAAAAGAGAGGAGAAAATAGAAAGAAAAAGATCCCAAAAAACCCTGAAATCATTTCAGAGGCTCAGCCCCTCAATTTAAATCACTGGATTTATAAGCCTGCATTCATTATATAGAGCTAACCATTGCTTAAGTGCTTGATGAACAACTACATTCATCGGACAAAAAGCAATTGGGAGCATCATAATCTAACAGACAACAAATTTCAATGTATAATCAGCAGAGCATTGCCCTACATATACGTATATTAATTAATACAGTATACAGTACAGTTTTGCGTATTCCACTAGCATTTAGCAATAAACATTGCCACCCCGCATATATGATTATTCGAAACTAATCGCCATTGCCATTGGCTACAAAAACATTCATCCATCAATCACTCGGTGTCAGTTGTCACCCCCAAAATGGTTTCTACTTCATTACTATTTTAGATGCAGTTTATTGCATATAACACTAGCATGCCCCCGTGATTCAATCTTTCGGTTTCTCCATTCAGCAATCTTGCGTTTTCGATATTTTTTTTAAAACTACATGTTTTCAAGCTGTACAGAATCGTGCCATTGCAACCCCAATGAATGGAACATTGATCGATATTTTACCTTTCCAAACGGAGTGCAACGCTAGAAACCGACAAGTGTTTTTCACCAAAGCTGCTGCATATAGGTCCCTGCATTATTAAGATATCCTGCACGCATGAAGAAGTATATGAGAATAAATAGAAACACCTCGGAAACAAATAGGGCATTTATTCAATTGAAGTCGGAGTTTCGATGTGTTGTAAAGAGCGTTACAACATCCAAAGTTTCAAGGGAGCTAACCGGAGAACAATCCCCATGACTCGAATGTAGTATATATATCAGAACTCGGAAGTAGTTGAAAAGAAAAAGCAGAGTCGGAGAAAGAACTCACATTTTAGTAGGATATTGTGAACACTCACATAATGTGCAAGTCACTGAGAAAGTCTGACAACCTGAAATCGCCCTCGACATAGTAAGAAAGAATGAAAAGAAACGAACATAACACATGAGAATATATTGTTTTTGTTCTATTAGCCAATTCTATATAAATAAAAGAAAGTAGCAAAAGAATACCTAATATCCTTAGCTATGACGGTGTGCCCATCTTCCGCTCCTAGATGGCGAAGGGTAATTTCCTCCAACCGGTCATCTCGATATGCATGCTACAAATACATAACATCCATGAAAATTCACTCGAAATTGTTTTTCCTGTAATGAAACAACATGAAGAGAATACAAAAATGCAGATATAGAGCACTTGAATAGAAAGTCTTTGATCACATTGGACGACATACACTACAAACAAGGATGCTAAGAAAAAAGAAAACAATATCGAACAATGTCTCCATAAATCCACCATTTGGTCCAATGAACATTTCTTTATCCAGAAAATATCGGCAAACATAGGAAAAACCGTTTGATTTTTAACATACACGCAGCAGGAGGCATCACACACACACACAAAAAAAAAACACCATCTAAAGAACAATTATACAAATTCCAGGATTGCAAGCAAGGCAATACCTTTACACCTTAAATACCCACCACATTGAGTCCCAAACTAATGTAAACTGTGAAGAAAAGTAACTCAAACTATAGTAACTTAATCCAGATTTCAATACTAATTAACGACATTTTAGGTCTTAATAAGACAGACTTGGGTAAAAAGGCAGCAGCCTACAGAAACACCACCGCTACCACATTTCCATAATTCCAGCAAAATGGAGCACAACTAAATTTAGGAACTTAATAGTGAAAATCCTCATCGTCACTTGAGGAGTCACTTGATTCATAATCTAGCTGCATTAAAAACAAGGCCATCTCCATAGATATATCATCGTTTTCCAAATCTTCAGCATCAAAAAAATTCATTTCATCTTCTTCAATTAAGTGCTCGAAGGCATCAAAAATTGTGTCCATATCTATAACATTGGATCTGCGAGGAGGTGGCCTGTGGAATTTCCATGCATAAGAGCCTGGCATGACCGTATGCTGGAAGACAAGACAAGTGCATACATTAAAAGAATCGTAAAACTAACACTCTCTATGACTAAATTAAATTGCATACAAATGAACAAAATAGAAAGGAGAAAATAAACTAAAATTGATTTTGGGTTTCTATACAAAAATCACCAGATTCTACAATGCCAAAGAAGTGACATTGCAACAAGACATCTAAACCCCATTCTTATTCCCCGGCACCAAAAAAACGAGAGAGAGAAAAGAAAGGAACTAATGGCAGTAGAGCATACAATAGAAAGAAGAAACACATGATAAATAAAATATATGAATCCCAACATCTGACATATCACAAAACAGGAAGCAAAAAAGGACCCTCTGGACTAAAAAAGTTTAATTGAACCAAACAACAACAAAAAATAGATAATACATTAATAATCGCTTGGGCTTGGTGAGATGAAACTTGCAATTTGACACAATTTCCCCCCTTAATTCTAGCAGCAATAATGTTTTCAAAAGCAGCACCTTTAATGGAATAACAGACGGAGAAAAAATTGGTACAAAGGAACTATAGGTATTCGGTTTTTCCAATTGGCTTGGTTTGATCTTTTGTTAATGTTCTTTGATTCTCAAATGTTAACTTTTCAGAATGACAATCAATTAAAACAGAAGTCAACTTAGAGCTAGGGAAAACAAAATCTTAAAGCATTGTGCAATTTGCTAGTGAACTTGTGATAGTATCAGCGGCAAAGGGTGAGAGAAATAGAGAAAGCGGGAATGATGAAGCCACATAAAACAAACCAAAATGCCTCTAAATTCTAACACATTTCTTAATTTATCATCATTATCCTTCTCTCTGATGATCACTCGTACAAAAATCATATTTGGTGAATAAATAGTTTTTTTGCTCCAACAATCCACTGCCCTCAAACATGTTCCTCATACTAAATATTAGTAGCAGTTTTATGCAAGGAAATTGTGATCAAAGCTTGTGGTTTTTAAAAGCTGAGATTAAAACAAATTTATATTCCTACACTAACCTCTTCAGATAAAATAAAATTCTAATTGTTTGCTATCCTAATAGAGATTAGGGTAAGAAATTGCTCAAAGACCGAGCAACGGCCATTTTGAACAACAAGAGAATAATAACCAAAAACACAGCAAAGTACAAAATATAGAAAATTATAATTTATAACATAAAATCACACTAAAATGCTTATAGTAGTTGCAACTTGATAGGATATGAAAGGATGCAAATTTGGAAATACCAAGAAAAGGAAGTTCTTCATTTCAAAAAGATGAATAAATTGACAATTATTACCTTGTAGAAACAACTAGTCCCAAAAGGGCAGTTCCCATTACCAAAGTTGAAGTGCTTGCAATCTATTGACCTGAAGATAAAAACAACAACATAAAAATGGATTTATAAGTTACAATAACAAAATTCACAAATTTACAGATCTTAAGCTCTGCAAGCACAAAAATAATTTATGCTGGTCAAATGACTCAAATCATTAAAAATTATACACATACAAATGATCGATATTACAGATCATCCAAACAACCCCTCAATTGTGTACGCAGGAAATAAAAGAAACATTGAAACTGCAGTTGTGTTACCTCAGTTTTGCCTTGTAGCTATCAATAATTTCCTGCTTTTCTTCTGGAGTGCTATACCAAATCACACTAGGAATGACAAAATATGATAGCTTACGACAGATTGGGCAAGCCCTTAATGCAGTATTGACATCCATTCCAGACGATGGGGAACTGCTACGCCAATTTCTAATACATGATATGCAAAAAGGATGATCACATTCTGAGAGCAACCCAAACTTCCGTTCAGCTGCTGTGGGCTTCGAGAGAACACGATCCAGGCACACACTGCATTCTATTTCTTGACTATATTTCAATGCCTCAAGGTGCTTCTGCTTTTTCTCACACGTTTTTATATGCTCCTCCCTTTCTTCAGGTCTGGAAGGATGCAAACAATGTTTTCCGCAGGTGGGACACAAGTCTCCATGAACATGAGGACATTTTTCTCCACGGGGGCAATTACCAGCCGCAGCGAACGAGCAGATGGAACGATCAGCTAGATTACCACTCCTAGGCTCCAAAACATAACCATCATCCAATAGATCTTGATGTTCGGATCCCAAATTCCATGCTTTTTTGGTGGAGGGAAGGAACCCTCCATTGGAACCATGAAACTCTGCTGAAGTAGCTGAAAGTACAGTAGAACCACGGAATGTGCTCGTTGAAGGACCTAGAGGAACAGAACTGGATACCCCAAATTGACGAGGCTTCATCGACGAAGATGAAGCAGATAAATCCGATTGAGAAGCCTTAACATGTTCATATCTGCACTGGCTACCATATGAACAGATTCCTTTCTGATAGTACGTGCATATCTGCAATAACCAAGTAAGAAACAACAATAAGGTAACAAAAAAAAAAAGACCAGCAGCAGGTAAAAGGGAAAACAGAAAGGTCAAAGGGCACTTCCTACATTATTTGGTGGATCCTTCCAATCATGGGAAAACTCACAATTCTCCCCTTTGAAGCATGCTCCATGAGCAAAGAACTTGCACAGAACCCTGAAACGATAATAAAAACATATTTTATTTTCAAAACCTCCTCATAAAATAGCAATTTCAATACATATATCCCCATAATCCAACTAAACACTACATTATTCAACCAATTTCATTTAAAATTCCAGAAATATTCGTAATATTAACGCGCAGAACACGCCCATAATCATTAAGAACAACAAATTGCTAGCAAGAGAAAAAAAAGCATGGCATGGAGAAGTATTCATCACAATAATAGTCAAATACAGAAAAAACAAAATTTGAAAGAATCATCAAGATCATAGTCAAAAACCCAAACAAAAAACCCCAAATTACGATTAAAAAGGAAGAAATTTTGATGAAATTGAAAATCGGGGGATTGATTGAAGGTTTGATCACCTCTTAGTCTTAGGCATGGACGAAACAGCGAATGACGATGGATTGAGAGGAATGGAAGAAGCCAAAGGAATTTAATTTAATTTGTTGAATTTATTAATTGCAAAAAGAATCAAGAATTTGAATGATAGGTGAGGAAAGAGGGAGGGGAAGCGAAATTGAAGCCCCAAACACAACATTTAGATTAACGTAGCAGCCTAGGGTTTTTCTTTTCGGTCTCCGTATAGAAAGGCCCCATGGATTTTGGCATAATTACGGGAATGGTCCCTTGTGGATTCCTTTTTTTTTTTAAGATTCAAGGCGTAATTGCAGTTAAGCAAACAATAAATATTCTCGTCTCCTACTACTCCTCTTCCATCACCAATATGGGTGTGTAAAAATATATGATCCATTCGATTTGACCTGTTTATTCATTTATCTGATTTTAAAATTTAGATATTCGATTTGTTTTTTATTTTTAGAATAAATATTTGATTTATTTTTTAGATTAAATATGGATCACAATATTTTAAATTTCGAATTATTTGAAAATTCAAATTTTTATGGATATGAATCTTGTGATATTTAACAATTTGATGCTTGTTGTATCCGGAAATTCGAAAATTCGAAATTTTTATAAATACGACCGTCAAATTCAAAAAAATACTTAAACCAAATTATATATTCAGATGGATATTCGAATATACAATCTGTATATTCGATATTCAAATAACCAGATATCTGATTCTTTTCAGATTGAATACAAATCACTATTCTACCCATTCAAAATTTCGAATATTCAAATTTTCATTTCGAATCAGCTCTGATATCCGAAAATGTACACCCTAGTCACCAAGGGCTTAATCCACCATAATCTAAGTTAATCATTCAGTTCAAATTAGATAACTAAATTGATCTAATTTGAATTAATTTAAAATTAGGTCGGCTAAATTAGTTAATTGATTTAGTTTATTTATGTAAAATATTTCAAAAATAATTAAAGTTTTAACTATATATATATTATAAATATGATTAAAATACTAATAATAAGATAAACAATTTAAAAAATAATGGCCCTGTTTGGTAAAAATAGGTTTGGACAAAATTAGAGGTTTGACCAGTCAAATCTGCTAATATTGTTGTTTGGTGAACAACAGATTGAAAGAGCGGATTGAGGTGAACCCGCTAATTTTGAAAAAGCTCATAACAGGAGCTTTTTGAGATTAGAGGTTTGATATTAGAGTTGTAAAGACTCTTTTACCCTTACCAGTTGCCAAAAATCTCAAAATAACCTAAATTAAATATTTTTATCACCCTATTTATAAATTATAAGCTAATCCTATTTATTTTTTTCTTTTTAATATCACATATTTATGTGTATTTAAATTTATTTATTAATTAAATTATATTAAGGAAAATACTTTGATGCACAAGCTGTGTAAACTTTAGTTTACACAAGCCCTTTAATTTTAGGGTTTAGGGTTTAGGGTTTTAGTTTAGGGTTTAGGGGTTTAGTATGTAGGGTATATAATTTAAAGTTTGTGGGTAGAATTTAGAATTTAGAGTTTAGGATTTAGGGCTTAGGTTTTAGGTTGCTAGGGTTTGTGATTTAGATTTTAAATTTTATAAAAGGAATGTGTAAAAAAAATTTACACAGCTTGTGCATCAAAATAAAACCCTTATATTAAAATTAATATATAAATCATTCAAATATGTTTAGAAAAATTATATTAAAAATAATTTTATAGATCTAATTAATATTAATTAGATACAAAATATTGATAACTAATAAACTATTCAAACAAATATTGAATATAATCATGTCCTTATATGTCATTTTACTTGTTTAAATAATTTAACAGTTATCAACTATCAGTTAATTTTACCAAATACTTTTATACAATCAGCTAATACAATCCGCTAGTAAAATCAGCTAATACAATCAATTATCAACTAATATAATCAGCTAATTGCCAAACATGACTTTAATCAACTTGATTTTAAACATATATAAAAAGTTTTAAGAAAATAATAAATACATAAATTACCAGTAACCCCTCCAAAAAAATTATTACATACGTAGGATACATGCTAATCTAATAAAAGTAAAACATGTCAGCATTTTTTTGTTTCATATCATTTTTGCGGGAGGTTCTGGGCTACGGCGCCTAGTATGCGGCGTAACCGGCTAGGGTGGTGAGCGGTTAAAGATCATGTTTCTGGTAAAAGTTACCGATTATGTTGATCCGAATATCGATATAATCGGTAGCGCCGAATTTATCATTAAGTTGGAGCGGATGGGCACTCGGACATTTGGACTATAACAAAACCGGTAAAATTACCGGTTATGTTGATCCGAATTTCAATATATTCGGTAGCGCCTAATTTGTTGTTTATTTCGAAAGTATCCATAATTTATAAATCATTATCGAAACTTTTTGAAAACCAACGTAACCGTGGTTGAAAAAAAAAGTCGAAAATATCGATATTTAATTAAGAGCGTGCAGAAAAGAATCGATATTTAATTCATATAATCTAACCGGTAAATCTTACCGGATATATTATTTCGAAATTATCCATACTTTATAAATCATTATCGAAACTTTTTGAAGACCAACGTAACCGTGGTTGAAAAAAAAGTCGAAAATATCGATATTTAATTAAGAGGGTGCAGAAAAGAATCGATATTTAATTCATATAATCTAACCGGTAAATCTTACCGGATATATTATTTCGAAATTATCCATACTTTATAAATCATTATCGAAACTTTTTGAAGACCAACGTAACCGTGGTTGAAAAAAATGTCGAAAATATCGATATTTAATTAAGAGCGTGCAGAAAAGAATCGATATTTAATTCATATAATCTAACCGGATATATTATTTCGAAATTATCCATACTTTATAAATCATTATCGAAACTTTTTGAACACCAACGAAACCGTGGTTGAAAAAAATGTTGAAAATATCGATATTTAAGTAAGAGCGTGCAGAAAAGAATCGATATTTAATTCATATAATCTAACCGGTAAAACATAACCGATTACATTACTAATTCATATAATGTAACCGGTAAATCTTGACCGGATTTATTGTTTGGTGTGGAAAGAATCGACACAATTCAAAAACATATCGAAACTTTTGGGAATTATATCGATTATATATATCATAATTATATAACCGGTTAAAAGTATCTTTTGTATTGCTTGCATTTACAGAAAACCTAAGAGAGGAGAGTATTTGAAATCGACCCGAGTTTGGTTGCTGTGAAATCGACACGAGTTTGGTTGCATTTACAGAAAGCCTAATTTGTTGTATCAGAATCGAAAGGATAGGTTTAGGGTTTGGGGACTTTGAAGTAAAAGGTATGTTGTCGAAACCCTAATTATTTGGTAATGTAGTATTGGGTAGTTGGGGATAATGTTTTGGGTTTAGTGATGTTGAAGTAAAATCGGAATTCTGATCTATATAGGTCGAAAATGTGTAAATATATTTAGTAATTAATTATCGGAACTTTGTTCTGAGAACTTATCGGTAGAAAGTAATAATGTCGGTAGAATTTATATATCGATACTTGTGTCAGAAAACTGAAGCGAGATGGGTTCTAAGGATCATGAAGATGTTGTTCAAGATGAGACTGAAATGATTCAAATGGAGGCGGAGAAAGTAGATAGGGAGGAAAATCCGAAGAGACCAAAGGGTGGATTTCTGTACTTCTAGTAAGTAGAAATTGTGAAATAATTAATCTGTAAATTGTTATTGGATGAAAGTATTTAAGAACATTTAAACTTTCCTATGATGACAGTATTGACGAATTGCAGAGGATGAGGGATTGTGGGACTTACATTGTCGGTTCGGTATGTAAATTGAAATTATAGTGAATATATTGGAGGTTGAATATTTTGATTGTTTATGGTTTATGTATAATTTGCAGGTGAGAGACGTGGTGGTGAAGAAATGGTACACGATGAGTGCAACTGAGAAGCAACCATACAACATGTTGTCCATAAATGCTAGAGGAAACTATGAGGCGAAGAAGAAGAAGAAGAAGGTATTCATTATAGTTGTAAATATTTCATAAATGATATATAAAAACTCTGACATTATATGAATATTATTTACATAGGAAGTGTCGACTAGGTGTAGCATAAAACGAGTGCACCACATAGTAGAGGAGTTGAAAGCGAAGGGTAAATCAAATCTGTTGGAAGAAATGGGGTTTGGATCTCTTATTGGGATTCAGGACCGACCAATTCGGAGGGAATTGTGTCGGTTGTTGATGGGAGATTTTGATTTGCAGAAGTGTGATGTGCGATACGGAGAATATTCATTTCATTTTAGTGTCCGAATTGTTGAAGCCGTATTGGGGCTACAAAATAAAGGCCAGAGTGTGGATGAAGTTATAAACAGGGAGGATTGGAAATTACTTGTGCAGAAGTATGGCCTAACGTCTAATGTGTCATTTGCTACACTTGAGGACGAAATAAAAAGCGGCAAGTATGAAGGGGATGATTTGAAGGCCCGTGTACTATTGTACATTGTCGGAGTATTCCTTTGTCCAACGGGTGATTCATCCTCGAGCAAGGATAGTATGAAGTTATTGTACGACTCCGGGTTTAGAGGTGAATTAAATTGGGCTTCATATGTGTATGAGAAAATAATTGATGCAATCACGACTTTTCAAAAGTCCAAAAACCTCTCATATCTCAAAGGATGCATTGCTGTCTTAGAGGTAAACGAGTTGAATATTGGTATTGGTTTAGAAAACTTTGTAAGTAGTTATAATAGAAAATGATAAAGTTTATACAAAATGCAGGTTGCATTGTATGATTTTTGGTCAGATTCTTCTTCTGTGCCGACATTCCGAAAAATCGGAGTGGCACGCATCACTGCCTGGGGCAAGGAAGAAGTTGTTCGAGTTATGGCAAAGTTAAAGTTGGAATTACCGAAAAAGAAGGTAATGGTAATTTCAGTATTTATAGATTACTAAGGACTTACAAAAGAAAGATGCTCTAATAATGTACTTTATTTGTGAAGGTTGGCGAGGAGGAAGAGGAGGAAGAGGAGAAGGTAGAATATAAGTTGAAAGTGAATGAAGGGGGAAGTAAATTTGACATATTGATTGCTGAGTTGACGGAGGTTAAAAAACTCGTTTCTGATTGTTTGCAAAGACAATCCAGAATCGAACAGGCTATTGAGATCTTAAAGGGGGAAGTAGGGGAAAAGTGTAATGGTGTTGTTAAAGAAGTGGTGGAATTGAGGGGTGAGTTAAAGAGGGTGATTGAAACGGTGGAAAAAAAATTGGAGGAGGGGTTAGATTTAATTCCTGAAATAAACAAAAAAATGGATGAGGGGATACATTTAACTCCTGAATTCAAGGAAGAATTGGATGAGGGGATAGATTTAATTCCTGAAACAAACAAAAAGAGGAGCTATGTTGAGGCTAAATATGAAGAACTTATAAAAAATGATGAAGAAAATGTCGAAGAATTGACTAAGAGGGTGGAGGAACATATAAGAGAGGTCCACCATGAAGATACTAGGACACCGGGTCATGCAATAGATGTAGAGCTCGATTCAAGGTGTCCTGCACCAAAGAAGCAGAAGAGTAAAAAGGTAAAATGAATAATACAAATGACATCCATTTTGATTATTGTGTTGCGGCTAATATCTATTGATATATCGTAGGTTACAAAAGTAAAAATACCAAAGGGAATTGATGTCGTCGAGGCTGCTATGTGTGATTATGTATGGAATAGTGGCTTGTTAGAACTAGGGTAAGTTATATATATTGCTTTGCGAGTGATATTTAAATAAATGTGGTGAAAAAATTAATACAAAAAAATTGCTTCTATAGAGATGTCATCGTAGATTACGGGCTCGAACATGGCACAGCAGGCGACCTTTGCAGCTTAAAACCCGTGGAATGGCTAATAAGTCCGATCATTAATTTGAAAGGCTGGTTATTGGGTTACGAGTCGATGAGGAATCCTACCATGAAGCGGAAGATTTGCTATCTTCCATCCGAATTTGTGGTAAGTAAGTTACATTTTTACACATTTTCGTGTCCAATTTGGTCATGGCTGGTCAATTACTGGAGATTGTTTTTTGAAATGCAGAGCGCGTTCATAAGCGACGGTCAAAATGCGCCGTATCTTGTAGACTTCTATTCTAGAACGTTGATGGGCCATAATAAACTCACCGATTGTGACATGGTAAGATATTTTTGCTTACATGTTGTTAAGTATTTAAATAATAACAATAAATGTTCTAATATCTTGTGTGACAATTGTTGTAGATCTTCATGCCAATAAACGATTCGGATACTCATTGGTGTCTCTTGGTGTTGGATATGGTTGATCGTGTAGCATCGTTTCTTGATAGTCTACATAGATCTCCCCGGCACAAGACTAGAGTGGAGCAAACAAAGAAAACAGTATGTGTCGATACATTTTGTAATTTATAATGCATAAATTCTTCGTAATCTAATTGTATTTATTTTTTTACGCAGTTGGAATGTTTTCAGAAATTTAGTGAGGACGAGGCGTTTTCTGCCCAATTTGGGAAGATTAAGGTCCCACCGAGGGATTTAAAATTCGTGGTCCGTAAGACGAAGGTGCAAACGAACGGACATGATTGCGGAATGTATGTGGTCATGTGGATGGAAGCTATTTCTGAAGGGAGGTCACCGGATGATTTGGTAAGTGGTCGGAAAAGGACTTCATTTTTAAAAAAAATTTGGGACTGACATTGACTCCTAATTTGAATGTAGGTTGTTGGGGATTTTGATCGTCCGAGAGTTTTAAACGATCTCATAAATCACGATTGTAATAGAAGGAGAGCCAAGTTCACAACTGCTTGCCTGGGACGTATGAAAAGATAATTATGTTACCATACATTTTCCCACTATGTAAATGATGATATCATACTAATTTTCCTTTAGGAAACAATTGTCGATACTGTTGTAAAAATAACGAAACTTTTATACGAAATATATGTATCCTTAGATTAACAATCCCCTTTAAAATCGATATTTTTTTCCTTCGTTATTAAATTATCCAAACTTTTTGACACAGACGCACTGCCATAGCTTACTGGAATAAAATTGTCGACACTTTTCTGTCTCAATGAGTAAAAAGATCGAAACTTTTTTACGAAATATATGTATCCTTATAATAACAGTCCTCGAAAAAATCGATACTTTGTTTCTTTCGTTATTAAATTATCGAAAGTTTTTGACACACACGGACTTCCTTAGCTTACTGGAATTAAATTGTCGATACTTTTCTGTCGCAATGAGTAAAAATATCGAAACTTTTTTACGAAATATATGTATCATTATAATAACAGTCCTCGAAAAAATCGATACTTTGTTTCCATCGTTATTAAATTATCGAAACTTTTTGACACACACGGACTTGCTTAGCTTACTTGAATAAAATTGTCGATACTTTTCTGTCCCAATGAGTAAAAATATCGAAACTTTTTTACGAAATATATGTATCCTTATAATAACAATCCTCGAAAAAATCGATACTTTGTTTCCTTCGTTATTAAATTATCGAAACTTTTTGACACACACGGACTTGCTTAGCTTACTGGAATTAAAGTGTCGATACTTTTCTGTCGCAATGAGTAAAAATATCGAAACTTTTTTACGAAATATATGTATCCTTATAATAACAGTCCTCGAAAAAATCGATACTTTGTTTCCTTCGTTATTAAATTATCGAAACTTATAATCTTAATCGGAAATTTAGGCGGGATTTCTATTTAAAGCAGCACTTAACTTAAATCAAACACCCATTTAGGAATTTATTCGAAACTATTGCAGAGATCTCTTCAACTTCAACGACGACCTGGGTAAAATCAACACCGACGAGGACGATTACAACGATCATATTTACAGGTTAGTAAAAGTGACTGACTTTTCGTACTTTAGGGTTAGGGTTTTGCACGATTATGGAGTAACCGATCATCTTCTGCATATAACAGTTGTAATGGCACCCAAAAAAGGGGCACCCAAACGGAAGAGAACTTCTGCTTCGAAGACAAAGTCATCTTCGAAATCAAGGTCTGCTAGTCAAGTAAGTTCAAGTTCTTCTAAAGAAAATTTGTCTTTTGAATCGCAAAACTTTAGAAGCACCGATGAGAAACTGACATATGATAGCAATTTCAAAACAAGGAAGATTCGTCCAGAACGTGTTATTGACTTGAACTTCTTCTTCGATGAGAAAAACAAATTTGGGTTTAAAGATACATTTACAGATTGGGGGTGACTGGAACTGCTTGGTGTAGAACCAAAATATTACCCCAATCTTGTTAGAGTTTTCTATAGTAATGCAAAATTAGACCCGCAGCCTGGTACGGGAAAAATATTAGGATTTACGACTCATGTCATGGGTAAGGACATATATATAGATGCGCCATCTATTGCTGCTGGTATAGGAGTGAAGAATGTAGGAGATTCCGATGAACATGTTTTACATCCTACCATGAAACGTGTGGAACGGAATACTCCCACTCGCCTTGGTGCGGAGGGCAAATTGTTCCACTTTCTTGTCAGTTGGTTTCTTAGGCCGTCCGGTGGGAAATATTCAGAACTTCGAGATATTGATTACTGGTGGTTGTCTAAATATGAATCAAGAACCGCTCCAAACATAGCAAAACTGATATATGAGACAATGCTACATATAGTGAAGAAGGGTGCTTCCATTACAACCTCACTACCATATGGATGCATAATTTGCCATATATTGAGGAAGGAAGAAGTGCAATTCAATCTTGAGTGCCCTCTTCGACTATCCAGGAAGATCGACATGATTACCTTGACAAAAGCGGGATACGATTTTATTCAAAACGTCGGTTGGATAAACAAATGTCTAATTGGGGCAGAACAAGGCAACGACCAAGTGGAGAACGTTGAAGCAGAACAGCATGAGCGGATGCAAGAAGTTGAGATCGAAGGGGTCATTACCATGAAGTCAGTGATGGATTACATGGTTCATTTCCGCGAGCAAATGGATGCTCGTTTTGGCGAGATTAATCACCAAATCGGCCAAATGCGAGCAGATATTTCCTCAGTTCGTGCTGACGTCTCCAACTTCCGTAATCAATGGCTTCAAAGCAAATACAAACCCATAGGTAAAATAACCTTTCAATTTACAATTGACATTCGGTTATTTGACTATTGACATGCTTATAACAGAAGTGGACAATCCACTGGTGCGTGAAGAGGATAATACGGTGCCTGAAGAGGAGAATGATGAAGAGGTACGCAGTTCAGATGAGGATGACAGTGAAGACCCCAGCAGATATATTATTTCTGTAACACAGAACAAAAAACTTGTCATTTTTGATGTCAACGGAGTCCTTGCATATTATACAAAACAAACTCCCAGAGGTAATTAAATTTCTGTAAATCTGCTTACGGCTATAAAGAAAACAATTATGTTTAATTTCCTTTCATGTTGTAGATGTTAAACTGAGGCCAGGTGTAGAAGAATTTATGCAATTTTGTTTAGAGAATTTTTTTGTTGGAATATGGTCATCTAAGTTGAGGTAAGCACCGTTATGATCCATATTATTAACATTTAACGTTGACCTCTTAAATAATTTGAAGTTTATCGTGGTAATTGTTCACGATTTCAGGCATAACATTGACCTTGCTCTTAACAAAATACCCGTACAAAATGAACGATATTTTTTCATCTGGGTAAGATGCTTCTTACATATTGGTAATTGAATTTGTTATGATTCTTACATTTTGGACTGATACAAGTTACTATTAACAGGATCAAACAAAGTGCATAGAGGAAGAGGAATACACCTTCTGCAAAGACTTGCATCAAGTTTGGAATGAGTATCCTCAATTCAAAGAGGAGAATACACTGTTGGTGGATGATTCTTCCGAGAAAATGAGGCATAATCCAGTGAGTCATATTTTTAACATTCAATTTATTAATAACGTAATATGCTATTATTTTGTTAATTTATCTTTTCTTTATAGGAATACACCTACATATGTCCGCCTCCCTATAACCAATCATCTTCCAACGACAATGCGTTAGGTATTACAGTTACATATGTGACTAATTCCATTGGTTTATTTATATATTGAAGATGTTGACAGGAGAGTCGGCTAATTTGGGTTATTTTTATATATCTACAGAAAAAGGCGGAAGTATCCGAGAATTTTTGGAAAAGTTGGCGAATGACCAGAGTACTGTACCCGAATTTGTAAAAAATAACTCTTTACACATTTGAATGTTATATCGTAATGTTGTATGCAGTCACCATGTCTGTTGATGGGAACTTGCTGTATTCCATGTCTGTTGATGGGAACTTGCTGTATTTCATGTCTGTTGATGGGAACTTGCTGTATTCCAAATGTCCTCGTTGCCCTGAGACATAAAGAAGTGATTGATATTAAAATTAACCATAAACAAACACTTGCGGACAATATGTTGTAGAATACATATAGTAACTTACATTATAATCCTCATCTGCGGGGCCGTAGGACCATTCCGCATCGTTAGCAAAAAAGTCAGTCGAGGTAGGTTTTGTAAAAGAATCCAGACCCAGCTTTAATTTAGGACACGTTACTCTGTTATGTCCCTCATTATTGCAGAAAGAGCAACTCCTACTTTTCTTCTGGACGATCTTCTTTTGGACAACTTTTCTCTTTCCTTGTCTTCGTTTAGGGTCGCCAACGCGAACTCCATTATCAACATTTATTCGTTTACTTGAATCTTTCAAACCGAACGAGTTTTCAAATTCGGCAGTTAGTCTTTTCATCTCATCTCTTGCGGTTATGAAAGATGTATCTGTCTTTGATGCAATGTAGCACAAACGACTTGACGTTGTACGTAGGGCCGCGAACCGTGCTATTTGCATAACTTCAGGTGCTACATTGAAGTCAAGGAAACTTGGTGCAGCAGCCTTCGCCTCCTTCGTCCATCGAGTTAGAATCAAGGACTTTGGAATACATGTGTAATCCAAGTGCTTCAGAACATGCAGTTGATGGCAACATGGAATTCCTACAGTCTCAAACTTCCTACACGAGCATGTGACGGTTTCCGAGACAACATCAAAAGATACGTCAAATCTAATGTTCTTTTCCTTGTACTTTGACAGAACAAAATGTACAGACTCATCTGATAAGGACTGAATTTTTTCGTCAATCCGGTACAAAGTCTCCTCTTGAAGTTCTTCTTGGAAGAAACCAAATGATGCTCGCGTATAAATTTGACCAGCATGGCTTTGTAGGTCTGTGAGTTTGGTGATCTGGTAGGGCGTTGTCTGCGAACTTAAGCAATCTGCTTCCAACTCCTTGATACGAATTTGTCGAATTAAATAGTGTTCAATTGTACGAACTACGTCTACATATGTCTTCTTCTGTATCAGGGCACGTCCAAGTGCAGCATTCAAGGACTCGCTTCTTTGTGTGGATCGCAAATTGGCAAAGAAATGACCCGTTTGATATGCTTGAGCCCATAAGTTCCGAGTATTTCCCTTCTCTATCACCCATGAATGGTTTTCGATGTTGAATTCGGAAATCACCCTAGACCATTCTCTATCAAATTCGCTGGTTGTCCACCACGACCTCATACATCTGTTAAACGCTGTGCTAAATTTGCTGTCACCAATGTTAGCTTGTACATTGCGAGCTAGATGCCAGGAACATAATCTGTGCTTAGCATAAGGGAAAACACATTTGATAGCCCTCTGCATTGCCCTATCCCCGTCTGTCACAACTGAAAGAGGCGCTTTATTCAGCATGGCTTGTAGAAAATTTTGCAGCACCCACTCGAACGATTGAGTCGTTTCGTCAGCTATGATCGCAGTAGAAAAAACTATTGTGCTATGGTGATGATTGACACCGACAATAGGCAAAATTGGTCGTGCATAGTAATTACCTTTGTAAGTTGTGTCGAAGGCAATAACATCACCGAAGCAAGTGTAATCAGATCTCGATGTTGAATCAGCCCAAATAAGATGCTGCAATGCCCCTGATTCATCTGTGGAGTATGTCATAAAAAACCCTGGATCATCATCTTTCTTGTACTCAAAGTAATCAAGGAGTGCATTCACATCCCCATTGACAAGCTCCTTTGATTTACCTCTATCAAGTGCATTGTACAGGTCTTTACTAGTAAATCCAACATTACGAAATCCCCCTGCCTGATTCATGAAATATTTCATTACCTTTGATGTCCCAACACCAACATCTTTCAACGCTGTTGCCTCAGCCACATCAGCCTCAGTCACACCTCTATTTGAACGCATAAATGGTGTCATAAGAGGTGTGCACAATGCATGATTATGTTCGTGGAAAGACTTACTTAGAACCCACTGATCTTTTGTTTTTGTTGCTGTGACAACGATTTTGGCCTTGCATCCTGTTCGTGTGACTGGCGTATGCGCACGTCGACGATTAACATTTTCGACCTTCGAACACCTAAACCCTTCTTTTGAACAACAAAATTCTTGTGTCTTAACATTCCCTTCGCCATCCAGCCGTGATGTTCCTCGACGTGCACTAAAACCTTTTTTCATTGCGTATTCCTTGTAAAAATTCCAAGCTTCCTCTCGTGAAGAAAAGAGCTGACCTACCAACAGTTCTGAATCATCAACGGTCAACTTCTCATCTTGCAAATTCCCGCTACCATTAACATCGTTGGATGGAATATCTTCCATTTTCTTAAACACGATCGGTGGAAGTGGTCCTAACTTTTCCTGCACAGGACTTCTGTTGTGTTGCTTTCATTTTCAGGTACTAAATTCGGTAGGTGGTGGTGGTTGATGGTGGTTGATGGTGGTTGAAAGCATTTAGAGCAATTTATTTCTTCCTTCCTACAAAGTTAACGTGCAATAAATTCTATTTTATTATCGATACATTTTTTCCCTCTACTGAAAAAGTTTCGATCCTGTTGTAAAATTCCATGATACATTACCAAATCTGCGCGAAAATATCGAATCTTTCTTTCCTTCACGATAAAATGTTTCGATACTAAAAGAAACAATGAATTCTCATAGGTTACTGTAAATAAAGTTTCGATACAATTTTCCCCTTTCTGAAAATGTTTCGATACTGTTGTTAAATTCCCTGATACGTTACCGAATCTGCTCGAAAATTTCGATTCTTTCTTTCCTTCACGATAAAATTTTTCGATACTTTCAGAAACAATGAATTCTCATAGGTTACTGTAAATAAAGTTTTGATACAATTTTCCCCTTTCTAAAAATGTTTCGATACTGTTGTTAAATTCCCTGATACGTTACCGAATCTGCTCGAAAATATCGATTCTTTCTTTACATGACGATACATATTATCGATACTTTCAGGCAACATTATTCCAACTTACTAAATATGTTTCTATACTATTGTAAAAAGAAAGTATTGTTAAATGAAATGTGAATTACAATTTTCATTCCAGTTAAATTTACTTATGTGGTGTTTTGCTTTCCTATAAATACCCACGAATTCCACCATCACTTACTCATTCCAAATTCTCTCTAAACACCGAGCCCAATCTTTGCTCACCTTATGGCCAAATTTCAGGCAACATTTTATTTTCTCGATACTTTTTTTCAGTCAATAATCACCACCAAAATGTCACTGAAAGATTTAATACAGTTGACAACAATCGAGGTTAGTAAACACGGCGACAAACAAATTTCTTCCATGGAATGTCGAATCCCAACACCGTCAGCAAACAAAACACACTACGTTATGAAGCTTACGAACGAAACAGACGTTCGTAACATGTATGACCGCCTCAATTCCGTCGGAGCTGCAGACGTCGATTTACATGTTAAGTTTGACGACGTCAACGCCGGAGAAGGTAGTTCGTCTGCACCCGTACAACCTGATCCAAACACTGAACGCGCACCGTCTTCACCGGATGTTGATGCGGCTGCGGATGAGCTGCAACTTTTTATGTACAGGCGTAGAGAAAGAAAACAACAACTGATCGGAGAACTAAACCTAAGTTCAGACGTGTCCACTGACTACGATGATTCAGATTAACAATAAACTTCTGAAATTATCTTCCAATTATGTTATATGACGTCTTATTTCATCCTTTATCCCTTACTTGTCCACTGGCTCAAAATAAAATTTCGATACATTATTCCCCCTATCTGAAAATGTTTCGATACTGCTGTTAAATTCCATCATACATTAGCGAATCTGCTCGAAAATATCGATAGTTCCTTAACGTTACCATACAAATACCGATACTTTAAGAAACAACGGATTCCCATAGCTTACTGGAACAAAAAGTTTCGATACAATTTACACACTATTAATAAAAAACCCGATACTTTTGAAAGAAAATCAATGTTCCGGTACGAATTTCCTTCAAAAATATCGATAATTAACAAGATTTTCGATACTTTTTACACACAAATATCGATAATTAACAAGATTTTCGATACTTTTTCCATGTTTTAATGGAAATTATCGATAAGTTTGCAAAAACATTCATGATCCCGGTATATTTTTACTCTATTCTTTATTCATTACATCAATGTATCCGGTTTTTTATTACCGTTTTCATTATACACTTCTACAACTTTGCATTCCAGTGTTATGTCATTTCTCACTTGTATCACATGCACCGTTTACTGCTCCTCCTGTATAAAGCTGAAACCCTTATTCCCCACAACGAATCTGATTCTTCCTTTTCAGTGTCGTGTCTTTTCACTTCTACCTCCCTGTATCACGCATGCACCGTTTACTGCTCCTACTTCTCCACATTTACTTCTATAACCCCGGAAAACGAGGAGAAGAACGAATCTGATTCTACCTTTTCAGTTTCGCGTCTTTCCAATGTATCACATGCTCCGTTTCTGTTCATGTACCTTCTCCTCATTTATTTCTATAACCCGGGAAACGAGGAGAACGAACGAATCTCTGCCTTTTCAGTCTCATGCATTATCACTTTCCCTCCCAAACGGAAATTGCCTATAAATTAACAACTCCTCTATTTTGCTCTTCACAACATCTTCAATTTTATCTACTCAACCCTTTCCTTTGCTTTTATAATCAGTTCTCTTTCACAATCTTCTATTATAAAATGAGTTCAAGCAGAAATTCGGGTAAAATTCCTCAGTCTTTCGCAAAGAGGAAGATTGAATTCGACACATCATCAAACAGTGATGATGTTTTGTACATTGATTCTGATTCTGATAATGACGAACAACTAAGCCACGAGGCATTAAAATCCAGCAAATTCTTCAGGAGTTTCTTCGAGGCCTTCGATCGAATGAACTCTATCAACGACCCTACTACTACATGGCGCTGTCCAGCATGCCACGGAGGTCCTGGTGCCTCTAAGTCTTTTTCTGGCCTTCAGTCCCTACTCACCCATGCAAAAACCAAAAAAGGAGATAAGATGAAAATCCATCGCCTCCTTGCTCAGACGTTGGACGAGGAATTACGAAGAAGGGCTGCTTCGGCCACTCCTCAACCTCAACCTCAACAAAACGCTTCAGGCCAATGGCGTGGTCTGAGTAATGATGCTGCTATTGTCTCCCCCCCGCCTTCAAGCCACCAGGAAGCTCATCACCAAATACTCTGGCCACCCATGGTGATGATTAGGAACACACAACTTCATACAGATGAAGAGGGGAAGGTAGTTATATAACTTCTGAATTATGTTTTCATTACTATTATAATACTTAACTTCTTATTTCTTTAATTTTTTGCTTCAGTGGATTGGCATGGGAAACCAAGACCTTCTCAACGCTTTCAATACCTTTGGTGCTGTTGCCAAGGCTCGCCATTCATATGGTCCACGAGGCCATCGTGGGATGAGCCTTTTGATTTTTGAGAGCACAGCGAGAGGTTATTTAGATGCTCAGCGTCTGCATAACCAGTTTGCTGCCCAAGGTTTCGGGTTAGATGCTTGGCAACGTCATGCTCCTTCCCCTCCATCCAGCCAGCGCCAACTATATGGTTACATGGCTGAAAAAGAAGATATACACATCTTCAACCGCCATCTCCAAGGTTTTCTCTATCATTTTCTTCTATTATTAATAACAAGATACTCTTCTGCTCATACTTATGCAAAACAAATTTGTTCATTAGGCAACCAAAAGGTCAAGTTTGAGATGCGACCATATGCAGAGATGGTTGGACAGCAAGCTGGTGCTGGAACAAGTTCCATGGGTGGCAGGGGACTTGAAGGGAGGAGGCTTGAAGGGACAATGAATTCAGAATAAAGAAAAGATTGATGGTCTAATATTTATGTGCAGTTCAAAGACCATGCCAGATTGTTTCCAATATCATAAAACTCTATTACATGATATTGAAAACAATCCGGCTTGGTCTTTGCATTGCACATAAATATTAGAAGATCAATCTTTTGTTTCTTCTCAATTTCTTTTTATTTCCGTTGCCATATCGTTTTGTAATCTTTTCATTTTGTAATCTTTTCCTTTCTATCTGATGCACTACTATTTTCTTGATTCTAATTCATATAAACGATTTAATAGAAGTTTCCATAATTTTTATAAAGTTTCCATACTTTTTCGATAGTATCTCTACCTCTCATAGAAGTATCCAAACATTTAATATAAGTATCCATATATTGATAAAAAGTTTCGAAAAACTTTTCAAAAGTATTCAAACTTTCGAATTCAACATATCCGGTACCATTGATAAATTGTTTCGAAAAACTTTTCAAAAGTATGGAAACTTTCGAATTCAACATATCCGGTACCATTGATAAAAAGTTTCGAAAAACTTTTCAAAAGTATGGAAACTTTCGAATTCAACATATCCGGTACCATTGATAAAAAGTTTCGAAAAACTTTTCAAAAGTATGGAAACTTTCGAAATCAACATATCCGGTACCATTGATAAAAAGTTTCGATAAACTTTTCAAAAGTATGGAAACTTTCGAATATAACATATCCGGTACCGCGTTACCGAATACATTATATACCTTATAACAAATTAGACGCTACCGGTTTTATTATGTCTGACCTTTTACTTAAATTAGCCGGTTACCATTATTTTATCATTTTTTTGTGGTTTTTACTGGTTTTATCATTTCATATCCACATATCCGGTACCGCTTTACCGGTTACATTATGTACACAATCATGTTTCCGGTAACGCCGTATATTAGCCGCATATTAATCTGCCGCATGGTAGAAAAATCCCATTTTGCGCGTGAAAAATAAAATCATTAACTCATTCAATATTTTCCAGGTCAGCTAAAAACCCTTTATCCTTCAAAACGTCTAAATGCTGGAGTTTTGGCGCCGATGACATACAAACTTTTAAAATGATTGATTTTTTTTCTATGGTTTATGCCCTCTCAACACCGTTCAGCTTTTACATTATAATTGAATTTTAATTAATAATCAGAATCTAAGTTACATAAAAGGATTCTAATTGTTATATTGGTTGGAATTAATGGACGACAAAGCAGATCAGAATTTTCAAAGAAGTTCAAAAAGGAAAATAATTGAAATATGATTACAAGCAAATATAATAAAGTTTAAAATAGCAGAAGGATATTATTATGCAAAAGCATGATTATTTTTTCAATAGATGATGTTAATATCTGTTTATACAGTGTAAAAGATTTTAAGTTTTATACGTTTTAGGATTATGGAATGAGTGAAATGAATGGCCGAAATTAACAATAACACATGTGAAGATTATCACTTGGAAAAAAAGAGCAAGGAGTTAATCGCAGTTATTCATTTTATCCATCCAACGATAAAAAAAAAACGTATAAAACTCATAGTTTTACATTGTGTATAAGTGGATCCTATCTATATATATTGAGTTAAACAACTCGAACTCAACATGACTCGTTCATTAATGTTTCTGTAATGTGAGGAAAAATGAACTAAGAAAAGAATAACTAGTTTCACTTAGATGTGTAGGACAAAGCTCTTACACCGATTCGAGTTCGGACCAGAGTTCATCGTCCTCGTCCAAATGGACCGAAAGCCTTGATATGATTTATCAAGGACCGGTTGTGCTTGAAACTGGACCCGCAAGCACAATACCAAATCTTCCCACAGTTGTTTTCGTGTCTCCTCTCACCGCAAAAGCTTTATCGCATTTCCTGCACATGAAGGGCTTGATCCCATGTTTCCTCCTGTAGTGCGTTTGAAGCGTTTTGAAGTCTTTGAGCGGCCTGGCGTGTGGGTGGTCCATGTTGTGCACAACAGTTTTAGCATGGCGGTCGGTTGCGTTCCTCGTAGTGAGACAGGTCCTTTTCGGTACTGACCTCCATGCCAAAATGCAGTGGCCGGGTCAGAAAATTTTAATTACAATGTCAAAATTTTAAAAAATAATATTGAATTTAAATTATAGTGACAAACTCTAAAAAATAATATTAATATTTTTATCTAAATTCTATATAAAGATATTTTTTTTGAATTTTTGGGTGTAAACTGACAACCCAATCACCTCATTGGCTCTTATGTATTTTTGTGCAAATTAACCAAAGATTGTATGTATGGAAGCCAAAAATGTATGATGGTGCTGAGAGAGATTAGATGAAAAGTATATGAACCAAGGAACTATAGTTTTCAAAATATATATCAAGAAAAGATGGGTAGGAGCTATAGTTCAGATTTATACATTGACAATGTAAAAGTCGTCAAAAAAATATATGACATAGTAAGAAAGAAAATAATTACACAACGAGAATTGAGGTATAAAATATTTTCATTAAGATGTTCTGTTTGTTTTTAGGACACAACAAATCATAAACAACAGAGATAAAAACAACAACATAAAATCAATTTTTTTATGTCAGCAACGTCGTAACTTTGGTTATAAATAATAAATGGTAGCCCTCCATATGGGATAGAAATACTCTACTCCTTTTCGGTGCTTCTATTTATGCACTCACGCTCAAAATTAAGTTTAGGGTTTAGTATTTTAGGTTAGGGTTTATGGCTAGAGTTTAGAGAATTTAGAGTAGGGTGTGTTTTTAGAGTATATGGTGTAGGTTTATGATTCATAACTTAAGATTTAGAGTTTTATCTTATATTTTTTTAGTGTTAGATCATAAATAGAAACACGAAAAATAGAAAATTTTTATCCCTTTACATGAACCAGTCAAATCATACAATCATAATACATTTGTAAATGACCACGAACCATATAGAACACCTCCAATGGCGAATAACCCACCAACTTGTATCAGTATAACCAATAGCGGATTTAATTTTTTTTAGGGTGGGCATACATATATTAAGCATTAATAATATAAAAAAATTTGTACCTAAATGAGTATAAATAAAATTATAGGGTGAATATGTTCAACAAATGGATAACCAATAAAAAAATTCAGATTTTACATAAGCTAGTGATCGCTAGACTCCTAATAATTCTACTCAAAATATCAACAACACATGCCGACACCCATTGTTTGTTCTCATCTAATTAAAAAATATTGATAAAAAATTTAAATTATGATTCCTATACTAAATTTCATGACTCCACTCCTGCGGTCTACTATATTTTTTTTTTATAAGAAAAGAAAGAAAAATTGATACTTCGTTAAAAAACCTCCTTAAACCTAAATGGAGAAAAAAGAGTATATTTGTAGACCTTGAATATACAAATCATACCATAGCACTACTAACATTAGCGTGTAACACGTCAATAACAAAACTCAGCGGTTGCGAACAATGTAACACTTGTAGACCTTATCTATTATATTTTAAACATGAATCTTACATAAAATTATTCATTATCAATGTATTATATATTAAACTAAAATAAATTCATTCATTGAAATTTGCGAAAAAGTCAAGATAAAATACAACATTGTAAAGGCAGAACCCTAAACCATATATAATATATATTTTACACATTTTTTGGATAGTTATACGAGGATGGAAATCCTCTATCCCCTAACTATGTATCTATTGGTGCCTCCATTTTAAAATAGCAGGTTTAGAGTTTGGGGTTAAGGTTGGAGCTTAGGGTTAGGGTGTAGGGAATTAGGGATAGGGTGTATTTTTTAGGGTTTAGGATATGAAAATTAAGGTTATAGCTTAGAATTTAATTTTAGGTGTTTTTTAGTATGGGGTTGTCGAAAAATGTGTGAAATTGGAAACTTTGAGCCATATTTTCTAGTGGTAAAGGTGGAGGTTCGAATGATGAATTTATTAATTAATATTCTACTCCATGAGACCTTTACAACGGTATCTCATATGCTCAAAACGGTTAAGAAAAGAATGAGAAATTGATGCTCAAAGTGAGAATGTTGTGAATTGTGTAAAGGAAAATAAAAACCCCATATCCCACATGAGTTGGATAACAAGCTTGAGAATGGTTTAAATACACCAACCCACTTAGAAGTCATTGAATGACTTAAATGAACATTATGCCTCCTGCGCAGGCGTAAGAGAGGTGCAAATCATAGCCGGTCAAACCCATTCGGGATGAGGCGTGATTGGGTTAGGGCACGCATGACATTGTGGGTGACATGAATGTTCGGACTGATCAAGTCCCTTCTTGGACTTATGAATATTTTACCCTTCAAATTAAATTTTTTCTTACATATCTTTTGAATATTCCGAATTTAATAGGATACTATTGACTTTAATCTGGTTTTGTATTTTCTACTCTTTTCAATTATTTGATTAAAGTTTTTATTTTATTTTATCATCTTGGATTGATTACTTTGTAACAATCTTAAGACAAATCTTCTTCTACATTTCTTCTAATTCGAGACGATATATTCGTGATAGAGATAGCAAATAAATTGGTTTCAAGATTCATCTTCTACAAAATATATCTGTTTAATAAGGCATTTAATTGATTATTTCCGAATTAAATCGGATATAAAGTCAATGACCTTTAATTCGGAATATTGTTGTTTCTATATTTTCCTCATCCACTCCCCTATATAAACCATACATCTCCCCAGTTTCAACAAACTCAAAAATTGTTTTCCTTCTCTCGTTCTTTTTATCCCGATGATAGGCTAAGTCAAGAGTTCACGTTCGAGATCTCTTTAGTTCGTGCTTCTATCGAAGATCTTCTTCTTGTTGTATCCTGGGAGACGAACGACCAACCAAACTCAAGCACCGCAGAGTGGTCGAAATTTGTTTTAAGGAAACTGCTTCTCGCAGCCTCAACACCTTCTCTACTCAACTTTAATCTGGTTTTGTATTTTCTACTCTTTTCAATTATTTGATTAAAGTTTTTATTTTATTTTATCATCTTAGATTGATTACTTTGTAACAATCTTAAGACAAATCTTCTTCTTCTACATTTCTTCTAATTCGAGACGATATATTCGTGATAGAGATAGCAAATAAATTAGTTTCAAGATTCATCTTGCCGTTTTAACGGATTTGCTAAAATCTAAAAGTTAGACAAATCTGGTTACAGAAATTGTCGGTAATAAACGAGAAATTTAGTTTCTGTTTATTGGAATTTATTTTAACCCCTCTTTGATTCTTTTGAACAGAAACAATGACTATTGGAGTTTCTGTCGATTCCACTGCTAAGGTCCTTGTACATGCACAGACTTTGAAACAACCGATATTGAATCTGAATGCAACGACGGTGACAATGAGCCACAATGAGAAGCCGTCAAAATTTTGCGGACAGAATTTCAAGACATGGCAATAGATGATGATGTTCTATCTGACCATGCTAAATCTGGCAAAGTATTTAAAAGAAGATCCAGTTGTCCCCGTATGGGATGGAGAAGGAGAGGTGGATGATCTCACCGCCTTCAGTATCACAGAGGCTTGGAACAATGACAACTTTCTATGTCGGAACTACATCCTCAACGGACTACAAGATTCGCTGTATCTGGTATATGATGTGTAAAAAACAGCAAAACAGATGTGGGCAGCACTGGACAATAAGTACAAAGCAGAGGATGCTGGGGCTAAAAAGTTTTTAGTAGCCAAATTCTTAAATTTTACTATGGTTGAATCAAAACTAGTAGTAAGTCAAGTTGAAGAATTCCAACTAATCATTCATGGAATTCTTGCAGAAGGGATGCTTATTAGTGAATCCTTCCAAGTAGCTACCATCACGGAAAAGCTGCCTCCAGGATGGAATGACTTGAAAAATTACTTGAAGCACAAGAGGAAGGAAATGTCAGTGGAAGAACTGATTACCATACTTCGAATTGAAGAGGACAACAGAGGTAATGCCAAGAAACTTACTTTCAAAGAGGCCAAGGCAAATGTTGTCGAAGTCAAGAAGGGCAAGCAACCTCAACATCACCAAGCCAAGCCAAATCTGAGGCCTAATGGTGGAGTCTCTAAAAAAGAGAAATTCAAAGGGTCGTGCTTCAACTGTGGAAAGGTGGGGCACAAGTCCTCTGAATACAGACAACCAAAAAGAGCTAGAGCCAATGAGGCCAATGTTGTGGGGGATGAAGATCTATGCGCGATGATTTCTGAAGTCAACCCGGTTGACTCTAACCCAAGGAAATAGTGGCTTGACACTGGAGCCACACGTCATATATGTTGTGACGAGAACTCATTCTCTGAGCTGATACCTTGCGACAATAGGGAGAAGCTCTACATGTGAAATGCCACGACTTCCAAGATCAAAGGGAAGAGAACAATGATCTTGAAGATGACTTCTGGAAAAGAACTCAAGCTACAGAATGGTTTGTACGTGCTTGGCATACGCAAAAACCTTGTTTCTGGAACACTTTTAAGTGTTCACGGTTTTAAAATGGTTTTTGAATCCCATAAGTTAATTCCGTCAAAAGGGGGATGTTTGTAGGTAGGGGGTATGTATTGAATGGAATGTGGAAACTCAATGCTATCTTTGTAAAATCCAAAATAATGAATAAGAATGCAGCTTCTTCTTCTGTTTACATTCTCGAATCATTTAATTTATGGCATGGTAGACTTGGACATGTTAATTATGATACCTTACGTAGGTTTATTAACTTGGAGCACATCCCTTCATTTCACATTAATTATAACCATAAATGTGAAACGTGTGTAGAAGCAAAATTAACAAGGTCTTCATATCAAACAATTGAAAGAAGTACATAACCACTTAATCTAATACATAGTGATGTTTGTGATTTGAAAATTGTTCAAACTAAAGGAGGAAATAAATATTTTATTACCTTCATTGATGATATCATAAAGTATTGCTATGTATATTTGCTTAAAAGCAAAGACGAAGCTATAGGGAAATTTATACTCTATAAGCAAGAAGTCGAAAATCAATTTAATAAAAAAATTAATGTGGTAAGAAGTGATCGTGGTGGTGAATATGTTAGCCCATTTGGTGAATATTGTTCACAACATGGAATTATTCATGAAGTAACACCACCATATTCTCCCCAATCTAATGGAGTAGCCGAACAAAAAAATCGGACTCTAAAAGAAATGATGAATGCTTTGTTAGGAAGCTCTGGGTTACCACAGAACATGTGGGGGGAATCGGTTCTTTCGGCTAATTACCTTTTGAATAAGGTTCCTCGAAAGGAAAAGGATAAGACACCATATGAGTCGTGGAAAGGTCAAAAGCCTTCCTATAAACACTTGAAAATGTGGGGTGTCTTGCCAAGGTAATGACTCCATTACCAAAACAAATGAAAATAGGTCCAAAAACCGTGGATTGTATTTTTATTGGCTATGCTGAACATAGCAATGCTTATCGATTTCTTGTGTATGAATCAAAGAATCCTGAGATTCACAAGAACACGATAATGGAATCAAAGAATGCATCATTCTTTGAAAATACATTCCCTTATAAATCTAGGTAACTTGATCAAAGTTCAACACAACAAACTTTGGATGAAATGATTCCAAGTGATCAACAAGATGCTGAAAATGAAATAGAGCCGAGAAAGAGCAAACAAGCAACGGTAGAAAAATCCTTTGGATCTGATTTCTTAACCATTATGCCGGAGGCTGAACCTCTAACGTATAGTGATGTTATACACTCCTCTGAAGGCACCTTATAGAAAGATGCCATTAAGAGCGAAATTGATTCCATCATGCAAAACCATACATGGGAATTAATGGACCTTCCTCCTAGAATTAAACCACTAAATTCAAAATGGATTTTTAAAAGGAAAATAAAAGCAGATGGAACAATTGATAAGTACAAGGAAAGGTTGGTAATCAAAGGATACCGACAAAAAAGAAGGCCTTGATTACTTTGATACATTTTCCCATGTATCAAGAATAACATCTATAAGGATGATACTCACAATAGCTGCTCTGCGAAATCTAGAAGTACATTAAATGGATGTTAAAACAACTTTCCTAAATGGAGATCTTGATGAAGAAATTTACATAGAACAACCTGAGGGTTATGTAGTTTCAGGTCAAGAAAAGAAAGTATACAGATTGGTTAAGTCCTTGTATGGACTTAAACAAGCACCAAAACAATGGCATGAGAAATTCGATAATGTTATGATGACTAACGGTTTCAAAATAAACGAGTGTGACAAATGTATATATGTCAAAACTATAGACATTGAATATGTCATCCTATGTTTATATGTTGATGACATACTTATTGTTGGAAGCAACAATGAAATTGTAAAACGTACCAAAAACATGTTAAATTCGAAATTTGACATGAGAGATATGGGACTGGCCGATACGATTCTGGGCATCCAAATCAAAAGGTCACCGGAAGGTATCATATTAAGTCAATCACACAATGTGGATAAGATTCTTGAGAAATTTAATAAGGAGGATTCTGGCATCGCCTTAACTTCGTTAGACCCTTGTTCACATCTATCAAAAAATCGTTGGGAAAGTATCCATCAAGTGAAATATGCAAGAGTCATTGGAAGCTTAATGTATCTCATGAGCTGCACTAGACCAGGTATCGCTTTTACTGTGAGTAGTTTAAGCAGATTCACAAGCAATCCAGGGAAAGATCACTGGAAAGCAATTGTGAGAATACTGAGATATCTAAGATATACTCGGGACTACGGACTGCATTATTCCAGAGAGCCCGCTGCCTTAGAAGGATACTCTAATGCCAGTTGGATATCTGATATTCAAGATACCAAAGGCACAAGTGGATATGTATTCACTTTGGGGGAGGAGCCGTGTCATGAAAATCCTCTAGACAAACAATTATAACCAGATCCACAATGGAATCTGAGTTTGTTGCTCTAGACAAATTTGGAGAAGAAGCAGAATGGCTTCGTCAATTCCTTGAGGATATCCCTGAATGGTCGAAACCCGTTCCCACAATATGTATACACTGCGACAATCAAACAACAATTGCTAGGGCACAAAGTTTCATGTATAATGGTAAGTCAAGACATATGCGCCGTCGACATAACACCGTCAGGCAACTGATCTCAAATGGAGTTATCTCTATTGACTTTGTAAAATCAAAGGATAACATTGCGGATCTACTAACCAAAGGATTGAATCGAGATCAAGTTGAGAAAACATCTAAAGGAATGAGACTAAAGGCCATGAGAAGTAAAGGCACTATGTGAAGGAAAATCCTACCTAGTTGACTAGATATCCCAAGATATAGGTTCAAAGGGACAACCTAATTACATAGACTTGTGCGATCACTATGGGGATCTTTCCCCAAGTCCATTCCTATGATGTAAACAATGATAAAAAGTGGTACAAGTAAAGCAAAGCTTTAATGACCATTGTATGCTTCGGTGAGCCAAGCAACATAAGTCACCTATGTGAGAGTGAAGTGGGGCCGCTTCAAGAAGACTATTAGGCATAGTTCTTTCAAACTCTTGCAGAACCATGCGACGTCCATGGCCACATAGACATAACCATGAGAACTAATACTCTTGTTAGAGAGGTAGTTGTGTGAAGTATATCATCGTTTACACAAATAGATGAACAGTTCAAGGACATCACGTTTACTGGTTAGCTAGTAAAGTAAATATACTTTCACAATGGAAGGTTCAAAGGAGGAAACCTACCTATCCTATGCAACTATCAATCGTAAATCCTATCACCATATCGAGTCAAAATATTTTGATAAAATCATCAATTTCATTCATGTGTGGGATTGTTGAAAAAATGTGAGAAATTGGAAACTTTGAGCCATATTTTCTAGTGATAAAGGTGGAGGTTCGAATAATGAATTTATTAATTAATATTCTACTCCATGAGACCTTTACAACGATATCTCATATGCTCAAAACGGTTGAGAAATGAATGAGAAATTGATGCTCAAAGTGAGGATGCTGTGAATTGTGTAAAGGAAAATAAAAACCCCATATCCCACATGGGTGGAATAACAAGCTTGGGAATGGTTTAAATACACCAACCCACTTGGAAGTCATTGAATGACTTGAATGAACACTATGCCTTGCGCGCAGGCGCAAGGGGGGGTGCAAATCGAGGTTTGTCGAACCCATTCGGGTTGGGGCGCGCTCGCACATCGTGGGCGACGCGAATTTCCAGACTGATCGGGTCCTTGCTTGGACCTGCGAATATTTTACACACTTCGAATTAATTTTTTCCTTACATATCTTTTGAATATTCCAAATTTAATAGGATACTATTGACTTTCCATTAAATTCGAATATTAAAAGGCAATAAAGCAATTCACACAAAACATATCCGTTTAATAAGACATTTAATTGATTATTTTTGAATTAAATCGGATATAAAGTCAATGGCCTTTAATTCGGAATATTGTATTTTCCATATTTTCCTCCTCCACTCCCCTATATAAACCATGCATCTCCTCAGTTTCAACACACTCAAAAATCGTTTTCTTTCTCTCGTTCTTTTTATCTCGATGATAGGTTAAGTCAGGAGTTTAAGTTCAAGATCTCTTTAGTTCGTGCTTCTATCGAAGATCTTCTTGTTGTTGTATACTGGGAGACGAACGACCAACCAAACTCAAGCACCGCGAAGTGGTCGAAAATTGTCTTAAGGAAACTGCTTCTCGCAGGCCTCAACACCTTCTCTACTCAACTTTGTTATGGTTTTGTATTTTCTACTCTTTTCAATTATTTGATTAAAGTTTTTATTTTATTTTATCGTCTTGGATTGATTACTTTGTAACATGGGCATATAAGGAGTCAGGGGTAGAAGATTTTTACTCGTTATATGAGAACAAAAATATTAATTTTTTTGGTGTTCTTTTCTATACATAATACTAAAATATTAGATTTCTAAGCCATAACTCTAAATTCTAAACCATAAACCTTAAATCATAAACAATATACTATACCCATAATTCGCTGAACCCTAACACAAGAAAAAATAAAGAAATAATCTTATACATTTATTACCCTTATCCAAGAGTCAAGAAATGTGTAAAAGTATTTGAGTTTTACACAATGTAAATATATATATATATATATGGATAAAAAATCTTTGCCCCCTTTTCACTTCCCTTCTTATGCCTCAACATTAAAAAATTAAATTCGAAACCTTAATCCTAAATTCTAAATCTTGAACCCTAAACCCTAACAAATATATCATATCTCTAATTCCATAAATCCCAACCCCAAATCTAATTTTAGTGTATGGGCATACATAAAGTACCGAAAATGGTAGATGATATCTATTATATATATAACCTATGAGCGTATGGAGAGACGATGCATGCATCCAGGACAGAGTTGAAGTAAGGGTTTTGAACTCTCAATTTTTTACTTATTTAAATTTTACCTTTATCATTTCTTGATTAATTACATTTTGTCCCCAAACCTTTATTTCTGGCACTGTCAATGCATGCATTTGTAGAAGTATCTAAGAGTTTAAGCCCTAATTATAACAATTACAATGATAACATTGCTAATTTTCAACATTTTTAGGAGATTTAACATGAGATATAGCTTAGTTAATTGTAAAAATGAAAAACACTAATCAGAGTCCTCTAATTTAAAAAGCCGAAGTGTCAGAACTCAGTAGTTTACTATACTATTGTTTGTGATCTGTTTATTGCAAAAGCATCTGAAACCCGGGGTGTTCCCCTTTTAAGACCTGAGAAATAACTATATATATGTATGTATCACTGTAGCAAACAATTCTCTAAAGGACTGGTGCATTCAAACTACCCAATTGATATCAGTCTGAAACCCTGAAAAATTTCATCAGCCTCGCAATCCATATCATGATTTTAAGTAAAGGTGTTCATGGTTAACCTAAATAATACAACTGTTAACCTGTAGGTTCTGTTTTTAGTAGAATTAGAACATATTATCTTTAGACATTATCATCTAATTGCACTAAGAACAGAATCTACAAGTATTTAAGTTAACCATCAACACCCCTAATTTTGCACACTCTTCAAAGCTCCGAGGAGCATAACTTCACAAGGAACATCTTCAAATACAATATATATATATGTGTGGGGTTAGGATCGCGTTACATGATGTAAAATTTATTTAGTTTTATACTAATTCATGACCATTGGATGAATATAATGGATGAATGATATTAAAAGTTGAAAATAAAGAGATTTTTAAGGAGAAAAAAATATGAGTGATTAATTTCATTCATCTATTATATTCATGCAATGGCCATGGATTAGTGCAAAACTAAATGAGTTTTACATCATGTAACTTAATCCTATCCCATATATATATATATATATCTATGGGATATGATTCGTTTGCATCATGTAAGAGTTTTTAAGCTTTGCACGTTTTTTGGAAAGTTGGATGGGTGAAATGAATGACTAAGATTAACAATAGGATATGTGAAGATTATTACTTGAAAAAAAAGTAAGGAGTTAATCAATCTCCCATTTCACCCATCCAACGATACAATAAACGTGTAAAACTCATTGTTTTACAATTGTGTGTAAGTTGATACTAACCCTATGTATATATCATACATATATGCAAATATATATGGTAGTTTGGAAAGAAAAATGGTATTTAGATTAAGGGCATGTATCTGCAAGTTGTTGTACCTATTAAACGTTTTGCTGCAAAGAGGACATGAGAACTGAGTATGTCCAATGAGAATCTGAGAAGGCGTAGGGATCCAATACTGTCCTTTGCTCCCTGCTGTCAAATCTGCAGATCGGGTTGCCCTAGACATCAGATCAGAACTAGGGTTAGGTAAACCTATGTGTAGCTCTACAGTTACACCATCATCGACATCAGACTCGGCACTGGCACCAGCATCAGGAACAATGGTGGAAAACAAACACTCTTCCATTGAAGCAATGCCAGTGGATTCATTGTGATGGTGTTTTCTTGTGGGAGATGATAGATAATTGATGAGAGGAAGAGCTTGTTTGTGAGGAGTTTGAGATTGAGAAATAGGGTTTGGTTGATTTAGGGTTTGAAAACTTGAAGTTTGAGGGATGAAGATGAAGCATGGATCTGCCATGGTTCAAAAGATTTGGACAAAATGGAAAAAGAAAAAAAAGAAAAAACAGATGCATACAAATTTTTTACCTACAGTTTTAATTTGCTTGTACTTTGGCAACCGGAATGAGAAGACATATATGTATACAAATAGATACATGCGTTCATATTCTGGTTTGACACTTTCCCTACCCAATAATTAAATGGGTAACTTAGTTATTTGGAACCTCACCTATTATTGTGTTTCTGTTTTGGTCCCAACTATTTTTTGGTTAAAATAATATCTAACGTTACGCTTTGTTTATATTTTGGTACCACTGTTAAAAACAAACAACAAAATTGATGTGAGATTTTCTTATTAGGAGAGAGAGAAAATATTTTTTTAAATATCAAATTAGCTTTGTCATCAAAATTTTAATGGTAGAGGTACCAGAACATAACGTTAGGTAATATTTTAACAAAAATTAACTAACTGACTAAAACAAAAATACTAGAATATATGAGATACCAAATAAATAATTTACCCTTATAAAATTAGGTCTTGAGCCTAATTGCGTTGGACATCTAAAAGAAACTAAGTTTTTTCAGTTTTATTTAATGGATTATTATCTCATACACATGCGGTGGAATTTTTTTTTTCACAAACGTCTTAATTTTAGGGTTTTAGTTTGGGATTTAGGGTTTAGATGTTTTAGTGTAATGGTTTAGAATTTAGGGCTTATGTTAAATTGGAGGGTTATTGACAAAATTTAAGGTTTATGGTTAAAATGTAAGGTTTATAGGTTAAAACTTAAATTTATGGTTAGAATTTAGGGTTCATGGTTAGAATTTTCATATAGTGAGGTCAGAATGGAGTATGAGGTACACAGATTCCCATACCACTACAATAAGTCTACAATATCATACTCTAACTAATCAAGTGAGGTCAATTCTAATATTTTCTATGAAAAATTTTATATTAGCTCCATAATAACCCCATTTAGCTCCTTAAAATCTCATACCCAACAAATCAAATAGGATCAATTGACCCTAAAATTTGAATGTGGCTCTGTCATTGACTTTTAATTTATCAAATGAATAAATTAATTTAATGATAAAATTTAATTATCTTTCATGAATTAATTTTCTTTCCCAAACCTTAAGACCCTCAACATATAACAACCCGAATTTCAGAATCTATGGATCGATTTAACCCGAGCCAGGGGCTTTGTTTATGGGTCGAGAGTTTGGGATTTTGGATGTCTGTGTGAGCCTTAGTGGGCTCCCTCTTGGTTGTTAGGTTTGGGCCTTGGGTTGGTGGATGGGTTAGGGTGATGTGGGGGGGGGGGGGGGGTAAATAGGTAACTTACCCCAATATGAAGAAGGGAAAGAGATGTTTAATTTTTCTACAGAAAACTGAAGATGATGAGATCACCATTGCCCCCTTTTTCTTCTACCTTTATCCATCCTCATCTCCTAACCCCACTCAAAAGTAAAAGGTTGAATCTTTGTGTTTTGGAGTGTGAATCTCGGATTTTGGGTTTGAGACAAGTTGTTCAACATTTAAGGATCTACATTTTGAGGTAAGATTCATCAAGTTTGGTGGAGGCTGGAAATGGTGGGTTTTGTGTGTGTGTGTGTGTGGTGGGGGGTTATGGAAGGGTTCTAGGAGGAGATTCAATCTCGTTTTCCAGCCCTAAGAGTAAGTTTAGTTGGATTATTTATCTCCTACAAGTTGTAACTCATTTACAACTTTCTTGTGTAATGAAAGAGGTTTGAAATTCTTCTAAGGAGCATGGAAAGAAAAAAGATTGAGAAGCTTGGTTGGAGGCTTCTTTTCCAGCTTTATAATCAACGTTAGTAAACTATTAACTCCTTTGTGTTCCTGGAAATCATAAATTTGATTGCCTTGTTGCTTGATTGATGTTTTGGTTGCTTGAGTGCTTGATACCTTTCTAAAGGCTAATTCTAAAATTGGTATTAAAATAGCTTAAAAATGGTAGGAAACTCCTTAAACTAACTTCTATAACTTATAGGTTAATTTTGGGGTCTTGCCTTTGAGTTTTGGAGGCATGAGAAGTGATTTACGAACTCTAGAAAATGAATTCTAGGTTTGTGTACTGATACGGGTTGAACACGTATCGGTACCTTGTGTTTCGAATGATGAACACAAGAAATCCTTGAAGGGTGTATTGGTACTCATATAGTGGGTATCGATACCCCCTTGTTTCAACAAACTCCAGTAGCAAAAAAGTGTACTGGTACGCTTGGGAGCGTATCGGTACTGGAGGGGTATCAATACACGACCCCCGTGTACCAGTACATGTTTGCTAGTTAAACCCCTTTGCACATGAAGTTGAGTATTAGTACGCATAGGGAGAGTATCGGTACCTAGAGAGGCGTATCAATACACGTGGGTGGGCATCGATACTCACTGGTCAATCTGCCCAAAAAATACATTTTGAGTTTGAGGGCCTTATAATTCAAGGACTATGGCCCAATGGGCTTCTAATGTGGTATAATAAATGGTAAAATTGAGAAACCAAGATTTAACTCTCATATACGAGCATAATATGTAATAACTTGGTTATAACACCCCTCACCTGGATTAGGGGCAAGGAGCGTTATATTAACATAAACAGATTCGTATTAACACAGCAGAAGGGTTTAACAAAATCGTGTAATAATTTTTTTTCTTCGAATACAATACACAATCATTATCAAACATAGACATACCTTATACTCATTTCTAACTAGCCTATACCATTCGGCCAACATCAAAATAATCCACAAACCATTCAAATTATAATTACCATTAGCAATATGTATCAACATACACATGTGAACCGTTTTCTTAAAATTTCTAAGTTCAATAGTTACAACTAATTTAATAAGCCATACATATTTTATCGAATTGGTTATCATACATTTATGGTTCCATTCGATTAAATTAACCATCTATGTTACAAAACTATTCTATTTAATTAATCGTTTCTAGATTCTCTTTTCATTCAATTAACACATAGTCATTACCATTCGAATTATACAATTTATAATTTTCTAATTCTCCCAATTAACCATTCGAATAGCATACATAACATTCAAAATCATACTTAGCCGAAACATACATCATGCTTATATATAATTTAAGCATCATAGTTGGTTCATACAATCCATAGTATTTAGTTTCCCTTTACAAAATAACCGGGGTATAAAACAGCTAACCTAATGGTTGCCTAAACAAAACGTGACAATAGACAAAAAGAATCGAGCCCTAACATATAAACGGGCTATCTATACCCCATATTTACCCCCCTTACTTACATAACAAAAATGTAGGGAAACATTTTAAAAGTCTACATAGAACCGAAATAGTAGTTCATAAACAAGAACAACAAGCCGAACTGCACTAACATGCCAAACGCTAAGCCACCCACCATGAGTATGACAAAGACAGGGAAAATCATACTTAATCTGAGTACGAAAAAGTCTCGGGTTGAGGTTGACGATGTTAGAACCTGAAATTAGGGGAAGGCAGGAGGGTTCGAGTGGTAAGTACATTTTGTACTTAGTGAGGAAACCCTATTCTAACCGGTTTCCAATTAATTTAGTGATCAAACAACTTTAATTCCACTTTGCACATTAATTCATTCGAATGAGCCAAGCAAATAGGCCACAACATTATCAATAATCAACATCAACCATTCGAACATATATACAAAGAATTCAAGTAAATTCCAATCGAATGAACCAAGTAAAATAGGTCACCATATAATCCATAACAATATCAATCATTCGATCATATATTCAACAAATTCAATAAATCTTCCATTCGAATACATGCCTCAAATATACATTATTATTCATAAGTCAAAACACATACAAGCCATGAAACCTAATTTAACTTCTAAGTAACACATTATCATAAATCAAGTTCATAGCATATCAAGCATAACAAAATCATCAAGTTTAGCATGTCATTCGAATGCTTCTATAATTAATTTCATTAATTTCCTTCAATTTCAGATTTCAATTAATCAAATTGCAATGCCTTGGATAGTATAGTTTGATAGGTAATCAAGTCTCGTGTAACAGAGGTTGTGAATCAAATTCACCATGTTAAGGTACCACGTACCAAATCGTATTACATGTAACGTATTAAAAATGTCCGCAGACATTTACAAGTAGGTACACTTACGTACCACAATATCAAGTACACTAACGTACCGATTTTCTTATTGAGCTCAGACTCTAGGCTAGCCGTACTACCTAAACAGACTGTACACACCAAGGGCTTTGCATTTAAATCTTTAATTTAATCAGATACATAATCAATCGAATTTCAGAGATTCTTAATTAATCCTTTCGATTAATTATTCAAGATTCCAATTTCCTTAACATGTCATTATACAAGATCATATACAATGGTACATGTTCAATTCGCATACTTCAATCAAAACTCATATAATTCCATGTTCATATCACAAAAATCAGATTCACATTTCATGGTTCAACACTCAATTGAACATCTCAAGCTTAAGCATACATGAAATTGTCATCATATAGTCATGTCACATAATTCAATGTCATGATATCCACCTAGATAATTTCATAACAATCAAAAATCAGCATTGCCAAGTTAATATATATAGCAACACAATTAACAATGAACAATTTCAGATTCAAGTATAGCAATCACCAATTTAATTTCAATCACATAAGCATCATAATCGCATATCACAAGCACAAAATCCGAATTCCATTTTTCCTTCTCCCCATTACTAAATCCAATAATTAATTAATCAATTTCATGCTTATCATAATCAAAAATCAGATTAAGTAGTTGGAACTCTAATTCCAACTCTAAGGTTCGTTTCACTCACAAATCGCCGAGCTAGTTCGTAATCCGTACGCCTTTCGCCCGATCCGTATTCGATCCTGGAGTAGCCTCTTCTTCTACCCTTTCACTTCTAAGATCTAAAGCACTCAATACAAACAAATAACACAATTTCAGAATGCAATTTATGCAATTTAAGACTGAATTTCTCAATTTAATCGAAACAGTCCCTAAATTATTTAATCCAATTCGACAATTTGCTAAATGCTCTAATTCTTTTTAATTAACTCTTTAAACCTTCAAATTGACCTTCGATTTTACTATATTTCATATCCTTCAACATAAAGTTCGACTTAACAATACCTATTAAGCTTCAATTTGGCCAATTTTACCGATTCCAAAACCAATCACTTTTCCAATTTTGTTCATTTCTGACCACTAAACTTGACACCCTTCGTTCTCCTTGTATACAACTCCAAATTAAGTGCCGTTTGTTTCTAATTTCAGATTACACATCCAATTTCATCATATCAAAATTTCAGATCAAAATGCCCAGTAATTTATTTTCTACGAATTTTCAAAGTTCACTGTCCAGCTCGAATTAAGGCTGGACAGTTTTGCATGCTAACACAATTACCTTTTCCAGATTTTACCACAGCTTCAAAAATCTTGATTTAACATTTTTCTTTGATTCTAGACCCATTAGAGTAAATCTTATCAAAATTTCAGATCCAAACTCTTATCCTATCATTTTATATGATTTTTCAAAGATACAAGTTATAACACTTACAAATCTGTTACTACCCTTTTTGCATGCATGATGTTCATGTTTTAGACTCTTAATCCTTAAAGGTTCATACTCATTTCTGAATTTCCAGCAACTATGCTCAAGAACAATACTTTTAAGATTTTCTAAACACATTAAAGCCACTGATTTTCCATGAATTTTTACATATTCGGAAACTATAGAGAAAGGGCTACTTACTTATAATTTTTCCTTGATTTTTCTAATGGACTAACACCAACATGCAAGCTCCTTCTTCCTCACCGAGCCTTCAACCTTTTCTCTAGCTTTCTATGTTGTGTTTATGTGTGTGAAAGAAACAAAGTGGGAATAGTGGTTTGGTTGAGGGTGGCCGGCTAAGGAAATGAGAAAGTGGGGAGGGAACACATTAATTGGGATATGACAAAGGGGTCATGTCTCCAACTAATTTCTCAAGTTAATCCTTTATTATTCCTTCAACTCATGTATAAGATCTCTAATTACACTATAATTCCATCTTATAATTAGTAGAAATCCTTATATTTTCATTTTAGCATGCAAGCACTTAGTTTCCATCCTTATTCGGATTGGTCACTAAGTAATTTAACTGAATTCCCTTGTTGAACCATTCTTCAAAATTCAATTTGGTCACTAATGAACCTATTTCGATTGAAATGTCTAAGAAATTAATCTAATAATCACTTAATTATTAAGTTAAACCTCTAATTCTTCTAGGCTAATTTTTGGGATGTTACATTGGTAACCTAGGGTGATTGTTGCAATAGTAATCATAGGGATCCTTGGTGGATCGGATATTGTTGTGTGCCAAGTAAGAGCACTTGTATGGTATAATCACCATTGATTGTTGGGATCCGGATACCTAGAGAGCGTGTTGCAACACCATGAGATGAGATGTCGGATGTACATTCTCGAGGCTGTGTGACATCTAGCCCTATCAAGTGATACTTGATAGAAGATTCCGAGTACGAGTGTACGTTCTCGAGGCTGTGTGACATCAAGCCCCATCTGATGATACTCGATGAGAGATTTTGAGTACGAGTGTACGTTCCCGAGGCTGTGACACCGAGCCTTACTCCGTATGTTCCCGAGGCTGTGTGACACCGGGTCTCACTCCAGGTTTGTTGGTATGATGCATATGTGATGTGTGAGATTATTATATCCTTTCTGTTTTGCTATGTGTTTAAACGGCTAGAGGTAGCGCCGTATGTTGTTATATTTCTATATTATCTTCTTTAGCTACATGCTCATATTATGATGTAACACCTCAGTTTTGGCCTAGAGGTTTTTGGAATGGTTTTAGGGTCCGTTGGACTGAGATTAGAGATTCAGATAAGTTTCGGGATGCGTTTAGGGAAAACATATTTCAGAAGGTGATAAAAGTATGGAAAAATCATCTAAAATCCTTTTTAAATACATAAAAGGTTTTGGTGAAATCAATTTTGGGAAACGAGTTTTGGAAATGTGACATTTTGGACTAGTGAACAAAGTTTAAAGTTTGAAAACTGATTTTAGTGACTATTTTGTAAAGAGTTAAAACTTTAAATCTTTAAAGAGCTATTATACCATTGGTCTAATCTGAGTTTTCCCTTAACTAAGATTATAAATGTGCTTTAATTAAAGAAATTAAAAAAGATTTAATAAAGGAATGTGGTTATTTTCTTAAATCACAATTTGACGAAACTTTCTTTTCTCTCAACTTCTCTTTAGCCAAACACATTCTTTTTATCAAAAAATTTAAGGTAATGATCTTGATTTCTTAACTCTTTGATTTCCTAAATGATTCTTCAATTTGTTTTCTAAAAATCTTATTGAATCTCTTTTATTTTCAAGAGGAAAACATCCAATTAAGGGGAAACTCATACATTGGAGGTAAGGTTCGTTCTTCTCCTCTAATGTAAGGTTCTTTACTGAAATTCCCAAGTTCTTGATTCTTTAAATATGTTTTCTAATGAATTTTGATGTTTTAATTATGGAAATTTGGTTTAATTGGTGAAATTGATCGAGATTCGTTTTGGATCTGTTTTGATGGGGTTATGATTAATTTTAATCATGATTTTGAAGTTTAATAATGTTAAGATAAAAGTTTTAACATTGTAATCCTGAAACTATGTGATTTTGTAGTTGTTTAAGTTGCTAGTTTTGAGTTGCGGTGGTTTTGTGAATGCCGGAGGTATAAGGTTGATAGTATGATGATTTTAGATGTTAATTAATGATAATTGATGGTTGAAAGTGTTAGGTCTTAGCTGGGTGAATCGGTACGCGGGACCATATCGATACAGTTTTGAGCTACTGAAATATGAGATTTAAATTACCTTAAAATTGTACCGATATGGTGCTTGGTGTATCGATACGATGACATGTGAAGTAGTTTATTGGGAGTCTTTCAAAGTTCTAATTTTTTATGTTCTAGTCCCTGAATGTTGTGGATGCAATTAAAAGAGTTTGGATGATCGAATTGAGCTGAGATTTGAAACAGTAACATGTAATATGACTAATTAAAGGATGGCAACTTTAAATTGGCTAAAGTTCCCCATGAAACGTTTTTAACTATTTATCTATGTTGAAATATTTGAACTGAATGGATTTTATGAAAATGAATGTTGTTTGGGTTAAACTAGGTTGAAAATTTTATGGTAATGGGTTGGGCTTGAGGCCCAAATGTGACAATCATGTTGAGGGTTTTACACAACCAGTCGAGAGCCCCTTATTATTTTAGTTGTATTTAAGGTATTTTCTTAACAAAATAATGAAAACAATGTGTTTTACAAAGTTTAATCATATTTTTATGGTTTATTAATGAAATATTAAATTAATTGTTCAAAATAATGAAATACGCTTTCGTTCTATATGTGTCCATTTTTTAATTTTCGCTCATGACCCGAAAATGTCCAAGGCTACACTATCCACATCGACTAAAAGTTCTCCCAACAAAGGGTGGAAGTGGAATTAGGATGATTACATTTGAGGCAACTTGCTTAACTTTAAAGTTGATAAGGACCTAAGAAGCATTTACATAAAAAAAATAGAGACTACAACTTAATTCGTCTAATTTCAAGACTTATAAAGATCTAAAATATAATTAAACCAGAAAACTTAGTGGAGATAAGGCTTAATTTCAAAAATGATTAGGGCATGAAATCAATTAAACCACTAACATATTCATCTTTGTCTCCCAATATTATTTTTTATCCACAAAATTCAAACTCAAAACATTATCTAAAGAATATCTCCATTTGAACCAATTATTAGTTGATTTAATTGGATGGAGCGTTAGATCCTTTAAACAAAATCAAAGATTCAAATACTGGTATTGTGAATGAAGAAAACTTAATTGAGAGGGTTGCTCTATAAAAAAATTCTATAATATTTGATCTAAATTAATCAAATAATAAATTGGATATATATGAACTAACAGCTTGACTCTATATGCACCATGACTAATAAGAGGAATTGGAAAGGAATTAACTAGGGTAATTCTTGTAAAGTGAAAAAAAAAAGAAATTAGTGGGTAAAACTCAAGTACATGGAAAGTCAAGAAATTACCCCTGCAACTAACAGAGGCAGAGAGAGTGACAGTAGTGGTTGTTCATTAATTCTTTTGCCTTTCAAATAGACATGTATCAGTAGGTAAAGTAAGGAAATAAGCTCGAATAAAGCAATGATATAAAATGGGCAATTTTGGGTGAAAAACCCCTTTTAAAATATTATTTTTAATAATGGCTCCCAAAAACATTTATTTGGCAAAATGACCCTCTTTCTTGCCAGGTCGGCAGACCTCGCGTTTTGTAGAACGCGAGGTACGATATCGCGTTGTACAGAACGCGAGGTCTGTCGACTTGGCCTTCCAGTCCGTTTTAACAGTTTAACAGTACCTCGCGTTCTGCAGAACGCGAGGTCCACGAGAAATTGAAAAGGCGGCTTAGAATATATCGGACGGACCTCGCGTTCTGTAGGACGCGAGGTCTGCCCAATTCCAGCCTAAACCGCAAGCAAAAACATGCTTAAGTAGGCCTGTTCGAACCCAATTTCGAGCGTGTAAATGGTATATTTTTAGCGATCATCGAGTTTGGAGTCGTAGTACTGAAAATTGTCTATCGTATGACACGAACATGATTAATTTCCGTCCATTCTACAATGGTTTAAAATGACTTCGAAAACCCCATGCTAGCATACTTTTTTCGATTGAAGTTGTATTTCAACTAATGTCGATAGGCATGTTCGAGCAGAATTTCATACGTATAAATTTTAAATTTTTAGGTAACATCGAGTATGGGGTTGTAGTACTAGAAATTCTCTATCGTATGACACTGACACGGTCAATTTTCGTCAATTGTACATTGACTTATCGTTGCTTCGAAAACACTATCATAAAATATTTTTTTGAATGATTGAAAATATAAGATGGCGTACTGTATAAATAGAAGTAAACTGACTTTATTGATTAGATTGTCATGTGCGAACTCGCATATACAAATTAAAAATAATTAATTAATACGAGGGGCTGAGCGATTAGGACACTTAGGAGCTGTGTGCCCAGTATTTCGACATATAGAACAATGCTTCTTTTGTCCGGTTTTCTCTCGATGTTCGACCAAATCCTCGGCACAATATATTCTTGTAGAAGGTGGACGTCCTTTGGCTCGTAGTAGTGCTGGATCTGGGCGTATGATCGGTTCAGTGTCCACAGCATTTGGATCAACCTCATTTCCGGTTGGAGGAAACTCTTTTTCGTAAACTTTAAGCACCATTTTGAGTAAGTATATCGGATCAACCATACGAATGTATTCTATTCGTTGGTTAGTGCAAGCAGCAATGGCGTGTGCGCACGGGTATTTGAAAGTTTGGAATATTCCGCACTCGCAGGTTTTTGCCCTCAGATCTACAACGTAAGCGTTGTGCTGAATGCCTTCTAACCGCCAGGAAAATTCCGCAACACGAAACAAGTGTCCTTCTCGCGAGAAGAGGGTTGCTTGCACCTGTCTTGATTGGGCGACTTGAATATGCAGTCTGTCGCGGAAATCTGGATGAACTTTGTGTCCACCGGCCATGTACTCAGTTGCTTGCTTGCCCAAGGTTGCAAAAAGGGTAGCTAAACGATAATAGGTCGCCTTGACAATGGAAGTGATAGGCAACTGCCGAACTCCCTTCAGTGATGAGTTCACTGCCTCAGCCAAGTTCGTTGTCATGTGACCATAACGTTTACCTTCGTCATACGATCGAAGCCATTTTTCTTTTGGGATTTTTTCAAGGTATTCAGCTCCCTCTTTGTTTCTCGCTCTCAGTTCCTCGAGCATTTCAGCCACCTCTTGTTTGTAGTGCTAGTTGCCTACGAGATGACAGTTGAATAGTTATGGTCGAAAAACACATGAAAAAAGGTCGTAAATTGAAGCGAGTAACAAGTAATATAGTAAATGAAAATGACATAAATGACGTACCCATATCGAGCACCATTTGACGTTCATCACGATTCTTGTATTTCAGCAGGTAGTTTGCGGCTATGTGCCGCAAGCAAAAACGGTGGTGAATGTATGGAGGCTTCCAATAATCACCCAAATTTTGTATCGCCCACAGCAGCGCTGTGCCTCTGTCAGAAATAACACACACCCCTTCATCACTTCTTCTTCGTATTACAGGATCAAGGACATATTTTCGTAGGTTCGTAAGGAAGAACGTCCAAGACTCCAAATCCTCCTTTGGGACGATTGCGAATGCAACAGGAACGCATTTGCGATTGCCGTCCTGTGCTATAGCTAGAAGTAGGATCTGTGTATATTTTCCGTACAACCATGTGTCGTCGATTTGGACCATCGGTTTGCAGTGCTTGAATGCGTGGATGCACTGGGGGAAAGTCCAAAATAACCGGTGGAATTGACAAACACCTCGGACGACACGATCATTTTCGTATGCCAGAACCGTATCAAGTTTGACAACCATTCTGGGGATGTGTTTCTGCAGGAGATTAAGCCACGGGCGCAACTCTATGTAAGATTCCTCCCATCGGCCATACAATTCCTCTTTGGCCTTTTTCCTTGCATACCATGCTTTCGAATAACCTGGACGGAAGCCGGTGACAGCTAGAGCTGCAGCCTGACATGTGGGGACCGACACAGTGGGATTTGTTTTCACCATTGTGGAAAAGATGTCGGCGAGGTACTTTGCATCCAGGTTCTTGTGATCCTGGTTGAGGCTACCAACGGTGCATGTATGGGGCCCCTCAAGTTTTGTTATTTTCCAACGGTTGCCTGCCCTCTTCAAGTCTGATATACGAATTTTCCATTTACAGCCTTGATCCTTTTGGACGCACTGAGCCTTGTAGTATTTTGCTTGGGTTTTCTTCACCGTCGTCTCAACATTATGACGAAGGTTGTATTGCTTAACTGCCGCCACCGCAATTTCCTTGTTCGCGAACGCCATACCAATTCTTAGTTCACCATCAGAACGGTGGAGTCGGCCATCTATTGTGTCGTCATGGGGAAAATCAGGGACGTCCATTGCATCCATATCAACCGTTGTGAAGTGGGATGGTGGCTGGAACATAGAAATTGGTCTTGCGTGTACAGGAAAGTTGGTGGCAGTCGGTTCTTCATCCAAATCTGGTGGTGGAACGGCAGTGTCTTCTGGGTCTTCTGGTAACTCTGTCAAGTCTTCTGGTTCCGGATAGAATGGCCCCAGCTTGTCTCCGTCTGGCCCGGGTTCTCTAATCGGTTCTTCGTCAGCAGCATCCTCCGGGAGCTGGAATAGTAGAGCTTCTGGAATCACTACCCTTTGAGGCGACGATTGGGGTCGAGGAGCGGGAGACCTCTCACGAGATCGCTCAAGAACCTCATTTCCAAGACCAAAATCAAGATCACCATAAGAAGAATGTATTCCCATTGATGGTTGAACGTACTCCGTGCTAGGGACATACGTTGAGTGTCGTCCATATGATGAATCATGGTCGTGCATAGCGTAAGAAGACGACGCTCCCTCACCCCCAAAAGAAGAATGTCTCCCCATAGATGGTTGACCGTAGTCGGTGCCAGAGACATACATTGAGTGCCGGCCATATGATGCTTCATGGTCGTGCGTAACGTAAGGAGCCGACGTTCTTTCCCCCCAAAACTATAAGGATTGTATGGATCGTATGGACTGTACGATGCATTTGTTGGTGCATCGAATTCATCGTTTGGGGGTTGGTTGAGGTCGAACCCGAGACTAGCTACGCAGGACTGCCTTGGAGGAGCAGATGACGATGCACCAACTTCGTTGTCTCGACAGAGTAGGCCAAAATCACGTCGTAGACCTGCGGTCGGGCTATCAACGTTGGCATTCGGATCGAAGTCGAAATTCGCCCGGCCCCAGCTTGGTATGTCGACAACTGGATGAGACTCGGAGAACGATACATACAGCTCGATTGTTGGTGTGTTTACTAACCTCGATTGTTGTCAACTGTATTAAATCTTTCAGTGACATTTTGCCGGTGATTGTTGACTCAAAATAAGTATCGAGAAAATAAAATGTTGCCTTAAATTTTGCCATAAGGTGAGCAAGGATTGGGTGTTTAGAGAGAATTTGGAATGAGTAAATGATGGTGGAATTCGTGGGTATTTATAAGAAAGGAAAAACACCACATAAATAAATTTAAGTCGAATTTCATTTTACAAAACTTTCAACATGTATTCTTTAATAAGTAACTTGAGACAACTACATAAATTATCTATAAAATTCGAAACAATTAATTCAGTAGCTCCGGCGGGCAAATTTGATCGGAGGTCCCGACTAAAAGAAGCAGAGAGCGAAATCCAATGTAAATGTTGACTGCCACACCACATCTGAAATGAGTAAATGGTAGCAGCTTTGATTCACATCTGAATCCGCCCCCGCTTCCTAAAACTCCTTTCTTTTCAAAACTGTAGCCGGGGATCCTCTCGACGGCGGCTACAGAAGCAGCCATTGAAGCCACTACTGCAGCATACAACCTCCAAAATATTGCGTTATGTCGGTAAATATTAAGGTATGTACCCCTGATGAACACAAATCTTTAAGTGAACTCCAACTATCATAAAGGAACAATATTTCGGACATAAAAATTGCAACGGAAAAAAACTCAGCATTACACGAACTCATATTCAACTGACCTAAACTAAACTTAACTGCTTACAAAAATCCATCTCCCTGCATATATATATATATATATACATATAGACCTCGCGTTCTGTACAACGCGAGGTAAGGGTGACCTCGCGTTCTACAGAACGCGAGGTTGCCACGTCATTCACCTCTATAAATAGCAAACTGGAGTGGCAAGGAGCACCGAGATAAATTTTTCATCATATTCACGTACGCAGTCAGTTTTCGCTTGAAGCTACTAATGACAACATAGCGCATATTTTGGAAGTTTTGTTTTAATTTAACTTCCAAAATATTGCGCTATGTCGTTATTTTTAGTTACTACTGAAAATATAACGCGTATTTAGTATGATTCATTGTTGTTATTATTATTATTGTTCTTATCATTATTGTTATTATAATTACTATCATACTAATAATTTTTATTGTTAGTATCATTTATTATTATTGTTGTTGTTATTATTATTATTATTATTATATTTTTTCTTTTTCTTTTTATTGTTATTATAATTACTATCATACTAATAATTTTTATTGTTAGTATCATTTATTATTATTATTGTTGTTATTATTATTATTATTATATTTTTTCTTTTTATTTTTATTGTTATTATTTTTATTGTAATTGTAAATAAATAAATTTTGTTATTATTGTATATTAAATGAGTTTCCCGCTTTAAAAACTCAAATTTAAAAACCCCACGACCTCGCGTTCTACAGAACGCGATGTCTTTAGAACCTCGCGCTCTATAGAATGCGAGGTTCCTTTCTGACCGTTCAGATAACGCGTCTGATCACTGACGCGCCTTTTCAGTGAACCTCGCGTTCTATAGGACGCGAGGTACATGAAAATCGCGTTCTATAGAACGCGAGGTTCATTAACCTCGCTTCCCAAGCGCCGCGAGGTCCTCTATAAATTGGAGGTTTTTTTCCTAAAAACCTCCACAGAACGCGATTTCCATAGAAATTTCACAAAAATTTGTCAGCAATTTTTATATATCGTTTGATCACATGGAGCCCTTGCTACGCAACCGAGCGAGTCACTGCAGTGAATATTGGCGCAACAATGAAGAGGTATTATTTTTTTCCCTTTTCATTTCTAAAAAAATTTACTTTATTAAATTTTATTCTTTTATTTTTACTAACTATTTTATTTTATTTTTTTCAGAGATACGAACGTAACTTACAATGTTACGTTCACCGTATCACCGTCGCACCCATTCCTGCTGTTGCCCAATTGATTGAGCGGGCTGGTTTTGGGCACATAGCTCGCTATATAGGGGGTGAAGGTTAGACCGTCGTTGATCAGCGCGCTGATAGAACGGTGGAGACCCGAGACGCACACATTCCATCTTCCATTTGGCGAGGCAACAATTACGTTGCAGGATGTTGCCTACATTCTCGGGTTGCCTATAGATGGCAGCATTATTACTGGTGTAGCGATGGAACATTGGCCACTCCTATTTGCTGAACAAATTGGGGTGATGCCCCCTGATAGAGCGTGGGACGGAGGGAAAATTTCTCTACTGTACTTGGAGGAGAACTTTGGAACCCCTCCCCCTGATGCGGATGATGTTACACTTGAGGTATTTTTTTATTATATTTAGTATGCTTTTATTACATTTATTATTAAATTAAAATTTTTTATTTGCATATTAGCGTTTAGGGAATTTTTTATGATGAATAGGATACTTAGGATACTTTATTAAATATTTAGGTTGCCTACATTAAATATTTAGGATACTTACAATTTTTTATGATAAATTTTTAGGATGAATTCAGTAATTATTTAGGGTACTTTATTAAATATTTAGGTTGCCTACATTAAATATTTAGGATACTTACAATTTTATTATTTAGGATGAACTTACAATTTTTTTAATTAGGATGCCTTTATTAATTTATATTTTCACAGCGGTATGCGCGAGCCCACATCTTGCGCATTATTGGCGGGATATTAATGCCCGACAAAACTCGCAACAAAGTGCACGTTATGTGGCTTCATCATCTCACAAATTTAGCCGAGTCTGGACAAAAATCTTGGGGGTCGGCTGTCTTGGCGTTTCTTATCAGAGACCTCTGCAGAAACGTTGACGCCTCCAAAGCATCGATGGGAGGATGTTGTTTATTCCTCCAGGCTTGGGTTTGGCTTCGGATCCCTACTTTGGCACCACAGCTTCGGATTCCCAGTCCTCTATCATTTCCGCTTATACGGAGGTACTATATAATCTACTATATTTTTTTATTCAATTATTTTATTTACCGATCTTTTTCATTATTTAAAGGTGGACCGCCAACCTATCCCACGTCGGCCTACCGGACTCCCAGAAAGCATACAGATATGCATTCGATGCCTTGACGGAGGACGAGGTAATTCAACAATTATTTTGGTTTTTTCCATACTATTTTTTCCAATAATATTTCATATAGAATGTAACCCCCTCGTCCCGGTCTGGCCGGATGACCGGTCCGAGGGAGCTACACGGGGAAAACCGAAGCGAAACCCAAAGGATTCCCCCTCGGTTAGCAACCCTATTTTTTTCTTTTTATATTAATCTTGCCTAGATGAATATTAGGTCCTATGTGATTCACAACAACGGGAAAACGTTCAAAGGAAAACACATTCGAAACACAGCCATGCAAAAACATGCAATTTTAAGCTTATAAGGCAGGCAGTATCGATACCCTTGACAGGGGTATCGATACCCCCCCTTCTAGGTCAACCCAGGAAGTCAACACGAGAGGACCGTATCTTTACCCTTACCAGGGGTATCGATACCCTCTTCCTCGGTCAACCTTCCTTGGTCAACATATTAGACCCGTATCGATACTCGGGACCCAGTATCGATACGCTCCAATCAAACTCCCAACTCCAAATTACAGAGACTTTGGAGGGTATCGATACCCTAAGGGTATCGATACCCTAGGCAAAATCTGGGACATTTGGGCAAGAGTGTATCGATACCCTAACCAGGGGTATCGATACCCCCTGCACTGCAACACCTCAATCTCAACTAAAACGACCCCAACTCGACTCTACATGCATTTCTCGACTCACCTAAGCGTATACCAACATGCAAGCACACGTAATTAAGCCATGGGTGTCATTCAAACATGGATTTAAGCTTTAGTACATAGCATTCAAATCAAGGAGCAAAATAGGCAATAATAAGCATACATGAAGGCTCAAATGGTCTTAAAAGCATAAGTCAAACACAAGAGGTTTGCAACCATACATAAGGCAACCTAAACACCCTAAAGCATGCCATCATACACACCAACAATCATCAAGGTATTACATGCATACGATCCATAATTAATTCAAACATCAACATTAGGCATTAACAACAATAAGCCAACACAAAGGAGTCTAGATACAAGCTCCTAAAACACGTAGCATTTCCCATTGCTAGACTATTACATTATTTAATTAAACCATACTTGAGCAAACCACCACACGCTTGGACGCCCTTATCTTGCTCCTTGCTAACTCCAAGCTAAAGATCTGCATTGTCGGAAAAAGGAGAGCGTAAGCATAAAGCTTAGTGAGCGGAGCTCTAAAACATAACTACGACAATGCAGGGTTCAAAGCTTTCTTTAAAAGTAAAGTTCAACGCATACAAGTCATCCAACTACCTAATCCTTCTACTAACATACGAGTTCAACCAAGGGTCAACAACATAGGCATTTATCATAGCATTACATCTCATAGTATGCATAAAGGTATGATCTTAGATTAAGGCAAACCATAAAAGAGAATGATATAGTGAGATACACATGAACAACACATGGTATGCACAAGCATAACCAAACACACACGGTGGGACTACACATCACCGTTTCGACTAGTAGTTTTCCAATGGGACTACACATCAAAGTACTCTTCTACTAGTCACTACCGGTGGGACTACACATCACCGGAGTCTTATACCATTCGCTACCGGCGGGACTACACATCACCGGAGAAACGACAACCATCACGTGAGGTTCGACACCAACCATGCAACACGATGCACAATTACTACCATACGACATGTACTCACTATATCATGCACAACCAAATCAAGATGTGACAAAAACCACAATTAGGCATCACTTACTACTTGGAGTCTTACCGATCACAATGGTCTTACTCACCCTTTTCGTGCACAACTTGCACCAACTTACTCACACCTTTCAAGGCATATCAACGACATCATTAATACCATCATACATCATTAACGATATAGAAATAGGCAACATGCTCCTACTCAAGTATTTAAATTACATACTTAACAAACCGTCATTTCAAGCAACGAAAACAATGATAAAAAGGGAAATTCAAGAGGCATTTCACATCAACTTACTCTTTAAGTTTAAGTCACTTTCAAGCTCGAATCTAAACCACTTTCAAAATTACCTTTGAACCAAAACATCACTTGAAAACATTTTCACTTCCACATGCTAAAACCAATCATTAAAATCAATTTAAAACATTAACCACTCACCTAAGCTTCCAAGCTCCAAGCCAAGCAAGCAACCACTCTCACAAACCCGGATTTCTTCCCGAAGCTTCTCCAACACCAATTTCCGCTTTCAAACAACCTCAAACACATTTCAAACAATTCCAAATCAGCCCAACATCAAAAGACCAACCCGGAATACGATTCAATCACAATTTACCATGTTGCAAGCTATGAACATATCCCATTTTTAACCAATTCGGACAGCCCCAAAACCATGCCCAAAAACCATGTTTCCAACCTCCATTACATCCACAATCGATCCCAATTCAACCCCTATCCATAGTACTAACAATAGCCTATCAAAACCCACCTAAAACAACCCCCAAAACTCACCCAAAACCCTCCAAAAACCTCATGTTTACCCAAATCCGAAAATTGCTTCAAACCATTCAAAATTCACATATGTGGTACCATTTAACTTCTATACATCATAACTAACCATATTAAATCAAAACATTAAGCTTAACAACACAAAGTTTCCATTTTTAATCAAAATCTTTCAAAACTCTATTTTCCAAAACTTCCATGGAAATGAAAATAAATTGTACTTTTAAAGAGAGGGAGTTGAGGGGAAGTCAAAAACGTAATTACCTTTCAAAAAATCACCAAGAATGAAGGATGGAGGAGATGAAATAGAAGCTCCCATGGAGGAGATGTTTTTGACGTTGGAAAAATGAAGAAGAAGAAGATGATGGGGTTTTGGGGTTTATTTGAATTATAAGGTAATAAAAATGGGTTTTATTTGATATTTACACAAATGCCATTAATGAATGGCTATTGGGCTTAATTTAGAAATTGGGTCCAACACCTTTGTTTTTTTTGTAAACCAAACCCGACCATTATTTAATTTATTTAAATTATAGAACCGAACCCGAATTATTAAAACATTATTTTCACCCGACCCCTAAACCCGGGTGTTACATAGAAATTTTTACTAACTTTTTTCATTCTTTTTAGTTCGTGTGGACGCCCTACGATTCAGAGGAGATTCGCAACATTACTCCAGCAGCTATTGTGGAACAGCGACATCGAGACCTCTGGATTTCCGTAGTTCCGCTCCTGAACTACGAAGTTTGCGTGTGGCATTCTGCGGATCGGGTACTCCGACAGTTCGGGTACATCCAAGATGTTCCACGCCCTCCGCAAAATATGGACGAGTTCCACCATCTTACGCGTCAGGGGAAGACGGAGACTGACTGGGCCGAGCACCACGCTGTCTGGATAGCGCTTTGGGGTCAACGATTTCTCAGACGCCCACATTTTCTCCAACCAATTATAGAAGGGGGTCCTTCGGTCACTTTCAATTATGGCCAGTGGTATAGGGACAATGGGATGCGACATATCCTTACTCCGGAGGAGCTGCAAGCCGGGCTTCCCCAGCGACCCCAAAACCGCCCACGCGGGAGCGGGCGAGCGAGCCAGACCCAGCGCCAGTCCCAGCCCCAGAGGCAGACCCAGAGGCAGTCGACGCAGCGCGGTCCGAGACCACGATATGACACTCCAGGGGCATCATCTTCTGCCCCACCATTGCATAGCGGTCCATCGACTTTCCAGCAGACGATGCCTCCACCCCAGTTCGGCTCCACTGATGCCTATCGCCCCCAGACGCCGACGACTGACCTTCTACTTATCGATTATCCACCTCAGTATGAGTTTCATATGGTGGAGAATACGCCGATGGGTAGTTTGTTTTACTCCCCGCCTAGGCCCAGCACAGATCCGCAGATCGCGCACGATGGTCAGGATGATAGGGACCAGGGACCACCACACGATGGACAGAGGAGGTATCCGGATCGTGAGCGTCATCCACCCGACTGCGGAACCGGTGGACATAGGCATTTTTAGTTTTTTTTTTGTTGTTTTCTATTTATGTTTTTAATATTTATGTAAAACACTTTAAAATTTTATAATGTCGTATTCTAATTTTATTTATGAATTATAATTTTGTTTGCATATTATAATTAAACTTTATAATATTTATTTAATTTTTGTTTTTAATAAATTTAATAGGATTAAAAAACAGAAAATCGACATTAGTTGAAATACAACTTCAATCGAAAAAAGTATGCTAGCATAGGGTTTTCGAAGCCATTTTAAACCATTGTAGAATGGACGGAAATTAATCATGTTCGTGTCATACGATAGACAATTTTCAGTACTACGACTCCAAACTCGATGATCGCTAAAAATATACCATTTACACGCTCGAAATTGGGTTCGAACAGGCCTACTTAAGCATGTTTTTGCTTGCGGTTTAGGCTGGAATTGGGCAGACCTCGCGTCCTACAGAACGCGAGGTCCGTCCGATATATTCTAAGCCGCCTTTTCAATTTCTCGTGGACCTCGCGTTCTGCAGAACGCGAGGTACTGTTAAACCGTTAAAACGGACTGGAAGGCCAAGTCGACAGACCTCGCGTTCTGTACAACGCGATATCGTACCTCGCGTTCTACAAAACGCGAGGTCTGCCGACCTGGCAAGAAAGGGGGTCATTTTGCCAAATAAATGTTTTTGGGAGCCATTATTAAAAATAATATTTTAAAAGGGGTTTTTCACCCAAAATTGCCTATAAAATGGGTAGGTAATTTTTTTAATAAATAGGTGTGGAGTGCTGCATGTTTAAAGTGCGGCTAAAAGACAGTATGTTTTAAAATTTACTCACAAACTAAAAATATTAGATTTTTTTATAATATTTTCGGTTGTTTTTTTTGTTGAGTTTTTCTTAAGTATCAATTACTTATTTTGTAAGTATCGATACTTAGTTTTTTTTTGATAAATTTTCAGTTTGAGACAAAGTATCGATACATACAAAATAAGTATCAATACTTGCAAATAAAAAATAACCGAAAAAATTATCAAAAAGTCTAAAATTTTCAATTCGTAAACAAATTTTTAAATTTCCGTCTTTTAGCCGCATCATAAATATGTTGCACATTAAACTCGCCTCTATAATAACACAAACCAAGTCACAAAACACCCATGTCTTTATCTCTCTCTCAAAAAAAAAAAACCCATGTCTTTAGCTAAAAAAAACGACTCCTTAAATAAATGAAAACGAGTAAAAAAGTCGATATCAGACATAATTAATAGGAGTGTGTTCTTTTATGAGTAGGGGTAGTTGTATCAGTATGTTAATAATTAACCTATCTATGATATATAACCAATATAAGTAAGTTTGAAGTATTTTAATGTTCATAATTCTAACAAGTTTTTCTGGTACAATTAAAGCTTACTTTATATTTTAGGTAGGAGATGGATAAGAATATACCAGGTCTGAACTTGAAATTTCATGAATTATTGGTCACTAAATTATATCTTATTGTCCTATCGAATTTTTTAATTTTTAATTATTATTAAAAAATCTCAATGCAAGCTTGAATACAACTAATATATTTTGAAAATTGCTTGTTTATTGCATTTGGGAGGAGAGGAACCGAGACACTTGTAGTCCGTAGAGGTCCCCACATTATTCTTGACACTAGGGATGTAAAAACAGGTAATCGGATGGGTTTCAGGTCGGGTACTGTCAGGTCGGGTAAAATCGGGTACATGTCATTTCAGGTCATTTTTTTATTTTGACTCGACTCGGGTCGGGTGCGGGTCCATTTCAGGTCGAGTCCATTTCAGGTCGGGTCCATTTCAGATCGGGTCCATTTCAGGTCGGGTCCATTTCAGGTCGGGTCCATTTCAGGTCGGGTCAAAACGGGTCGGGTCCGAAGCAGATAATTGACAGGTTAAATCGGGTTCGGATATACTTCAGGTCGGGTCCATTTCAGGTCGGGTCCATTTCAGGTCGGGTCCGTTTCAGGTCGGGTCTATTTCAGGTCGGGTCCATTTCAGGTCGGGTTCATTTCAGGTCGGTTGCATTTCAGGTCGGGTGCATTTCAGGTCGGGTAATTTTAGGTCGGGTAGTTTCAGGTCGGGTAATTCAGGTCGGGGTATTTTTAGGATTGAAATTCGTATTGAGTTTGAGTTCGGTACAACCGTATAAGTAGTCGATAGACTTTAGGTTGGCCTTCGTCAATCGTCATTGATTTGGAGTTAATTATTTAAAGTCATATCAAATTAAAATTATAAAACATTGGAGTAATTAAAAAATACTGAAAATGGGTCAATTTGGATTAAAAATAAATTTTCACGGATTATAATGAACAAAAATGTCAAATTAAATTTATAAAACATTAGACAAATTTAAAAGAAAACAATGAAAATGGGTCAATTTGGAATAAAAATTTTTTTTGGAGACTATAATGAACAAAAATATCAAATTAAAAGTATAAAAATTAGAGTAATTAAAAAAACAATAAGTAGATGTCAATTTAGAATAAAAATAAAGTTTTATGGTCTAGAATGAACAAAATTTCAAATTAAAATTATAAAACATGATGAATTAAAATATATATAGGGGCCAATATGGAATTAAAATAAAGTTAAGGGACTAGAATGAAGAAAATATCAAATTAAAATAATAAAACATTTGACAAATTAAAAAAATAAATGTGGGTCAATTGGAATAAAAATAAAGTATGAGGGTCTAGAAGATGAAAATATCAAATTAAAATTATAAAACATTGGACGAATTAAAAAAAAACAATGAATAGGGGTCAATTTGGAATTGAAATAAAGTTAAAGGGACTAGAATGAACAAAGTACAAATTAAAATTATAAAACATCAGACGAAATAAAAAATAATAAATAAGGGTCAATTTGGAATTAAACTAAAGTTTAGGGGACTATAATGAATAAAATATCAAATTAAAATTATAAAACATCGGAATAATTTAAAAAATAAAAAAATGGTCAATTTGGAATACAAATACAATTTTAAAGATTAAAATGAACAAAATGTCAAGTAAAATTATATATTATTGGACTATTTAAAAAACAATTAGTAGGGGTTAATTTGGAATAGAAATAAAGTTTTAAGGGCTATAATGAATAGAAATATCAAATTAAAATTATAAAATATTGGACGATTCAAGGTTTAGGGTTTAGGTTTTAGGGAAATTTTATTAATGGTTTAGAATTCATACATAGATAGATACATATATACTTGCATACATTATGATTTAGGGTATATGGTGTAGGGTTTAGGGAAATTCATCAAGGGTTTAGGGTTCATACATAGATAAGTACATATATACATACATACATTAGGGTTTATGATTTTTAGCGTTTATGGTTCTAGATTAAGAGAAAATTTATTAACGGTTTAGGGTTGACACATTTACCCCTAAACCTTAAACTAATCTCATAAACCCAAATCTTATAATCAACCCTTAAATCTTATAATCACTAATAATTATAGTACAAGCATAATCCCCTAATCCTTAAACTAATCTCATAACCCCAAATAATTAAATTGACACATTTACCCCTAAACGCCAAACATGAATATCTAAATCTTACAGACATTATTCACTAATAATTAGAGTGCAAGCCTAATCACATAATCCCTAAACTAATCTCATAGCCCCAAACAATCAACTTGACACACTTACCCTTAAACCCTAAACATAAACCCATAAATCTAACAAACAAAATAAATTGAAACATAAAAGGACAAATCTAAAAATAAATTAAAACTAAATTATTAATTAGAGCCCAAATCACAAATGAATAAAATTATTAAACCTAATTACTTACCAAATCTTTATACGAGGACCAAATCAAATTTAAAGCAAACCAAAAAGTTTAATAGTTAATTAATTTATGAAGCATGGCCTAATTAAATAAAATTTAAAGAAACTAAACCAAAAGTTAAGATTAAAAAAATAAACTAAAATCTAAACTCTAACCATCTAATTAAGGAAAGACCTAAAGAATAATTAACCCCTAAATAAAAAAAATCTCACTTTCACTCTTAATTTGATTTTATATTGGCGGCAAATCCCCCCACCCACCCACCCCACATTTGATCCAGCGGCAAAATCAAAATCCCCCCGCCACCCCACATTTGATCTAGCGGCAAAACAAAATCCCCCACTTTGATCTACCCGCAAAATCAAATTTCCCTCCCCTAATTTTCTATCAATCAAAAAAACTTCCCCCATTAATTCAAAAAAATATTCTCCTAAACTAAAAAAATATTTTTTTTATTATTTTAATAGTTATAATTAAATTTTTTAATAAAATATTTTTTAAATTTAATGATCACAATTAATAAATTAATTTAAATAACTTATTTTAAATTCATCCATCACAACTTATTAATTTAATAAAACTTTTAAATTTTTAATATTTTTAATAAAATAAATTTAAATATGTTAATTTCTATTAAACTTCACAAATAATTTATATTAAACGAGTTAGTATTAAATTAATTTAATAAATTATTACTTTACATTTATCAACACTTTAAATTTATAAAATCATAGACTTCTTCAACTATATATCAGGTAAATATCAAGTCAGATCAATATCAGTTCAGGTTAAAATAGGTCGGGTTCAAAGCTGGTCGGGTCAATTAACAGGTCGGGTTCAAAACAGGTCGGGTCCAAAACAGGTCGGGTTCAAAACAGGCCGGGTTCAAAACAGGTCGGGTCCAAAACAGGTCGGGTTCAAAATAGGTCGGGTAATATCGGATATCGGGTCAATTCAGTCGGGTAAAATCGGTTATCTGCCAGGTCGGCTTCGGGTTCGGGTTCGTTTCAGTCGGGCGCAGGTCGGGTTTCAGGTCCACAGTAACAGGTCCAATTCGGGTTCGGGTCGTTTTCAGTCGGACGCAGGTCGGGTTCGGTCACAACAGTAACAGGTCGAATTCAGGTTCGGGTCAACAACAGTCGGTTACAGATCGGGTTCGGGTCATTAAATTTTCAGGTCAAATCAGGTTCTGACTCGAGTAAGTTTCAGTCGAGTTTTCAGGTCGGGTAAGTTTTTACATCCCTACTTGACACTGTACAAGATATTGTTGGATATAGCTTACATGAAAAATGTATAGATAATAGTGATGATGTAAATTTGCAGTTGTGCAGGAACTTGGGGATTATTTAATCGCCCTTGGTTGGATTGTTTGATGTAGCAGCTCGCTGCTTCTTGGATGAATTTATCCAAAAACTAATAGATTTTGTACAAGTCCAACCAAATTTGATATCTATTTTGAAATTAGTGAAGTTATAAAAGTAAAATCCGATCGAAATTGAACTTAAAATTTGAATTTAATTAAAACTTAATCTTTCATATGTTAAGATTAATTCAACTCAAACTCGATTATACCCTTAGGTATTATTAGAGTTGCAAGTACGTACGAAGTTAAGATCAAATATTATGAGAGACAAAAATTTACTAAGCATTTAAATTTTAAAAATTAGGAGCGAAAAAAGTCTTATTTGACTAAGATTATACTAAAAATGACCTAAAATATTATTATACTAAAAATTTTAGAAGGGACAACAACCTTTCTCTAGGGATGGCAAACGGGCGGGGCAGGTACGGTTACCCCTTCCTCCATCCCTATACCCACGTAAAATTTTCATATCCACCACCCACGGCGGGTACAATTTTCAAATTCACACCCACCCAAGAGGGTATATTCTCAAATCCATCCCCACACCCACCACCCAATTGGATACTCATTACCTATCTCGTACCCGCCTATTAACCCGCCTGGCAGCAACCATACACATAAAACATAAATTCAAGAACAACCATAAAACATAAATTACAATGAATATCTTATAAAATTTTAAGATTTATAGAATAGTTTGTGAAATTACATCTAAATTCATAATGGTCCAAATTTATATGGCAGGTAGGATGCGGGGCGGGCAGGTGCGGGACGGGGCGGGCGGATGTGGGGCGGGTAAAGTCTTAAATCCACCACCTACCCACTACCCGCAGCGAGTATGACTTTTTACATCCACACCCGCCCACTATTCACTAAATTTATACCCATCCTCGCTCCAATTAAGGCGGGTGTGATGCAAAATCTACGAAATTGTACTCGTCTGTCATCCCTATTTTTTTAGTCGATACATGACTTCATCCTTCGTTGTAGGTAAACAAAACACACGAAATTTAAAAAAAAATGATTTGGTCATTAGTTTAAAAGTTTATACGCCTTTAACAGGAGTATATCAATGTCACACATGTTTCAAGCAGGTTATTTGTGTGACTCGAACCAAAGTCTTGTATAGGGTGAACATCAACGGCTATTAGACGAAACGTTGGAACTTGGAACTCCAAATTCAAGTATCTTTGTACTTGACACTATCAGGTTTTTATTTTGCGTAAAATACAGAAAAAATATTGAACTATGTTAAGTCTGAAGCGATCTTTTTAGTCCCGTAATTTCAGAAGTTATAAAATAATTATTACATTTTTGATTCATTTATGAGATTTTTGTTAAAAAAATTAAATGTTACAAATTGATTATTTAAACTTATTGATCTGTTACAAATGGTCCTTAAAGTTATCAAGAAAATATATCACTACTAAGGACTATTTTGTAATCGAATAAAAGATTTAACTATTATTTTATAATTTCTAAAATTACAGTAATCAAATTAGTTATTTTAACATAATTTAATAACCGTTTGTAATGATTTACCTTTTTATTTTTCTTTTAACCATCGAAGTTTTTTTATAACATTTTAAACTTTGGGCCAATCTTGAAATATTGGGCCTCATAAGTCATCTGCTACTATATCTGTATCTTGTTGGTATATTGATCTATTTTTATTTTTTTAATTAAAAATGAAAAAAATGCTCAATACAATTATTGTTTTTGAATTTGAGCTTAAACATAAGTAATCGACTTATGTTTTATTATTTAATTGAGCCTAATTGAATAAATTTGAACATTTCAATATTTATCTCGAAATAAATTTGATTTTTAAAAGTAAAACTCGATCAAACTCGATCTTGAACTTCTTAATATCATGTGACTAATTTTATTCGATTATACCTCTAGGTATTATTAGGATTATACCTTATTCGTTTATTTATGTTCATTCAGAAAAAAATTAAGGCTCGTTTATTAAATAAACCAAACAAGAACAAAATATGTTTAGTTCATTTATATTTATAAACAAATTCATTTATAAATAATTTAATTTTTATAAAAACTCATTTTTGTTATGAATATTTATCTATGTGGATGTCTATCATGATTAGAACTTTTATCTAAGGAGTTTGATTTACTTTACCATTAGGAATATTATCTCATTTAATTAGAGTTCAATGTAATATATACTTCTTATAATTATAAATAGATGATTTGTTGAAAACATTGTATACAAGTCTATATTTGAAAATAATATAAATCTCCCTCTTTCTCTCATCTCTTTGTTCTTCCATTCTTGTTCTTTGTTCTTATTATTATATTTTATTATTTTATTCACAACAATTTTTATTATTTATAAATATTAATATTTTATTATAGTATAGTATACATCTAAAAATAAGAAACTTATTTATTTATTTATTTATTTATTACTTGTTTGGTTGGGTTATTTTTTTATCATGAATGACATGTTTAAATTGGCAGACACATATCGAGATTAATCTTATGTGTTTTGTTTTGGTACACTTTTTAGTGGCAGATATGGGTGAGTAAAACTCCGCTCAACTTGAAAAAGTTGAATTTTTTGATTCGATTTGATTTGAATCGAATCATATTTTTATAAATACGATTTGATTCGCTTTTTTAAAATAAAGTTTGAGCTATAAAATAGGGACTCGAATAACTTGAAAATTTTAGTAAATAATGGATCATTTTTTAAGTTCTAGTTGAGTCCCTAAAGTCTGCTTGAGATACATATATCGAATATGAAAAAATATAAAGACACATATATGTATAACATATATGATTATAGAAAGGTCTTTAAATTGGAACCAATTAGTACATAACTTTATAAATATTACAATTAATTTGAACCGAAACTCAAATTTTTTTAATTAACATTTTAGATAAAACAAGACACAAAACTCGATTAATTTTAAATTTCTTTACTCGACTCGATCGGATGCAGCGGTACACGAGAAGTTTAACATTTAGTTTTAAACTGTGTGGCATGATTATAGGAGACAAAGAGTGGCGGAACTCTGATCAAATTAAAATTGTAATGTAATTTAGTGACAAAATAGGGTCATGGACTGCTGCTCGAATCAACTCATTTCTAGTGACGGAAAATTTAAACAAACCGACAGATATTTAGGGATGGTAAAAATACCAGCCCCAATATGATGCGCCCCGACTCGACCTGATCGATTTTTCTTCATAAATTTTGAGATTGGGGTGAGGCGGGTTCATGTATGAGATAGAAATTTTTCACCCCGCCCAGTATATTTTTAATTATATTTATTTATTTTTATTATATTTGTGAAAATATCACTATATATAAATACTTTTAGGGGTTTTAAGCTATTTTTTAGTTTGTGTTTATCATAAATTTTTGTTAGATATTGTTCGAGTTTTAATATATCTGATTACGATGATCAATGGTTCTAGTCTATTCTTTTAAATATTTTTTATGTGGGTGATTTAATTGATCTTATTTTATTTTTATATAGTTTTAAAGGTCACTTGAAACCTATATTTTGTGACTATGATGATGGATTGATCAAATCTAACATCTATCGTCAACGAAAATTATTATTATTTTAAAAAAAATTTCGGGTCGGGTCAGGTTTTTGAGTTGATACATCGGGGCGAGACGAGCAGATAAATTAATATTTTTACCCGGAACGGGATCGAGTTTAGAAGTTTATAGGTCGGGGCGGACAAAAACCCGCCCCGCCCCGCCCCGTTGCCATCACTACAAATATTTCGCAATAACAGTTTCGTCACTATTTTTATCATTGATGAGTCAATGATAAAAATAAAGGGTGAATCTCCAAACTAGCACCCCTACATCATAAATTCCTTAAACTAGCGCCCAAAATTCTACATTTTCTGGACTAACACCATTACAGTGAACTCGCCGTAGAAGCTAAATAAGTTTAAAAAAATATTAATTTTTAGGGTAATCTTCACTGATGGTCACTTTTGTTTTGGGTTTGTTTTATTATGGTCACCGGAATTCAAAAAAGATGATTTTGGCCACTTACGTTCGAAACCGTTTCTGTTTTGGTCACTGGACCGTTAACCCTCCGTTAATTAAAAATAAAAATTTCTAATTTGACCCCCAAACTTTCAAAACTTTATTTTTTACCATCTTCCCCAAATGTTTTATCAGCATCTTACCTTTATCAGCATCTTATCAGTGCATTACTTCTCGTAAGAAAGGCTTCTCGTAAGAAAAGCAGGAAGACCTCCAGTTCTTAAACTATTGATTCAATAACAAGGATTAAAGTCTTGGATTTATCCTAAATAGCTCTGGTTTTCTTTCATGTAGTACCGAATTGTACTAAATTTATATCAATCCTTATTGTTAGAGTAAAAGTTTCGCTTTAGGTTCCAACGTATAGGTGTGTGTCTTACTTAGTGCAAAACTTGTGTTTTTCATTAAATATCGAATGTTATTGTCTTATTTGGGATACGTAGGATACGTTATACGTAGTTTTGTTCCCTTCAACTGTTTCCAAAATACTGCTATTGCTAAAGCTTATAAATCATACATTCTTTAACCAAAACATGGAACCTAACCCACTACAGGCTACAAGCATGTTGTTTAAACAGTACTCCTAACAAAGTAAGCTTACTAAACTTAACTTTGTACATAGTCCCTAAATAAATATGCATAGGCTAAACATATGCTTTTAGCTTGAGAAATTCATCTGTCAAAGCAGAGCTCGAATTAATTGGCTGATCTCAGGGTTAGACAAGGGTGAGATAGATCACTCAATTCCTTGCGTCTCTTTTGATGGTAACAAGCGGCGCCAAGCAGATGATGTAATACCTCGAGAAACTAAGTAGATTATAAACGCAATATATGCACCGGTAAATGCAGATACTACGCTTGTGAACATTACACCAGTAACTTCAGAGGAGAAGAAGTCGAGTAGAAGATACCCATTGATCGCTATCACCAGCACAGCCACGAGCCATGCAACTGTCTGCAAAGGAGAGGGGGGAAAGTTCAAGGAAAATGTAATTGCATAAACGAAGAAGATGGCATAATATAATATGATGGAAGCGAAAGTTGCGCAGCAGTCAATGAGCTATAATAAGAATCCATATACCGCAAGTTAAAATACCCACTAATCCACATAGCTTAAACATTGATACTGCAATAATCTAACTGAATTTCCTATCATATTAACCCTTATTCCTCCAGGAAGGCAGAAGAGACATAACAAAAACTCTTCTAAATCTTAGACATGTACACATGGGAATCTCGAGAATAGGGAAAATGTACCGGCCAATTGACACAAGGATTCATTTAGACAACAAAAGTTGTATGTATTCTCCTGCCAAAAAGGCGTTTAGGATGTTCTAATTACTATTAGGTCGCCACACCACCATCAGTGAAGTAATTCGCATTTTTCTCAATAGAAAAGCAATAGCTGTTCTGAAATGTTAATTACGACCTTTAGATCAGAAAGACGAACAGCCACTAATCAAAATTAAGCAATAAAAAAGAATCAACTCATAAGATGCTGATAAAGGTAAGATGCTGATAAGATGCTGATAAAACATTTGGGGAAGATGGTAAAAAATGAAGTTTTGAAAGTTTGGGGGTCAAATTAGAAACTTTTATTTTTAATTAACGGGGGGTTAACGGTCCAGTGACCAAAACAGAAACGGTTTCGAACGTAAGTGGCCAAAATCATCTTTTTTGAATTCCGGTGACCATAATAAAACAAACCCAAAACAAAAGTGACCATCAGTGAAGATTACCCTAATTTTTATTGAAACTCGCCGCACAAGCACGGCGAGTTCTATTTTTTTCAAATATCTGTTTAAAAACTTAATCAGATGATTAACCTAATCTTAAACCAAACTCGTCGTGCATGCACGATGAGTTTCATGCGGGTTAACACCGACTGATTATGATTTTTCGTTAAAACATGGAACTTGTCGTGTATTCACGACGAGTTTGGTAAAAAATAATTAATTTTTTAAAGGTTTTGTAAAGTTTGGATTATAAATTATGTCAGTGACATTTAATTTTTTTTAAAATGATATAAGTTTTTTAAAAGTGTTTATTAAAAAATAAATTTGTAAAGTATCTAATATTGTAAGTAAAATTTAGTAATTGTATTTTAATGTAAAAATAGTTTAAGAACTATGTTGTATAATGTTTTAAAAAAGGTAGAAGTTAAATTTAATCGATCCCCCGTCCCACGAAAATATAAACAATTAAATTTAAGAGATTCAAAATATTTAATTTGAATAATTAATTTCAATATTGTAACCTATTATGTAATTTATGCCGTGGTGGAAAATTAATGTGAAGTTTCATACTAAGATTTTTCTTAAAGAAACGCATGGGTACTTCTTATACAAATGAAACAACAGATTTCAAAAGCAAATGACCCTATCTACGATTAGAGGATTGCATTAGAGATGAACCATTTGGCATTATGTGACCCGGTAGTCTACAATTTTCGTAGAGTCTAGGTTGGTCGGTAAGCTCTCGTTGATGCATGTCATCCATAGTTTTATGAATCCTTATGGATTTTGGACGTCTTATTTTTCTCCTTCACAAATTTTGGTCAGGTAAAATCGTAGGTCATGTCTGCTCAATATTCCATTCTGTTTCGCTGTTGATTGGTGGGAATTTGCAAACTTAGATACTGAATGAAGCCAATATACAAGATCCACAAATTGCTTGTAATCATGTCTAGCAGCGGAGCATGCAGCGATGACATGCTCGCATGGAGTCTTGAGTGCTTAAAAGTACCTATAATCGCACAACATGTGTTTAAGATCCACACTGTATGACGTTGGATCAAAACCATACATAAGTCATGGTATATTCGAGACACAAAAATAGTTGTCGGTATGCGACATTGGGAGCACATGCAACCCGTTAGATTTAACAACTTTGTCTTAAATTTCTCTTCATATCTTCGGGTGGAATCTGCGACCATGTTGCTACATAACGAAAGCTTTTTCCCCAAGGTTGCGAACAACTTGGCCAAATGAAAGTACATAGCTTTCATGATGGCTGTCACTGGCAAATTTCGAATCCCCTTCAGGAAGAATTGATGGCCTTAGTCAAGTTGGTTGTCATGTGGACATATCTAAAACCTTCATAGTATGCATTGGTCTATTTTTCTTTGAGAATTTTTACAACGTAGTTGAAGCCCTCAAAATTCCTCCCCGTAATTCTTCTAGCATTTGTTCAAATTTGTATTTTACTAGTTCGTACCTTAAGACACGATAGAGTGTACAAATGAGTTATAAGGAAACAATTCTATTTATGACAACAATAATGATGAATAAAACAAGTTTAATACGTACACATGCGTATAACAAGCATGCGTTCATCGTCCTTTTTATGCGAGGTATGGTAGTTTGCTGCAATATGGCGTATGTAGAAACGATGTTCAATGTTTGGAGATTGAAGTTGATTGCTCAAAGATTGGATCGCTGCCATTATCCCACCGCTTCGATCTGAGATCAAGCATACTCGATCCTTTCGTATAATGTAATGGCGTAAATTCTTAAGGAAAAACCTACATGATTCAGTATCTTCTCTCGACACAATTGCGAACGCAATGGGCATTGTTTTGCGATTGTCGTCTTGAACAACGACTAGTAACAAAACTTGCTTGTGTCTTCCATACAAGAATGTGCCATCGAGATGCATCATAGGCTTACAGTTCTTATATGCATTAATACACTGGGAAATGTCCAGAACAATCGATGGAATTTGTAAACATCAGGAACTACACGATCGTTCTTGTAGTATGGTTCAGTTTCTAGATCTGTGATCATTCCGCGATTGTATTTCTTCATGATATTCATCCAACCTGGGAGCTCATTGTAAGAAGTGTCTCATTTCCCATGCAAATTCATTATTCCCTTGTTTTTTGCCCTCCAAGTCTTTTTTTATGAGAGAGTGTATCCATATACTGACATAACATGCGCAATCAACGCAGAAACAATGACTTTAGGGCTTGCTTGGACAATTGGTTGGATGCTCCTAGCGATGAGTTTTGAATCCAGGTTTGGATGATCTTGTCTGTAACCAACGAAATAACAAGTATGCAGGCTATTGTAGGCTGTAATCTCCTAGATGTTGTCATTCCTTTTTCTTTTGGACTTGTACCTTTCAGTTGCATCCATGTTCCGCTTTCTGAGTACATTCATATATGTATTTCTCTGATGTCGATCTCATCATCGTAGAATGCACACCATTACGTGTGTTTTAGTTTTTAACATATGCTTTCACTTCGTCGCTTGTGCTAAACTGCATCCCACGCCACAAGTCATCTTTTTTATGCCAAAGTAAGAACCGTTAAAACCCAAGTCAGGCACGTCAATGAAATCTGTCACGTCTATTGCTACCATGTTGATGTCGTGAATGTGCGATGGAGGCTCGTAAGGTGTGTGGACAGTACTGCTTGAAACATGTCTCAATTGATTTTCAATGAAGTTTGCGGGGGCCTCATCATCATCATCAATATCACTTTTAAAGGCGATACCGGTATAAGCATCTTTAGGCTCCAAGAATCGGTTCTTCTCAAGATGAGTAACCTTCATCAGCATCCGTGAATGTATGAGTAGGTGCAGACGTCGTGGATGTAGCCTCGGGGAAAATATTATGAGGAGCATAGATTGGCTCATTTAGATCAAAGGATGTTGTGCAAGAGTGTCGGTCCATTGAAAAACTAGATTCACCCATTCGAGGTTGATGCCCATCAACATAAGGGTTGAAGGTCGAATGCTGAGTTGATGGTTGTTCGATGTTTAGGTCGAAGAAGTTGGCAGGCGAGTCTCGGGGTGTTGAACATGAAGGTACATCATGAGCAACGATATAAGCTGGAAAAGCAAAATTAAAATTCCTCATTAAAGAGCTGAAATCATAACTTGTTGTTTGAGTTGGGATTTAGTTTTTCATTTTCAACTGCTAGTTCTCCACTTAAATATGCATATAAATGACAAAGATCCGCTCTGTACCCAATATGTGTGTCGACCATTGCCTTGATATTGAATTGATTTTTAATTCTCATCGTAGCGTATGTCACTGGAAGTAAGGTTGTCCGAATCTATAATAAAGAACTTGTAGTGTTATGTTATGCCCGACAGGAACAAACCTCATGATCTTCTTGAATAGAGCTTCAATAGAAATTTTGTGAATGGATTTGATAGATACAAAGTTTTCAGACTCAAAGTTTTATCCGCTATCATGTTCCATGTCATCCATATTGCACGACAGGAACAAACCTTATGATCTCCTGATATTTGTTTGGTCAATTCATTTCGTTCTTACCTCGTAAGTCCACCTGTTCTATGTCATCCATATGGATCAGCTCCTCTAGCACGGACTGGTGGTATCTGAAGTGCTTAAGAACTCGATTGCCGTAAAACAGCTCGACCATCGCAAAATGTAACAATGACATTACTGAACACCAATTTTCGGCATCTTCATAGACACCGTTCGGAATCACCTTGCGGATATCATCATCCTTATATGGCATCCATCGAAACTGCAATAATACGCACATAATCGCAAAATTGGATTAAAATAAACTGAATATTGTAACTATCAACCACAAGTAAATTTGCATTACCTACTCTTCACAATACATGTCAATCATCATTCTAACTTTAAGGATTAAATTGAACTACAGCCCATTCTTTCTGAATGTTTGGCTCCATCTACATGATACAAATATATGCATCATGATTTCCATTAATAACACCTAAAATTATTATGTGAATGAACATTATTACCTTGAAGCGAGTGAAAATTCAGAAGGATCATCGTAAATTAGTACATGAGTTAAATTAAATTAATACTTTATAATTTACAAACAATAAATTAAAAAACTCATAAACTCTAACCAATAAATGCATGTTCTTCATAAAGTGAGAATCTTTAATTCTTAATAACACCATTTTTCTAATAATTATGCGCAATTGAAACCCTAAAACATCACAAATCAATCAAATTTCCAAAAAATCAATTAAAATAAGGGTAAACTACCTGAGTGGCCTCCCAACTATTGAGTCTGATCTATTTTGACCATCGAACTACAAAAATTCAAAATTCGACTACTTAACTATTTAATTTGACTTATTTTAACCATTAGCCGTTAAAATCTAACTCAACGAACCATTAACAACAAAGAATCAAAACACTGTTTGAAACCAACCAAGTAAACTAAGATCCAAAGAAAACCCCAAAATCCCACAAAACTACAAAAGAATAAACCTAATCAACCACTCAAAGTTCATGTCTTTCCAACACTCAGATGTAATTAACATTACAACACAATATAAAACATAAACTTTACTGGAAATATCAAAACTTCATCAATACCCTTACTTCACAAATGAAGTCAAAATAGAAACAATCAACTATTCATTGAAATGGGTTTTTGAGTTGGAAGTCTTTTTAGATTTTCTCGACAAAAAATTCGCAGCTGAGAAAACATGAATGCCTCCAAGAAAATATTAAGAACCCTTAATTTAAGAAAAAAAAAACTACAAGGTGCTTTGGCAGTACACATAACTCAACTTTTCTAGGCTGTTGATTAGGTTGTCATTACAGAGAAAACAAAGAAGACCCCACTAGTAATTTAGAAGGAAGAAAGAAGAAAAGATATGGTGAGTTTTCAAAGTATTTGAAGCCGCCTGGGAATGTATCACTTCCCATGAAAACACAACTGTTTATCTCTCTCAAACTCAGTAAATAGAAGCTCAATAATTAGGTTGTCGCACCGACACATACTGTGATCTAATTGGTTGATTAATTTTATTTAATTAAATTAAAATTATGACTAAATTAATATAATATGTAACTAACAGAGACCAAATTTGTAATTTTACAAATTTACTTTAACTGTCACATCACCTTCGCTAAAATTTTAACGGCTGGTGGTCAAAATAGATCTCATTAAATAGTTGAGTGGTCAAATTTTAAATTTTTGTAGTTCGGTGGTCAAAATAGGTCAGATCTAATAGTTGGATGGTCACCCAAATAGTTTACCCTTAAAATAATTGCAACACAATTTACTATTCGGACTAAACAAAATTAATCACATATAAAAATTAATCATATATAAAAAATTAAACATAATCTAAAAAGTAAAAAAAAACATTACCTTTAAATCTTCTGAATTACTTGTGTGTTTGCTTCTTTCGGTGCTTTAATAAAATTACACGGCTTGACAAACTCGTTTGCTTTGCTTGAATAGAAGAGGTCGAAAGTCAGTTTACTTATTTACAGGAAATTAAAAAGTATAGTTTTTAAACAAATATTTGAAAAGAAAAAAAAATAGAACTCACCGTGAAATATAGAATTTTGGTGCTAGTTTGGAGATTCACCCAAAAATAAAACATGATTACATTATTATCAGATGTTGAATTATATCATTTGATTTTTATTATAATTATTTGATTTATGGTTTTAATAAATGTACTCCATTTCAATCTTGAAAAGAAAACAAACAATGTTAAGTTAGTTATATTAGAGTTGGTCGATTGATTCAGATAATGTTTTGAGCTTGCTAATTAAGTTTGGTTAAAAAAATCAAAAAACTGAATACATACATTTAGGTTGAGGTAAGGGATGACAACTGAATACACAATACGTTCTTTTTTTTTTATTATTTGTGAAAAGGTTTTTTTGTATAATTATTGATATACTATTTATCAATTGATTAATTTAGATCAAATATTACACAAATTTATTATTAGAATGTCCTTTCAATCCAATTTATTTTATTTGCAACCTTAAAATTTGAATCATTAACATTTTTTAATAAACAATGAAAATTAAATTAATAACTGTTACTAATTTGAAGAGAACTTTCCACTTCCTCTTTCAAAGTTGGCTTGAAAAGATCGGAGTCGTTATGAGAAAGTACATATCGATGTCGGAGATGATGACCGACAATAGAGAGTAAGGAAGAAAGATAAGTGACAATTTTTGTTTTAGCAAAACACAGAAAAAAATATGTTTCTAATTTTTTTATTAATACTCAAAACAATAGGTCTCTTTTGTTAAAAAAGAATAGGTCTCTGAATGGATTACAAAAGTTGCGTTTGTATAGCTCAAACTAATAATCAACTATTAACAAACTTAAAAATAAATTAACTAAATTCAAAACAGAATAACTACTATTGTAACACCCCAATTTTGGGCTTAGAAGTTTTGGGTTTGGACCGGACCGGTCGGGTTGCGGTTCGAATATAAAAGGTGATTTTTAGGAAAGCCTAGTTCGGGATGCATTAAAAATATGGAAAAATATCTTAAAATCCTCTTTTATTATAAATAAGAGAGTGGTGAAATAAATTTTACAAAATGAGGTTTCGAAGTGTGATTTTCGAGTTAGTGACTAAAATGTAATTTTTGAAAAGTTGGTGACTGTTTTAAAAGGATTGAAACTTTGAATCTTTAAGGAGCTAATTTACCCAAGAAGAGTTTCTCCAGATTTTTCTTAATAATTAAAGATTTAATTGATGGTTTTAATTAAAGGAAAAAGGAGGGAAATAGATATTTTGTGATCATAACTAACTTTTCTCAAAATTTTCCATTTCTTTTCTCTCAACTTTTCTCTCAACCCAAACATTTTTCTCCAGCCTTTTTCCCTCTGATTTTGACATCTAAAAATGATATTTCAATCTCCAATGGATCTCTAATCATTTCTACATCAAAACCTTAGCATTTGCTTATTGAATTTTCAAGAATCTTGGAACCAAACAAGGAGAAACTCACATTTAGAGGTATGAACGTCCTTCTCCTCTAAATACTCAGTTCTTTACTGAAATTCCCAAGTTCTCAATCCTTGATTTGAGTTTTATTAAAGGTTTTAATGATGTGTTCTTGATCTTGGCTTTAAAATGCAAGATTTGATTTAATTTTTGATGAAATTCGTATGAACTGATTGGGCACTGTTTTGAGATGTCTTTTTGATGTTAATTGGATGTATAATTGGTGTGAAATTGAGGTTTAATCAATGCATTCCTGAATAGGATGATTTTCCTAAGTTTTGCTTGAGCTAGTGATGGTTTTTGGGGTGATCTTGATGATCTGCTATAGCTGGAGGTATAAGGACGTGATTAGATCCTTTTTGGATGTTAATTGATGTATATGAATGTTTGGAGTTGATGGATCTTGGCTGGGTAGTGTTGTGGAGGTGTTTGGATGTGATTTCGGTTGTGTTTGGTGGCCGAAATGTGAGTGTTGATGTGAGCAGCGAGTTTAGGTGTTTTGGTTGAAGATATTAATGCATGATGATGCATTAATCCTCTGCTTTGATGTGTTTAAAACAGGGGAGACATCTTCGGATCCTTGTGGTGTTGATCCGGAAGCTTGATTGGTGTTTCGGCAAGCTTGCGAAACGGAATCGGTGAGTGAAGTTTGGTTTTCAGTTTTGAAACCAATGTTTTGAAGGTTTTGGAGCTTAGTTAAAGTCTAAACAACTTAGCTAAGCTCAAGAGTAAGTTTTCGGAAAAACTCTCTTGTTGATGAGCCATGATTTGGTTGAATGCAAAGTGATTTGTTTGCATGTTTTAATTCTGTTTTTGAAAGCATATTTTAGCATGTTTATTGCTGGTTCTATAAGCCATGTGTTGAAGGATGCTCAAGGTAAGAGATCCTTGGTTTTACATTGATAAATGTGATTACAATGCATAGTGATGCATATGGATTTAATGGCTTTGTTAAATGCTTTAAAACAGTGGATTAATGATGTTAAATGATGTATATTGGCAAGTGATGTGTTGGTTTTAAAGTACTTGAATCGGATATAGTTAGCCGGCTATAGGAATGGGTGCACCGTGAATAAAGTCGCCTTGGATGTTGAGCGGTTGTGATTGTACCGTAAGCTCTATCCAAGTACACTAACGAGATGGTTAAGAACACCATGGTGGTTAAAAGTCCATGGGTGGGTCTTGTCTCAAGGTCATAATGGTGGTTAAAAGTCCATGTGTGGACCTTGTGTATTGTTAAGGTCACAATGGTGGTTAAAAGTCCATGTGTGAACCTTGTGTATTGTAAGATCACAATGGTGGTTAAAAGTCCATGTGTGGATCTTGTGTTGTATGTCTCGTGATCTCGTTAGTGATGTTATACAACTAGCAATGAGTGATGTGGAGGGGTTGTGATTGTACCATAGTCTCCATCACGGGTGTTGAGGGGTTGTGATTGCACCATGCTCCACCTTGATATTGGTAGTGTGTATGAAGCGTAGGGGACAACGCTTGTATTCCGCGTATCCGATTGTTGATTGTCGATTGTGTTTTGAGTTGGAAAATGTTAAGGATTTTCACTTGTAAGCCAATATGACATGATGATGGTTTGAAGCATGAAATACTTGGTTTGTAAGCATAATTGTATGATAAATGTTGTTTTGAAACTAAAGGCTTTGAAAAAGTATTTTGTAAATGCATTATTGTGATGTTTTAATTAAGCATTCCTCACTAAGCTATATGCTTACGCTCTCTCTTTCTTAAACCAATAATGCAGAGCATTGAAGTGCTTAAAGGGGCAGCAAGGTGGTCAAGAATCTAAGTGGAAGCTTAAGCTCATGTATGGTGACAATTTTCATATCTTGTTTAGCTTTTGGCATTTGGCAATGGGAACCTAGATTGTGTTTTTGGGAGATGTTTTGGACTCCCTAAGTTGGTTTTATGCTTTTGGTGATGTTGAGACTTGTAAATGGCCTTTGGTTTGTGGTTTTGATGAATTGAAGGTTTCATGGTTCTCTAAATAGGATGCATGCCTATAGAATTGGGTTTTTCTTAAATTGAGGCTATGATTGAGATTGGTTGATGCTAATATGTTCATTGAGTGTTGAATGACTTGCTGGTATGATTTGGTTGTCTTTGGAATGTGCTTGATGGGTCAATTGTGAATTAAACCAGCAAAAATCTGCAGTTCTGAGCAGCCCGTATCGGAACGGGTGCTACCGTTTCGGAACAGAGGACCTGAAATGGCCTTGGCGTTTCGAAACGGGTAGAGCCGTTCCGCAACGGTTTTGCCACTGCCAGGCCCTGTTCCGAAACTTGTTTCAGAACGGTCCCGCGTTTCAGAACGGATCATTCCCGTTCCGGAACACCCGACCGTTGGGCACTGAAATTGACGGTTTTATGTTTTGAAATCCTTGCGTTTGGTCCTAATGTTTGTGTATGCAATTGAATGTGTTTGTGATGTCCGTTTGAGATGAAAATTGGCAGAGAAGCATGGAATATGATTAATTTCATATTGGTAACCTTAAAACTGATTAAGTCCTCTAAATTTCTAAAATTTACAATTTGGTCCCCAAATTCGTATGTTGCGCAATTGAGTCCCTGATTGTTGTCCGATTGCTGTGGTTTTCGAGTATGTTTTCTTTGAGTGTTTGGTTAGGGTTAATGTGCATCTAGACAAGATTAAAAATAAAAAAGGGTCGTTAATCAAGGTTGACTTTCGGGTTGACTTTGGTTTTCCCCGTGTAATCTTCTTAATTCGGGTCAACCGTCTAGGCCGGGTTAAGGGGGTTACATTTGTTGGTATCAGAGCTGAGTTCTCGAGTATTTGAGAACGGTTAAGTGGGTGATATGTGTATGATTGTTTTGTATGCTTGTTGAGTGAAAGCATGTTGTGTAAATTGTAAGTATGTTACAATTGTGATGTATGTTGTGGTGAAACATGTTAGAGGGACCCATTGCCAAATCAAAGCTAATGAAATGATTTGTTTTTAATTGGAAATGAGTTTGAGTACTTGGATTGCTTACCTTGCTGAGCCTAACTTTGTTTATTGCATTGTGATTGCATTGTTTAGTATGGCACCTCGTAGAGAGACGAGGATTAATACTCGAGCTATGGCTCAAAATGAGAATGAAGAGAATGTTGAAAACGTTGTGGATTTACCTCCTCCACCTGGTGGTGGTGGTGCTGGGGGTGAAGGAGCTGGTGTTGCTGCTGGTGCTGGGGTCGCTGGACCTGAAGCTGGTCAGGGGCAAGCTGTTCCTGACATGACAATGCTGATACAAGCCATTGCTGGAGCTTTTCGAGCAGCGGTAGCTGGAGCTCAAGGAGCTGGGCATTAGGGAGATGCTAATGCTAGACTACCTTTGGAGCGTTTGCGCAGTCTGGGAGGGACTGAGTTCAGGGGTTTGTCTGCGGAAGGTTCTGAGTCTTGGCTGGAAAGTACCAAGAGAATCTTGGGACAAATGAATTGTAATGATGTGCAGAAGCTGGGCTGCGTGGTATTGTTGTTGCACGACGATGCGTATACTTGGTGGACGACCTCTATCTCTGGAATGGCGGAAGCTGATGTAACTTGGACGTTCTTTCTGAACGCGTTCAAGAGGAGGTATCTTGGTGTGCGATACCTGGATGAGAAGAAAAGGGAATTAATGTCTCTTACTCATGGGAGCATGTATGTAGCTTAGTACGAGGTTCAGTTTGTCCGGCTTAGTCAGTACGCACCTGAGCTTGTTCCTGATGAGCGGGAGAGGTGTGAACGTTTCCGTTATGGTTTAGTGACGAAGGTGAAGACCTATATGCTGGCTGTTGAGTACACTGACTTTGATGTGCTGGTTGGTAGAGCAAAGGACATTGAGTTGAATTTGAGTCTATCTTCTAGAGGTGCTGGTCCTAGTGTGGGCAAGCGAGCTGCTGAGTATAGTTCCGGTGGTGGACGGAACAAGAGAGGACGTGAACGAAAGTATCAGTCTTCAGCTAGGCGAGGTGGTGGAGGTCAAGGAGCGCCTGTTCAGGGAGACAAGGCGAGAGATGAACCGAACACATGTTGGACATGTGGGTCGCGTGGACACTTGAGGCGTGATTGTCCTCGAGCAGCGAGGGAGATGCATGCTCCTGTTGTGGTGGCTGGTAACTCGTGCTGGAATTGTGGTTCCGCGGATCACATGAGGAGGGAGTGTCCTCTGTTGGCCGGTGGTGGCCAAGGGCGTGCACCTGGAGTTGTTGCACCACAGAGAGGTCGTGGGCGCGGCCGTGGTAACTTCCAGCGTAGAGAGGATGGTGGAAGGAATGTGGCTCATGTGGTAGCTGTTCAGCCTGAGGGTGGTGGTCAGGCCAGAGTGTATGCTCAGAGGGAGGGGAGAAATGACACGGACGTGATTGCAGGTACTTTCACTTTGCAATCCTTGTCATTACTTTCCTTGATTGATTCTGGATCTACACACTCATACATATTGCGTGAGCATGCTGAATTTCTTAGTTTGCCTGTTGAGTCTTTGGATGTTGGTATGCGTGTCACTAGTTCTTTTGGTGAGACTGTTGTGACTCGAAAGCTTTATAGAAGATGTCTTTTGGCTGTGCAAGATCATGTTTTTCATGTTGATCTTATGGAGTTGCCTTTTTATGGTTTTGATGTAATCCTTGGTATGGATTGGCTTGTTGAGCATCGAGCTGTAGTAGATTTCGAGAATAAGCGAGTTTCGTTGAAGCTTGCGGATGATTATGAGGTAGTGGTGGTTGGTGAGAATGTGAAGTTTCTTGCCAATGTGGTGTCTACATTGGAAGCGAGCCGGATGCTGAGGCAGGGTTGTGAAGCTTACCTAGCCTTTGTGATGAATCCTAGCTCTAAAGAGTTGCGTGTGCAAGATATCAAGACTATGCGAGAGTTTCCTGGTGTGTTTCCAGAGGAGTTGCCGGGATTGCCTCCTAATCGCGAAGTGGAGTTTGGGATTGAGCTGTATGAAAACACAACTCCAGTGTCAATTACTCCTTATCGAATGGCACCTAAAAAGTTGAAGGAGCTGAAGATGCAACTTCAGGAGTTGCTTGATCGTGGTTTCATTCGGCCGAGTGTGTCACCTTGGGGTGCGCCGGTCTTGTTTGTGAAGAAGAAGGATGGCACTATGAGAATGTGCATTGATTATCGTCAGCTTAACAAGTTGACTATCAAGAATCGGTATCCATTGCCGAGAATTGATGATCTTTTTGATCAATTTCGAGGAGCAGTTGTGTTCTCTAAGATTGACTTAAGGTCAAGGTACTATCAGTTGAGGGTGAAGGATGTGGATGTGCCAAAGACAGCTTTCAGGACGAGGTATGGGCATTATGAGTTCCTTGTGATGCCGTTTGGTTTGACGAATGCTCCTGCAGCTTTTATGGACATGATGAATAGAGTGTTCCATGAATACTTGGATAAGTTTGTTGTGGTGTTCATTGATGATATCCTCGTGTACTCTCGTACTGAGGAGGAGCATGAAGAGAATTTGAGAATTGTGCTGCAAGCTTTGTTGGAGAACCAGCTTTATGCCAAGCTGAGCAAATGTGAGTTTTGGCTTAGAGAAGTTGTGTTTCTTGGTCATGTGTTTTCTGCTGAGGGGATTCGTGTTGATCCTCAGAAGATTGAGGCGGTGATGAATTGGAAGCCTCCTAAGTCTGTTCATGAAGTCCGTAGTTTCCTTGGTTTGGCGGGATACTATCGGAGATTTGTGGATGGGTTTTCAAAGATTGATGCACCTTTGACGAAGTTGTTGCAAAAGGATGTTAAGTATGTGTGGACGGAAGCGAGACAGCAGGCTTTTGAGAAGCTTAAGACAGCTTTAACGCAAGCTCCTATCTTGGTTCAACCTGAATCAGGGAAAGAGTTTGTGGTGTATAGTGATGCGTCCTATGTTGGTTTGGGATGTGTGTTGATGCAAGAGGGTAAGGTGGTGGCTTATGCATCACGGCAGCTGAAGGTGCATGAGCGCAATTATCCTACGCATGACATTGAGTTGGCTGCGGTGGTTTTTGCTTTGAAAATATGGAGACATTACTTGTATGGTGAGAAGTGTACTGTGTACACGGACCACAAGAGTTTGAAGTATCTGATGTCCCAGAAAGAGTTGAACCTTAGGCAACGACGTTGGGTGGAGTTGCTCAAGGATTATGATTTGACGATCGAGTACCATCCGGGTAAAGCTAATGTTGTAGTGGATGCCTTGAGTAGGAAGGTAGTTGTTGAGTTGAGGGCTATGTTTGCCAGTTTGAGTATTTCGCGTGATGGTGGTCTTGTGGCTGAGTTGCAAGTGAAACCATCTTTGGTTCAGTTGTTTAAGGAAAAACAGTTGTTGGATGATTCCTTAGTGCCGCATGTTCAGGATATTGCAGAGGGTAGGCCTTCGGATTTCTGTTTTAATGATGATGAAGTGTTATGCTTTGGGAGTCGGATAGTAGTGCCCAATGATGCTGAGTTGAGGTGTGCTATTCTGACTGAAGGTCATAGTAGTCCTTTTTCTATGCACCCTGGTAGTACTAAGTTGTATCGTGATCTTCGTGATGAGTACTATTGGGTGGGTTTAAAGAAAGATGTTGCGGAGTTTGTAAGCAAGTGCATGGTGTGTCAGCGAGTTAAGGCTGAGCATCAGTTTCCTTCAGAGTTGTTGCAACCATTGAGAATTCCTGAGTGGAAGTGGGAAAGGATTACCATGGATTTTGTATCTGGTTTGCCTTTGTCGCCATCGAAGAAGAATTCGGTGTGGGTGATTGTGGATCGCCTGACGAAGTGTGCGCATTTCTTGCCTGTGCATACTACGTACACTTTGGATAAGCTTGCAGAGCTGTACATTGCTGAGATTGTGCGGCTGCATGGTGTGCCAAAGTCGATTGTGTCGGATAGGGATTCGAGGTTTACATCGCGTTTCTGGCAGTGTTTGCATCAGGCTTTGGGTATACGATTGAATTTCAGTACTTCTTATCATCCACGGTCGGATGGACAATCCGAGTGTGTTATCCAGGTTTTGGAGGATATGTTGAGGTGTTGCGTGATTGAGTTCCAGGGCTCTTGGGAGAAACATTTGCCTTTGGTGGAGTTTGCCTATAATAATAGCTATCAGGCAAGTATTCAAATGGCACCTTATGAAGCTTTGTACGGGAGGAAGTGTAGGACTCCTCTTTGTTGGGCTGAAACGGGTCAGAAGTTGGTTTCGATGCCAGCTTTGTTAAAGGGAACCACCGAGAAGGTGAAGCTCATTTGTGAGCGTTTGAAGGTAGCTTCTGATCGGCAAAAGTCTTACGCGGATTTGAAGCGTAATGAGATTGAGTATGCGGTGGGTGACCGTGTGTTTTTGAAGGTTTCGCCTTGGAAAAAGGTGATGAGGTTTGGCCGAAAGGGTAAGTTGAGCCCTAGGTACATTGGACCATACGAGGTGATTGAACGTGTGGGTCCTGTTGCGTACAAGTTGAGGTTACCGCAGGAGTTGGAAAAGATTCATGATGTGTTTCATGTTTCTATGCTTCGAAAGTATAGATCGGATCCTTCGCATGCGATGCCTGTGGAAGAAGTGGAATTGAATCCGGATTTGACCTATGATGAGGAACCGGTGAAGATTCTGGATTCGGATAGTAAGGTTCTTCGATGCAAGACCATTGAGTTGGTAAAGGTGTTGTGGAAACATCGTGGTGTTGAAGAAGCCACGTGAGAGCGGAAGGATGACATGTTGAAGAAGTTTCCGTATCTCTTTCCTTCAGGTAAATTTCGAGGACGAAATTTCTTAAGGGGGGAGAGTTGTAACACCCCAATTTTGGGCTTAGAAGTTTTGGGTTTGGACCGGACCGGTCGGGTTGCGGTTCGAATATAAAAGGTGATTTTTAGGAAAGCCTAGTTCGAGATGCATTAAAAATATGGAAAAATATCTTAAAATCCTCTTTTATTATAAATAAGAGAGTGGTGAAATCAATTTTACAAAATGAGGTTTTGAAGTGTGATTTTCGAGTTAGTGACTAAAATGTAATTTTTGAAAAGTTGGTGATTGTTTTAAAAGGATTGAAACTTTGAATCTTTAAGGAGCTAATTTACCCCAGAAGAGTTTCTCTAGATTTTTCTTAATAATTAAAGATTTAATTGATGGTTTTAATTAAAGGAAAAAGGAGGGAAATAAATATTTTGTGATCATAACTAACTTTTCTCAAAATTTTCCATTTCTTTTCTCTCAACTTTTCTCTCAACCCAAACATTTTTCTCCAGCCTTTTTCCCTCTGATTTTGACATCTAAAAATGAGATTTCAATCTCCAATGGATCTCTAATCATTTCTACATCAAAACCTTAGCATTTGCTTATTGAATTTTCAAGAATCTTGGAACCAAACAAGAAGAAACTCACATTTAGAGGTATGAACGTCCTTCTCCTCTAAATACTCAGTTCTTTACTGAAATTCCCAAGTTCTCAATCCTTTATTTGAGTTTTATTAAAGGTTTTAATGATGTGTTCTTGATCTTGGCTTTAAAATGCAAGATTTGGTTTAATTTTTGATGAAATTCGTATGTACTGATTGGGCACTGTTTTGAGATGTCTTTTTGATGTTAATTGGATGTATAATTGGTGTGAAATTGAGGTTTAATCAATGCATTCCCAAATAGATTGATTTTCCTAAGTTTTGCTTGAGCTAGTGATGGTTTTTGGGGTGATCTTGATGATCTGCTATAGCTGGAGGTATAAGGACGTGATTAGATCCTTTTTGGATGTTAATTGATGTATATGAATGTTTGGAGTTGATGGATCTTGGTTGGGTAGTGTTGTGGAGGTGTTTGGATGTGATTTCGGTTGTGTTTGGTGGCCAAAATGTGAGTGTTGATGTGAGCAGCGAGTTTAGGTGTTTTGGTTGAAGATATTAATGCATGATGATGCATTAATCCTCTGCTTTGATGTGTTTAAAACAAGGGAGACATCTTCGGATCCTTGTGGTGTTGATCCGGAAGCTTGATTGGTGTTTTGGCAAGCTTGCGAAACGGAATCGGTGAGTGAAGTTTGGTTTTCAGTTTTGAAACCAATGTTTTGAAGGTTTGGGAGCTTAGTTAAAGTCTAAACAACTTAGCTAAGCTCAAGAGTAAGTTTTCGGAAAAACTCTCTTGTTGATGAGCCATGATTTGGTTGAATGCAAAGTGATTTGTTTGCATGTTTTAATTCTGTTTTTGAAAGCATATTTTAGCATGTTTATTGTTGGTTTTATAAGCCATGTGTTGAAGGATGCTCAAGGTAAGAGATCCTTGGTTTTACATTGATAAATGTGATTACAATGCATAGTGATGCATGTGGATTTAATGGCTTTGTTAAATGCTTTAAAACAGTGGATTAATGATGTTAAATGATGTATATTGGCAAGTGATGTGTTGGTTTTAAAGTACTTGAATCGGATATAGTTAGCCGGCTATAGGAATGGGTGCACCGTGAATAAAGTCGCCTTGGATGTTGAGCGGTTGTGATTGTACCGTAAGCTCTATCCAAGTACACTAACGAGATGGTTAAGAACACCATGGTGGTTAAAAGTCCATGGGTGGGTCTTGTGTTAAGGTCACAATGGTGGTTAAAAGTCCATGTGTGGACCTTGTGTATTGTTAAGGTCACAATGGTGGTTAAAAGTCCATGTGTGAACCTTGTGTATTGTAAGATCACAATGGTGGTTAAAAGTCCATGTGTGGATCTTGTGTTGTATGTCCCGTGATCTCGTTAGTGATGTTATACAACTACCAATGAGTGATGTGGAGGGGTTGTGATTGTACCATAGTCTCCATCACGGGTGTTGAGGGGTTGTGATTGTACCATGCTCCACCTTGATATTTGTAGTGTGTATGAAGCGTAGGGGACAGCGCTTGTATTCCGCGTATCCGATTGTTGATTGTGTTTTGAGTTGGAAAATGTTAAGGATTTTCACTTGTAAGCCAATATGACATGATGATGGTTTGAAGCATGAAATACTTGGTTTGTAAGCATAATTGTATGATAAATGTTGTTTTGAAACTAAAGGCTTTGAAAAAGTATTTTGTAAATGCATTATTGTGATGTTTTAATTGAGCATTCCTCACTAAGCTATGTGCTTACGCTCTCTCTTTCTTAAACCAATAATGCAGAGCATTGAAGTGCTTAAAGGGGCAGCACGGTGGTCAAGAATCTAAGTGGAAGCTTAAGCTCATGTATGGTGACAATTTTCATATCTTGTTTAGCTTTTGGCATTTGGCAATGGGAACCTAGATTGTATTTTTGGGAGATGTTTTGGACTCCCTAAGTTGGTTTTATGCTTTTGGTGATGTTGAGACATGTAAATGGCCTTTGGTTTGTGGTTTTGATGAATTGAAGGTTTCATGGTTCTCTAAATAGGATGCATGCCTATAGAATTGGGTTTTTCTTAAATTGAGGCTATGATTGAGATTGGTTGATGCTAATATGTTCATTGAGTGTTGAATGACTTGCTGGTATGATTTGGTTGTCTTTGGAATGTGTTTGATGGGTCAATTGTGAATTAAACCAGCAAAAATCTGCAGTTCTGGGCAGCCCGTATCGGAACGGGTGCTACCGTTTCGGAACAGAGGACCTGAAATGGCCTTGGCATTTCGAAACGGGTAGAGCCGTTCTGGAACGGTTTTGCCCCGTCCATGCCCTGTTCCGAAACTTGTTTCGGAACGGTCCCGCATTTTGGAACGGATCATTCCCGTTCCAGAACACCCGACCGTTGGGCACTGAAATTGACGGTTTTATGTTTTGAAATCCTTGTGTTTTGGTCCTAATGTTTGTATATGCAATTGAACGTGTTTGTGATGTCCATTTGAGATGAAAATTGGCAGAGAAGCATGAAATATGATTAATTTCATATTGGTAACCTTAAAACTGATTAAGTCCTCTAAATTTCTAAAATTTACAATTTGGTCCCCAAATTCATATGTTGCGCAATTGAGTCCCTGATCGTTGTCCGATTGCTGTGGTTTTCAAGTATGTTTTCTTTGAGTGTTTGGTTAGGGTTAATGTGCATCTAGACAAGATTAAAAATAAAAAAGGGTCGTTAATCAAGGTTGACTTTCGGGTTGACTTTGGTTTTCCCCGTGTAATCTTCTTAATTCGGGTCAACTGTCTAGGCCGGGTTAAGGGGGTTACAACTATTACATTCTAACAAAGTATAAACTCTTGAAGCTGATGCAAAGTAAAAACTAGAAGAGGGTGAAACAAAAATATATTCTTTCTTCACTCATTGTTTTTTCATTTGAATTTTTTTTCAAAAACAAAATTTGTATTTTATATTTGGTGATTCATTGAGAATCGAAGGTGTTATTTATCTTTTATTCTTCTTTTCTCATTGTTCTATCCTACATTGTTCTTAAATCCAAAATTCCTTCAGAATTTTCGTTCTTCATTTTGTGATCAGCATTCAACAGCAATATTAAAATTGCCCAACAACAAATTCAGATTGTAGCTCAGTGACAAACCATACAATTAAGGGGTGAAATCTTGAATAATGCATCTGTATAACAACATCAACAAATGATCAAACTAGAGAGCAATTCAAGATCACGATTCATATCGTAACTTAGTGAAGTCCAACAACTAACACTATTTTTGTATGCTTACTCCATTCAACTAAACCATTGTAGTGTTTCCAGCAAACTAACAAGACTAATCAGAGACCTTATTGTTACCAAATAACAAGGTTAAGCGGCAACTAATCGAGATATACCATTGTGAATAAAAACCAAAATACTGCATTAACTAAACAACAATATTGTAGAACGATTCAGCTTCCAGTAACAATGTAAAACTGATAGTAGTCCAAGCCGAGCACTTCAAGTATTAAGGTATGAGCAACACAACATAGAAACAATTCAACAAGTTCAAGTAAATCAACAAAGATGCTGATCAAATTCCACTAGAGAACATCAAGAATCAAATAATCAAGAAATCAGATTTGGTGCCTGAAGAGTTATCAATAGAATGGAGAGATCTTACAAAAAAATCACTGGCCATCAGAAAAAAATTTGATTCATAGAAATCTAAATTGTTGAAACCATCATAGAAAATTTTGAATCGTAAAAAAAATTTCGATCGTATCGAATATGTGATTGCAGAGACTGTGATGCAATCACTCGGTTTCATGTGAAGTTCAGAAGCAGAGAAAGTACGAGTAGCAGCAATCCTAAAATTTTAAATATGGGGATGAAAAACCTATCAGATCAAAGATTTGAAATAATAGTAGAAGCTAGTGAAGCAATCAGTGGCACAAATGAAACTCCGACTAACAAAACTGATCGCTGATTGAGGAAGCATCATCAAGATCGCCGGTAAAGAGTCATAATGGCTATGAAATAAAACAATAAGATAATTGCAATGAGAAGCAACGATCGATTCAAATGATAGCAGTAGAGCAGAACAAATGGCGTTAGGACCATTGGTGGCGAATGATACCATGTGAGAAAGCACACATCGATGTCAAAGATGGTGACCGACGGTGGAGAGTAGTAAAGGATGGTGAGAGACGATTTGTGTTTTAGCAAAATATATAGAAAATATGTTTCTGTTGTGAATAAAATAACGTAGAACAACGAACAAGAGTAAAAGAATAAAAATATGAGAGAAATAGGGAGATTTTTATTTTACTTAAATATAGACTTGTGTACAATGCCTTCACAACATCCACATAGATAAATATTTATAACACTCCCCCTTGGATGTCTATGAAGATAATGTGCCTCGTTAAAACCTTACGAAGATAAAAACTCAGTGAGAAAAAATTCTTTAGTAAAGGAAAAAGAGTACAAACATCTTTGATATGCATAACATGTTGTCTCATTAAAAAACTTACCAAGAAAACCCATTGGGACAAAACCCTAGTTAAGGGAAAAAGAGTGCAACGCGTATTTACTCCCCCTCATGAAAACACTACAAAAAATCTTTGAATCTTCATAATTCAATCTTGAATATTTTTTTCTAAAGATTGCAAAGGGTGAAACTTTGGAGTAATATTTTCCTTGATGTATCCACCTTTGATAGCATTTGTATCATATCTTGTGAAAGTAAATCACATATCTTCTGGATATGTTGGGTCAATGGTCTTAGCCAAACACATTTTTGGTTTGCCTCGTGCATAACAATTATTTCTACAAGATTTGAGAAGGCATCAACGAATGTTTGAAGATCTAAAGGTAATGATTTTTGTATATCCATGAATATTTCTTGACCAACTAATATGTGGTGCTTCAAGACCAAGAAAAGATATAGTTATTCACATCCAACAATCTTATAATTATTGAGGTACTCAATGGATATGTTTTATTCATATTGAATCTCGTTAAGATTCTTTTAACATGTGTCCATTCATAGACAAAAACGCATATTTAAATGCTCGATCTTTAGGTCGAAACAAAACCACATCTCAATATTCTTTTTCTCAAATTCTTTCCTTAAATAACCAAATGATTTGAAAGCTCTACAGGAATTCTAATAATATTTAAATTATCATAATGAATCTTGACCCACACTCCTTTTTATAAAAAACATAAGGAAATATGATTATTCTTCTAGTATTTCCTCAATTAGTACTTACTAAGGTGATTATACCAAATGCGCCAAAATATTCAATGAGACATGTCTAAATAAATTTTCTCAGAAATTTCTAAATGCTTCTAGCATTTTAAAATCCGTCAATGATAATTTTTTTTTATAGGGATCCACAAAATGATTAGGCGCATATAAAATATTTCATAACTGCCAAAGTAATTGCATCCACCATGAAGTATTTAGAATTCTACATAAATTATAATTTTGTCGTATTTACGACTACTTATTTGTGCCTCACTTGCATTACACTTTTAGGTGTTTGGGTCGTTGGTCCAAATACTTCTCTTTTAGAAGTTCAAAGCGTCTTTCTATATTGGCCAATTCAATATCTATACTTCTAAATAGATTTCTATACAAGATTTTTATTTTCTTTCTTTAATTCTATAGAAGTATTCTATGTAAAATTGTTTGCAAAATCGTTGTCGACAAATTTCCTATTTTGGTTCCATTCTCGTAGTGACATAACTCATCGAGAACTCTTCAAGATTTCAATTTTTATTTCAGGTAACTGAAACTCTTCTAGAGTTTTATTACTATTTATGTCTTGGGTCTCTTCAAGAACATCCGCCTCTAATATATGATCATCTCATATTACGTTCCATTTACAAGAATTTTGATCATCATAACCATTTCATCTATCATGCTTCAAGCATGATTTATTTTCTCTCGCTCTAACATGTAATTTGAACTTAGAGCATTTCAGCTGGTACATGAGACTTAATTACTCTCATTAGGTCAGTAAATATGTGTGGCAGTTGACATGTAATAACATGAATTATCTTATGAACTTCTAGTTCATATACAAGGATCTAGATAATGATAATTTATTTTTCTCTATCCAGCTGATTATTATCTCCCCTAATGATGAGGAAAATCATGTCATAAATGATTCTCCAATTAATGTTTAAGAATTTAAACATAAAAGGAAATCAACAACGTCAAAATGAGTTGGACCAACAATGTTCAAATAAGTTGGACCAATATTATCTTTGTCATTTTTTGCAAACAAAATTTGCTTTTCTTTTCTTTTCTTTATATGATTGTTGATTTTTCAACGTACGACATGTACAAGACCAATGGTTTTATAACATCACATTGGTAATAAAAAAGATTTTACTTTCTTAGAATGATCTTTATCGCTCTTATCATCCTTATAATCTCACTACCAGTGGGTAGAAGTATTCTTAAAATGACCATATTTTTCATATCTATATTCATAGCCTCGACCACGACCAAAACTTCTAATGTGGTTTTTATCATTTTCATAAATAATCTCACATTCACTTCAAAGTATGGAGCAGAGCCAGTGGACCTTTGAAACTTTTTCACATATCCTTATCACGGAGAACAAAGATTTAATCCTCGTACGCGATATTTTAAACCTGTCCACAAGGTCTTTAAAAACCTCATTTGAGACCAGTAGCCTCGTAGAACGGGATGTCCATCCAATATACTTGGATTAAATCGAAATTATGTCTCTAATTGAATAATGATTTACCATGTATGCATTCACTTTAGGGAATGAAACAGTTCCAATAATCGCATGGAATAAACATCATGCTTGCATTCACTTCATAGAATGCCCCATCATTGATAATCGCATGGAATAAACATCATGTTTTGCATTCACTTCAGGGAATGCCTCCCACGAAAATTCTTGTCAAGACGAATTTTGTAACATGAACTTGGGAGAAGTCTATAGTCAATTTTTTTTCTGATGTAGAATAAATATTGCTTTTGAGCACATATTGACATTATAACAGTCTTCTTGTAGATTCAAAATCCCATGATTTATCGCACTTTAAAATCGTAGTTTAAAGAATAAAAATAAAAGTATAATTTACCGATAATGATTTTTCTCTCGAGAACGATGGAGACATAGCAAATGACTGAGACAACTTCTCATAATCCCTTTATGTCAAGCATATCGTATAAAACTCAAAATACGGTTAAAAATATTATCTTTCATCAATAGAATAACATAAACAATATTGATCTTTAATATAATCTAATGTAAATATAACAATGAAGGAGCATATAAAAAAATCGTATCCACTTCAAAAATATTCACATTATTAATCAAAGTAGAATTAACAAAGAATAAAATATCTAAATTAGACGGCTATAAAATAACGTGAGATCAATAATGAATTATATTGTCATATTTTGAATTGGTTTATATGACACACAACATGATAAGGAGTAAACTGAATAAACTGAAAAATTGGAAAGCCAAAGGCATCATTATCCCCTTTCATGTAATTAGGCGCACACTAGGTGCACAACAACGGCTTGACGTTGGAGCTTTTATTTTCAATTTCACGAGCTTTTTTATAGTAATAATAAAATTATTGTTAATAATAACCCATAGTTGTTTTCACCGTTTTCAAGAAGCTCATGACACTAGTTATTTTCTTTAAAAATCTTCAATTTAAAATAGACTTATAGTGTTCAAATGACACATAAATTTAAAACATAGAATAACAAATAAATAGACATGAAATTACATTATTTTTGGAGTACACGATAGTTAGAATCACCAATAAAAATTATGGTAATTGGTTAGAGCTTCGTGCTGATAACGCGTTATGAATAAAATAACAAAGAACAATAATAAGAACAAAGAACAAGAATGGAAGAATAAAGAGATGAGAGAAAAAGAGATATTTGTATTATTCTCAAATATAGACTAGTGTATACAATGCCTTCAATGAATCATCTATTCATAGGCATAAAAAGTACATAATACATTAAACTCTAATTAATAGAGATAATATTCTTAATAATAAATAAATAAATCAATTTCTTTAGATAAAGTTTTAATCATGATAAACATCCACATAGATAAATATTCATAACAAAAAAACTAATTTAAAACGAGTATCATAACATGAAACCTAGCTGCAATTAACTCTTTAGAGTATATAATTAAAAATACTCCTTATTTTAATAATAAAAAACCCCGAAGTGAGCGGCGCGCCCTCCTTACCCTAGGCTCTCTCTCTTCTCGCTCTCCATATTTTAAAAAATATTTATAGAATCTATAAAATGGCAGTACGGCCGCTTAATCCTTCGCTCTTTTCAACGCCTCTCTCTCTCCACAAAAAAATCAAAAGAATATTTCTATAAAGTCTAAACGCAGAGAGATAGGCGCTGAGACCTCCAACAATCCATCGCACTAACCAATCACGCTCTTTTCAAAGGTAAATTTCTCACCAGAATTCAAATCAAGTAAACCTTTTTACACAAATATCAGATCTGTTGTAGTTCATCACTGTTAGAGTTTATTATTCGTTATTATTATTAGATCTGATTTTTTTTTCTGCTGTTGATGATCTGTGGAGAAATATTGAAATGTTTTGAACTGATTCTTTTACTACGTTTGATCTGATCCATCGTGATTCGTGAACGTGTTGTTTTCGTGATTTTTTATGATTGATTCACTAGATCTATTGGTATTTACTGCTTTTGATTTCTGATTGATGGTTTGGATATCTGTCTGGTTGTATCAACGCTCATTTGCAGTTGAATTCTTCAGATCTACTGATTTTCTTTTACTTTTAGTTTTTTAATGTTACGGCTTTCCATCGCTTTTTGAAACACTCATTTTGGCTGATAGAAGTAGATCATTTCACTTCCTTCAGATCAGCTGCTGCTTCTTCCTTTTCAAATACGAAATCGAGGCAGTATATATGTTTTATTTATCTCTGAATTTTGATTTATATCTGCTGAAATTCTTTACCTCTTACCGAAATATGTGCTTACTTGCAACCATATGTATACGTTTGAAAGATTTTGATAGGTTTATACATGCAGTGTGTTTTAGTTGATTGTCTACTCTGTTATACGGTTTTTATCAGACGCTTTCTGTTTAAAATTGATCTGATGGTTATGTTCCTGTATCCATGATTGTTTTAGGATGCCATTTTTTTCTCAGATTTTACATACAGTGATACTTTGTTCTTGATGAGGTGTGTTATTCCTGCAAGATCCTCTTAGTTTACCAAGCACCTTTTGCTTATGCTTGTTATGAATCACCATGCTTCTGCCTGATGTTTGCTGAAATGTATTTTTCTTGGTTTATATTATTTTTGTATCATATTGGACGTTTTCTCATTGTTGATTAATGATGAATTGACCATTACTATGTTTTAGATGATTTTTCTTCATTTGGTAATTAGTATTATGCATTTCTACTTTATTGTATTTTCTATGTATGTTCATGTGCTCATGCGCTTTCTTTCATCAGAATGGATCAGGTTCAACACCCGTCTATCATGCAGAAGGTAGCTGGTCAGCTCCTCCATTCTAGCCATTCTCAAAATTTTCAAGGTTATGGTGGGTCTTTCAACAGGCCTGCTCCATACCAAAGGCATGTTCCATACGGTAATTACACCAATGCTGCACTGCAGTATCCTGCTGTCTGGGCTTCTGGAGCTGGCAGTGACCTCTCTATGGTTCCATCAGCAGCATCTGCTATCTGTGTTCAAGCCCCCGCTGAGAAAGGATTTACCAGCTTTGCTATTGATTTCCTGATGGGTGGTGTTTCTGCTGCTGTATCTAAAACTGCTGCTGCTCCAATTGAGCGTGTTAAGCTTTTGATTCAGAACCAAGATGAAATGATCAAAACTGGTAGGCTGGCTGAACCCTACAAGGGTATTGGTGAATGTTTCAAGCGAACAATCCAGGAGGAAGGATTTGGTTCTTTGTGGAGAGGAAACACTGCCAATGTTATTCGTTATTTCCCCACTCAGGTTAGTGATTGCAACTTTTTAATTCTTTGTTCAATTAGATGTATTCTACATGTTTTATGCTTATTGCTTTGCTCATTTTGCAACAGGCCTTGAACTTTGCTTTCAAGGATTATTTCAAGAGGCTTTTCAACTTTAAGAAAGACAGAGATGGTTACTGGAAATGGTTTGCGGGAAACTTGGCCTCTGGAGGTGCTGCTGGTGCTTCTTCGCTTCTCTTTGTCTACTCCTTGGATTATGCTCGAACCCGTCTTGCCAATGATGCAAAGGCTGCTAAGAAGGGAGGAGAGAGGCAATTCAATGGTCTTGTTGATGTCTACAGGAAGACCTTGAAATCCGATGGCGTTGCTGGTCTTTACCGTGGTTTCAATATCTCATGTGTTGGAATCATTGTTTACCGTGGTCTATACTTTGGAATGTACGACTCTTTGAAGCCCGTGCTTTTGACCGGAGATCTGCAGGTCAGTATGATGTTTAAACCTATGTAATGTTAAGGGTTTTTTTGCTCCACCACTTTGTCATCGATCATAGTTCTCTCCTCTGTTATTTTGTAATGACACCTTGTTCTGTTTGTCTGATGATTACAGGATAGTTTCTTTGCTAGCTTTGCCCTTGGTTGGCTCATCACCAATGGAGCTGGCCTTGCATCTTACCCTATCGATACTGTTCGTAGAAGAATGATGATGACGTCTGGGGAAGCTGTCAAATACAAGAGCTCGCTTGATGCATTTTCTCAGATCTTGAAAAATGAGGGTGCCAAGTCTCTGTTCAAAGGTGCTGGAGCTAACATTCTTCGTGCTATTGCCGGTGCTGGTGTGCTTGCCGGGTACGACAAGTTGCAGCTCATTGTTTTCGGAAAGAAGTACGGATCTGGTGGTGCTTAATTTTAGGGTATACCTCCCTTCCTTAGTTGTGTTTTTTAGGTATAAAGATGGCGATGAAAAGCTCGACTCGAGAAGTTTATTTTGGCAAAATTTTCATTAATAATTCAGATTTAGGGGGGGATTAACAAACTCCCTAAACGATTTTTATTCTTCAGATGGGATATTTGGATTACCCATCTCGGATTTTTGGTTTGATTTTATGAATTGAAGTGATGGTTACTTTATTTATATTTGATTTTGGAATTATTTTGAAGTTTCAGTTTAGTATGTATTACCTTTGCGGCGTAGGATAATATTTTAGATTACAATAAAAAATGTTATTGAAATTTATAATATTTTATGTTACTAACTTTTTATATTACGTGTTTTAACATTTTAAGTTGTAACTTAAAATATTATTTGGATCGGTCTAAAATGTTATGTGTTAGTTATATTTTAGGTTTTTTGTTTTTTAAGATGTGTATAAATATAATTCTATACGATGAAAAGAATATACTATTATAGTAGTGCTATAGAAGAATTTATTCTTTGCGTTGCTATTGTTTTTTTTTTTTCCTTTGAATAATAATAGATTTTAAAATCATTTTGGAATATTCCACTGCCTAATCTACTTGTTTTGGAGATGCTTCTCATTTTATCATATTGGAATATTTGTTGAGGAAAATTTATAGTGGTTAATGAGTATGAATGCATATGAATTTGGGGTCCGAAGAGTACTCTTTTCAGTGGTCATGCATGTGTCTTAGTGTTCACATCAACCCATCTAAAAATGGGTGTTTGGTTAGGTATGTTCCGTTTGCAATAACAAAATATTAATCGAGATTAATTAGGCATTATCGACATTGAAATTCGACAAGTCTTGAGAGTAATCATGGGTTGACATCTTTCCTTTTCATTAGTTGCATTTGGTTCCTTTTCCATGTGGTTGATGATAAAGAGATCACTTTTGAAGATATTTGAGTTGCTTGAGTTTTCCACTCACTTTTTGCCTGAAAATTGTGGCTATTGCTGTAAATTATTTCGGGCGAGTTTGGAGAACGACTATATAATTTAAGGTTAGAAAGGGCAAGTTTCGAAATTTGTCCAGCAACCTAAAATGTTATATTTTTTGTGATATTTTAGGTTGATTTTTTTTCAACAAATTTAGAAACTTGTTTTGAAGTTCTAAAATTGGAGAAAAAAATCACACAAAAAATTAACCTAAAATGTAATTAAAAAAGTATAACATTTTAAGTTTTGCTTGGACAAAATTTGAAGAAAAAAATCACGAGAAAATTAACCTAAAATGTTATAAGAAAAGTAAACCATTTAGGTTGTTTGGACAAATTTTAAAACTTGTCGTTTTTAACCTTAAATTAGATTGTTGTATCACATACCCACCCAATTATTTCATGTATTGTATAACATTAATCTGGGTAAAAACTATACAAATGGTCACTAAATTAAGTAAAAATATCTTTTTGGCCACTAAAGTTTCAAAAGCTACAAAATGATTATTAAACTTATTAAACTATTACAAAACGGTCACTACACGTTATAAAACAATGATAAATTTTTGTAACTCTAAGAACCATTTCATAACAATTCAATAAGTTTTAATGATCGTTTTTATAATTTTCAAAACTTTAATGGCCAAAAAATTTATTTTTACTTAGTTTATTGATCATTTGTGTACTTTACTCCTCTTCTATACTTAAGAATTTGACTAAGGGCCACGTGTAGTAGATTGTTGGTGATTTCTTTGGCTTTGATCTTGTGAAAGTGAAACCTTACTCATAAATAATTCCTTTGTCTGGGGTCAATATCATCTATAAATAGATGAGCCGAGGGTGGTAAAATTATTGTACAAGTCTTGTATTATAGTGCGGATTGCATTTTGGTCCTTAAATTTTAAAATTGTACAAAAATCTCCGTACCTCATAAAAGCGAGCAAGGTTCATTCTATTCATTATGGTTTAAAAAAATTGTATAGTTGTATTTAATCCGATATGATCACCTACTCTATTTATCGGTTCAATGCAACAGATCGAAATTTTCAAGTTACAATAGAGTCAGGTGGACACGTCAAGTTACACTTTAAACCAATGTCATATCATTTAATTAAGTTTATCTCATAAAATTAAAGTTTGATCCCAATCCGATCCGCCCCGACATAAATAAAAAATTACTAATTTTTATTATTATTCGATAAAATAAGTAGCTAATTGTAAAAATACAAATAGAGAGGGAGCATTATAATAATTATTCTACTTTTATTAGATAAAATAGGGAGATAATTGAAATATATATATATGAGTAGTAATTATAGTTAAATATTTAGAATAAAATTAAATTATTATCCTAAATTGGATAGGATATTTTTCACCTTAAACTCAAACTCGACCCAACCTCATCCTCAAAAAATTAGACCCGAACTCGATTTTTTTTAAACTTCAACTTTATAAGATCGGGTCAAGTTGAAACCCATTGAATATAGGTAAAATGACCCGACCCTCCCTAATGATCACATAGTCTATTTATCGGTTAAATTCAACGGATTAAATCTTTAAAGTTACAATAGTCAGATGGACATGTCAAGTTGCACTTTAAACCAATGTCATATCATTTAATTAAGTTTATCTCGTAAAATCAACACATTTTCAATTGTTACGGAAAAGATCGTTTTGCTTGTTTTTTTATCTTTGTTCGTTTTAAATATAAAAGGATTAAAATGTAATCTGAGCTATAATACAAGGATTTGTATCGTATTTTAACCGCGGGCTTAATTAATTTAGTTCGACAAACAAAAACAAGAAGAAATGAGTAATGAGTTAGTCTCTAACAGAATGATGCCTTTAAGGAAAAGAATGCTTTTTGGGTACTGTCATGTACTTCACCTTATTTGAATTGCCGGCAATGGGGGATGGCGATAGGTTCATGTTTAATATTCCTTCAAAAAATAAATATAGAGAGTATTTATTACGAGTGAATATTCAATCGAGTCGAGTAAAAAATTTCGAGTTAGTCAAGTTAAAGAGTCTTATTTTATAGCTAAAACTTTATTTGAAATTTGTTCGAGTTGAGTCAAGATTATGAAATTATGAGTAGAGTATTTTCTCATCGAGTGGAATAATTCAATATTTTCGAGTTGAGTTGAGTTGAGTTTTGCACACTCCTAGTATTAACGTATGTTCAGCCGAGTGATTTGATATTCTTTAAATAAATTTTTTGAGTCGCGACTCGGGTCTGCCCTCGTCAATGTTTAGTTAGAATTTTTATGACTATCGAGTACAATAAATTTCAATGGGACTCAACAGAAGAGGGAAGTATAAGTAGGGATGAACATGAGTCGGGTTGAGTTTTGGCCACTCTAACCCTAATTCAAAAATTAAAAGCTTACATTTAAACCCTACTAGACGTTTGGTGATGTTCTACCCCACTCGAATCTAACCAAATTTTGAGATAAAATCCACCTTTGACCTAACCCGACCTGACACAAATAATTATTTTTTATTAGATAGAATAGAAAAATAATTAAAAAAATAGAGAGACATTATAATCGGGAGCGGAACTAGAAATTTATAAAGGGGGCCAAAATGAAATTAAAAAAATAAAATTTATAAAGGGGCCAAAATGAAATTAAAAATTTAGAGGGGGTCATACTAAGATTTTACAAACTTTAAAAGGACTATATAGGTAATTTTTATTTTTTTTAAATCTATCATATTCCTAATGAAAAGAAAAGTTGACGGGAACTAAACCTTCTTAAACTCCCCTTATTTTCCGTCACTAATTATAATAATCATCCCTAAATATAAAGAAGAGATATACTATTATTTTGAGTCAGAGATTTTCCACCATAATCCATAACCCAGCCTGATTTTACCTTTCACAAAACTCGACTCAAATCCAAACTTCAAAACAAAATCCTATATCTATAAGATCGAGTTAGATCAGAACATATCAAATTTGAATAATTTAACCATGCAAATTAGTTAACGTTGTTTTGCAAATTAATTAAGCCATGCAACGCATGGGGGCGCATGCCGCATATGCTGCCGCCTACAAATACTGATATTATTCACGTTTTTCTCTCAAATATAAATTATTAACACAGGTCTCTTACATTATTAATGGTTATATACGCCATTAAACTGCGAGTATTTGGCCGTGTTTCTACTAAAACGCCATTATATATTAGTCTATAGCATTGCCGTTTATGTATATGGATTCTGCAGAGCTTTACAATAAACGCCGCGAATTCTACATTTTGTGGTGTTATTTCGAAAAATGCCGCGAGTTATACAAAATAGTGGTGTTTACTTAAAAAAATACCGCTAAAAACTTGTTTTGCTGTAGTGTCGGAATTATAGGAAAAGTAACTTTGCTTTTTTTGGTCTAATTTGGTTTTAGTCCCTCTATTAGGATTAAAATTTAGTTTTATTTTTTAATTCGACATAACTTACTCCTATTCTCTTGTAATGTTATCGGTACTCCAAATTCATAAAACTACTAATCATTATTATAAAATGATAACATATGGTATATATATTTTTGAAATCAATTTTAAGCATTCATCTCATATGTAATTTACTATTATCACATGCATTTCCACAATCTTGATTGCGCGATTAAATAACAATAAAAAAATTATATCATTTGTTTTTAGGTATAGTTTATGTTCATTTTATGATCTATATTTGGAATTCATAGCTCTCTCTTTCAACAGGAGTTGAGTGCAACGACAAGGCACATTGCTCTCCCAAAGAGAAAACTCAAGTTCAAAGTTTGGAGACGACATTATTAGGAAGGAGAATTATAAATCTCGAACATGAACCATAAAATAGACATGTACATTGTACATCATCCCTCTAACACTAGTGTTTAAACAATTGGACCTACTAATAAAACTACATAGGGAAATTAAATTATGCCAAATCAACCAACTAATAGTTCGTCTAACAAGATGAGATGTTACGTCTCTTAAGCAAGATTTAAGTTTAAAACACATAATGAATGATGAAAATAGGATTTGACATAGTCACTTTATAATGAACCTACTGTAATACCAATTTAAATTAGTGGACCAGTAAATCAGATACCGGTTATTATAAAAAAAATTATGCGAAATCAAGATATGAAGGGATTAGTCCCTATATATATATATCTTTGACTGATCTCTTCTACTTCTTGGACATATATTGTATTATAATATATAGGGTTATGCTTCAAATACACGTGTGGGTTAATAGAGGGGGGCTTATGTGAAATGGAAGCAAACAGGTGGAATTTATGTCTCCGACACCTATGATGATTACCTTGTGAGTGAAGAAAAATCATCCAAAAAGACATTATTAATTGAATCAAACTCAAGAGACCACCCCTTTGTTCTGTCCATGGCCTTGTTTGAGGTCCCCCTCCAATCCGTTCCCCACTCTATCTACCCATCACCAAACACTCCCTCCATAATATGTGTACATGCATCCTATCTAGAGGGTTAATTGCATCAGACATCCTCGAATAATATTTCATATTTTAAATATGTCTAAGAATTTTAAAATGTTTTGATTGAATTTTTTAAGTATCTATATTATATCAATCATCTCCTTTTTTAGCTCATATAATCATTAACATGGGCCTATACGGAGTAAGGATTAAACATTAAGAAAGTTAAGGATTAATTAAGTATTTTGATTTCTATTCATATAAAAATTGAAAGGGTGTTGTACATAAGCTGAGTCAGCAAGGAGTTGAGTGAGGACGTTAGCTTGAGCAGTTAGGAGGTTGAGGTTGTTAGTGCAGTTACAGCTAGGGTTTGTTGAAGGTTAACGTGTGCATGTGTGTGTATATAAGTTCTCTTGTATCAGATTTGTAAATCAATGAAGTTCACTATCTTTTCTTCTTCTTCACTATAGTTTTCTACTGAGTTTCTCTTCCTAAGATTCTTTCTCGTTTTTTTTTCCTTTCTTTCTTTCATTACTATAGTTCAATATGGTATCATCGCCGGAGATCCTGGAGCCCGTATTTGCTTGACTGCTGCGTTCTTGGACGGTTTGTGTTTGGCTCTTTCAACTGGGTATTGGGGTTCTGTTCTTCTTTCTTGTTTGGTATCTTCTCATCATGTTTACTAACAAGAAGGTCAGTGTTGTGCTGAATGACATGAACTTCCTTTTGTGGAAGCAACAAATCTTGCTTACGGTGCGTAGTCACAAACTGGAGAAGTTGCTTCTGGGTACGATGAAACCGCCTCCTGCAACTGTTACGGTGGAAGGAGGGGCGTCAGCTCCTAGTGAGGACTATGAGGATTTTGTGGCGCAAGATAGTGCTTTGGCGTCTTGGTTATTGTCCACAATCAGTTCCCACTTGTTGCCAGAGTTTGTTGGTGCTGAGACTGCTGCTGAGGTGTGGGCGATGGTGGTGAACTATTTTGCCAATCGGTCGACTACTTCGATTATGGGGCTGCATTACAAGCTCCGTTCAATCAAGAAACTGGATACAGGTATGCGTACATACCTTACTCATGTTAAAGAAATTTGTGATTCTTTGGGTGCTTGTGGAAGCAAGGTTTCGGATGTGGAACAGATTGCGAGTATCCTTAATGGATTGCCCAAAGATTATCAGCCGTTCATGGCTGTGATCACAGCGAGTCGAGAGCCATTTACTCTTGATGGAGTCCGGTCTATGTTGATTGATGCAGAGGCTCAATTGGCTGGGTTTAAAGCTCTAGATGAGGATTTGTTAATTAGTGCTAATGTTGCTCAGGTTAGTGCTACGAATAAGTCTTTTCCAAATGTTACTACTGGTGTTTCTCGTGGAATTTTTGAGCGTCGTGGTGGTGGTCGTGGTGGTTTCACCACAGGAAGGAATTCGACTCCGATGGGGAGGGGTCGTGGACGTGTTCGATTGCAGTGCCAATTTTGTGGCAAGGTTGGGCATTTGGTGGATCGGTGTTGGTACCGCTTTGATCAGTCTTTCCCAGGTGTCACTGCTGGTGTCTCGTTTTCAGGGAAAGATGAGTCTCCTAGTGCTCAGTTTGGAGTGTTGGATGCATGGTCTGGTGATGGTTTGCATGGTACTACAGGTGAGGATTCGTCAGAGGAGACTCCACAGGTTAATTTTGCTTCTACTGCACTGGATTTTTGGGTGGTTGATTCTGGTGCTACTCACCATGTGACGCCTGAGGCGGCCAATATGCTTCGATCCTCTAGCTATAATGGCCCAGGTAAGCTGCGTGTAGGTAATGGTGATCAATTGATTATTTTGAATAAGGGTCAGTCTTTGTTTCCTACAGCTGATCGTCCTTTAATCTTGAATGATTTACTTCATGTTCCGAGTATAACAAAGAATTTGCTTTCGGTCTCGAAGTTTGATAGAGACAATTCTGTCTTCTTTCAGTTTCATGCTACGACTTGTGAGGTTTGCGATGAAGAAACTGGCAAGGTGTTGATGAGAGGTGTTGTGCAGGATGGCTTGTACAAGTTTTCTGTTGATTCTGTTGATAAAGAAGAACGTGGTGATGCTGCTGCTGAATGTAATGCTCCAGAGGCAAATGTTGTTAGTACTAAGGTTGTTCAACAATTTGAGTTGTGGCACAGGCGTCTTGGGCATCCTGCTCGAGAGTGTCTCGTGCAAGTTTGTAAAGAAAATGATGTAATTTCATCTTTACAATTGAATAAAATTGAGTTACCAACTTGTGTGTCTTGCAAGATAGGCAAAAGTCATAAGTTACCCTTCTCACAATCCTCTACTGTTTATACCAAGCCTTTTCAGCTTGTCTTCACGGATCTTTGGGGTCCTGCACATGAAAAGTCAGGAGGGTTTCGTTACTATGTTACGTTTGTGGATGCATTCTCCCGTCACACATGGTTGTATCTTCTTAAAGATAAATCCCAGGCAATGTATGCTTTTCAGTTGTTTGTGAAAATGGTTCATACACAGTTTGGGGAAACGATTAAAGAATTGCAAAGCGATTGGGGTGGTGATTATAGGTGTTTGTCTAAAGTTTTAGCTGAAGCTGGAATCAAGCATCGAGTAACTTGTCCACATACCTCCGAGCAAAATGGAGTCGTGGAGCGCAAGCACAGACATATAATTGAACTTGCTCTTGTTCTGTTGGCTCAAGCCTCAATGAGTGTGAAGTTTTGGTCTTATGCAGTTTGTACTGCTGTGTTTCTGATCAATAGACTCCCAACAAGGGTGCTTGAGGGTATCTCACCTTTTGAGCGTTTGTTTGCCAAGAAACCTGATTATACTGGTTTAAGGGTGTTTGGTTGCAGGTGTTTTCCACATCTGCGTGATTTCCAGCGACACAAACTTGATTTTCGATCTCAGTCTTGTGTGTTTCTTGGCTATAGCCCTCAGCATCGTGGTTATCAATGCTTAGCATCGAATGGTAAGATATACATTTCAAGGCATGTTGTATTTGATGAGATGTGTTTTCCTTTTGGTCAGGGTGTGAATTCTGCACAAGAGCCTGTCAAGGTGTCAAAGTCTGCTGCCTTACCTGTTGTGTCACGTACAAGGCAAGTCAGAGGTGATGATGTGCCTGAGTCCACTGCTGATTTAGGGGGTCAATCACAAGGTGAGGGTGCTGTTCCAATCAGTAGTGGTGCTCCTGCTGAAGTTCCTGATGCTGGTCATGGTGGACCTGCTACTAGTTCTGAGGTTCCTGGTGTTCGAGTTGATAATGATGCTGGTCAAAATGAGGGTGTGGCTGCTACTAGTTCTAGTGCTGCTGAAGATGCTGGAACTAGTTCTGGCAATGAGTCTGTTGTGCCTGTTGTATCTGCTCCTGATGTGTCTGGCTGTGAGTCCAGTTCAAGGGTGCATGGTGTTCAACATGAGTCTTGTGCTGATTTAGGTGGTGTCTCTAATGGTGGAGGTTCTGAGATGGTGCATGAGGTGTCTCAGACTGGTGGTGGTGTTCCTTCAGGTTCAGTGAGTAATGTTCATCCAATGGTTACTCGGGGCAAACTTGGTATTTTTAAACCAAAGGTGTATGAAGCACAACTTGATGAAATTGAACCTGTAACTGTGTATGAGGCTTTAAGGTCAGATCATTGGACACAGGCTGTGCTTGCTGAACTTGAAGCTTTGAAGAAGAATGGTACTTGGTCTTTGGTGCGTCTTCCTGAAGGGCGTAGTACGGTCAGCTGCAAGTGGTTGTTTAAGTTGAAAAGGAATCCAGATGGCTCTATTCATCGTTATAAAGCCAGGTTAGTTGCTCGTGGTTTTTCTCAAGTACCAGGGTGTGATTTTCAGGACACTTTCAGTCCTGTGGTTAAGATTACAACTCTTAATGTTGTTCTTTCCTTGGCTGTGATGAACGGTTGGAAGCTTAGACAAGTAGATGTGAATAACGCGTTTTTGAATGGTGATTTGAGTGAGGATGTGTTTATGGATCAACCTCCAGGGTTTGAAGAGATGGCTGCAGATGGTTCTCAGTTGGTGTGCAAGTTGAATAAGGCTTTGTATGGCCTTAAGCAAGCCCCTCGTAACTGGCATAATAAGCTTAAGGAGTGTTTGCTTGATATGGGATTTGTTGAGTCTCGAGCAGATTCCTCTTTGTTTATGTTGCACAAGGAGATGGTTGTGACATACATGTTAGTCTACGTTGATGATATTGTGATCACAGGGCCTGCTCAAGGTGTTGTTGATTGGGTTGTTGGTGTGTTGCATGCCAAGTTTTCTTTGAAGGATCTTGGTGAGTTGCATTATTTTCTTGGCATTGAAGTTAATCATGTTGCAGGTTGTGTTGTTCTTAATCAACAGAAGTACATTCGAGAGTTGTTGGTTAAGTTTCACATGGAAAATTCGAATTGCACACCAACACCAATGGTAGGCACACCACAGCTGGTGAAGGATGGAGGTTCTGTTCTTGTGAACGCTAGTGAGTATAGAAGTTTGGTTGGTGGCCTATTATATGTGTGTCATACTCGGCCTGATGTAGCTTATAGTGTTAACAAATTGGCATAATACATGCATGAACCGTGTGAAGCTCATTGGCGTGCTGCTAAGCGTGTCTTGCGGTATTTGCATGGTACTATCGAGTTTGGATTGGTGTTTTCAAAGGGCCTTGGTGACTGTAATATAGCTGCCTTTGCTGATGCAGATTGGGCAGGGTGTGTGGATGATAGGCGTTCCATCTCTGGTTGGTGTGTGTTCATAGGTAGTAACTTGATCTCTTGGAGCTCACGAAAGCAAAAGGTGGTGTCTCGGTCCACTGCTGAGGCCGAGTATCGCAGTGTAGCTGATGTTACTGCTGAAGTTGCTTGGATTGTCTCTCTGTTAGGTGAGCTTAGTGTATCACAATCTAAGTTCCTATAGTTTGGTCTGATAATACTAGTGCTGTGGCAATGAGTGCTAATCCTGTCTATCATGCTCGATCGAAACACGTTGAACTAGATGTTCATTTTGTTCGTGAGAAGGTCGCTGCTGGGAAATTGCAGGTTAACTACATTCCAGCTGCTCATCAGATAGCTGATGGACTGACTAAACCATTGACTCGAGATTCCTTTCATCTGTTTCGTGAACGAGTGATGGTTTTGTCTGCTGAAGAGTGTGAAGCTGGGAGGAGCAGGGAGAATGTTGTACATAAGCTGAGTCAGCAAGGAGTTGAGTGAGGACGTTAGCTTGAGCAGTTAGGAGGTTGAGGTTGTTAGTGCAGTTACAGCTAGGGTTTGTTGAAGGTTAACGTGTGCATGTGTGTGTATATAAGTTCTCTTGTATCAGATTTGTAAATCAATGAAGTTCACTATCTTTTCTTCTTCTTCACTATAGTTTTCTACTGAGTTTCTCTTCCTAAGATTCTTTCTCGTTTTTTTTCCTTTCTTTCTTTCATTACTATAGTTCAATAAAGGGTTAAAATGACCTAAAATGTCACTATGCTAAAAAACTCTGAAAGGGGCCACAATCCCCTCGCAAGAAAAGAGTTTCTGCGTTCTTGAACTTGGGTGTTAAATACCAACTCAAATTTGAGGTTAATCGAATTATAAACATGTATACTTATTGTATGTATAACTTAGATATGATATCTTTAAAGAAAAAAAAATAACCTTCCTACATTTTGTGTTCTTTAATATGTGAGATTCAATCTGATCCGCGTGTTCAAATATAACATCTGAACTGAGATTTTAATGCACAAATTGATAGTTAGACTTACATAAACACCTGATTCACACTTTGAGGATTCAACTATAATATTTAGAAGTTTAAGGAACATTTTAAAATACAAACAATAATACTAGGATGTTTGATGGAATTAACCCATTTATATATATATATATATATATAGAGAGAGAGAGAGAGAGAGGGGTAATATTATATATATATATATATATATATATATATATATATTATTCATATTCAAAGTTTAAAGCAAACTCCAAAGCATCACTATCATCATCACCATTACCACCCCATGAAGCCTTCTTTCTCTCTCTCTCAAACCATCATTCCATTACCTTGTAGGCTTATATTATATATCCTTCTCTCTTGTCTCAACCCACACAATCAAGCTGTTAAAAAAGCAAGAGGCTCCACTCAGACCTAGACAAATGAGGAAACCTGAAGACAAAATCTGTAATAATAACAACAACAAGGTGAAGCTGAGGAAAGGGTTGTGGTCACCCGAGGAAGACGAGAAGCTGATGAAGTACATGCTGAGCAACGGACAAGGGTGTTGGACTGACATTGCTAGGAATGCTGGTCTGCAGAGGTGTGGCAAGAGCTGTCGTCTTCGTTGGATCAATTACTTGAGACCCGACCTCAGGCGTGGAGCCTTTTCTCCCCAAGAGGAAGAACTCATCATTCACTTGCATTCCATCCTTGGCAACAGGTAATTAAATCAGAAAATTTGGAGAGACCAAAGCTTCATTTGACTAGTTTCAAAAGTTATAGGGACTTGAAATGCAGTTAAACCCATAAATTTAAGACACATGATATAGTTTCAACTCTGATGTGATGCAGTGATGGCTCTAAATAAATTCTGTAATTCGAGTCTTGTGAATGTTGTGAACTTGTAATATATATGTATGATTGTATAGTGTTGGTTTTCCAAAATATTTGCAGGTGGTCACAAATAGCAGCTCGTCTTCCGGGAAGAACAGACAACGAAATAAAGAATTTTTGGAACTCAACATTGAAGAAAAGAATGAAAACCAGCACCAACTCCACATCTTCATCACTAAACAACAGTGATTCAACAGCAGAACCAATAAGAGAACATGTTGCAGGAGGAGGAACCATGTTCTCAGTACTGCATGAACATGTAGACATTGACATCATGGCTGCCACCTCCTCCTTATGCAGGGACTCATCGTCGTCGTCTTTGTCATCGACATCGATGCTCACCGTAAACCGTTTCGATCCGTTCCCTCATCACCAGCCCAACAACCCTTACGACATGAGTGGTGGTGCACAGTTCCCATTCAATGGTGGAATAAGTGAGGGACTTTATGGTGATTATGGGGAATTAGGGTTATGCATTGAAGACAGCATGATTGGTAACATGAGAAGCAATGACAGTTGCTTCAACAACACTGATGAATATCAAAGTGACATGTTTGGGTTAGAGAACAATGCTATTCATCTTTGGAATGGGGGAGAATGGGATTTTGAGGGTTTGATGGAAAACCCTAATTCCCTTGATTTCCAAGTCCAATAGCCACATCCCCAAAGTTATATACTTCTTGGTTCTTCATATTTTCTTCTTTCTTTGTTCTTTTTGGTCAAATAATTGTATAGGTCCATCCATTACACAAATTTGAGATGTACTTCAAATAATGGTATAGTTAATGCCATAAACTATCCCGGTTATAATGCTGACATGGAATTTTCTCTCTCTCTTAAAATACCCCTTATAACTCACTAGTCACTATATTGACATTGAAATCTTTTGTGTTGACAAAAAAAAATTAAGAAAAAAAAATCACGTCAATATTTTAATTAAATGTGTTAATATTTGGACCAATTAATAATATTATAAAAGTATAGGGACTAAATTACGTCAAACTAAATTATAGTGATTGATCTGAAATTTGAATATAGTCTAGGGACCAAAACCATAATTTAACCGTTCTCTTCTAGTGTTGGGAAATTTTACATACGGCAGAGATTAGTCATGGATCGATCTTGTACAGTTGTACGTATGTATTTTAGTATCTCTATACTTATATACGTTGAAAATGCGGTTCTATAGATTCTGAACCGAGATTTAAAATTCATGTACAAACTAGAAAAATATTTTGATGAGAATAAGGTTCGAATTTCACTAATAACCTCATTTGGCCTATAAAAAAATCATGTACAAACTAAGAAAAACAATTTGAACGATATTTACATGAATACATGTAATATAATATAAGTAATAGAAGGCATAAACATCATAAATTTTGATTTAATATATAATTTGATACATGAATTTTGATTTGGTATAATTATACACATTTTTTCAGAAATTTACAACTTTTGGCTTTTGTCAAAAGTATTTTTGAGAATATCCTCTCTTCATTTATATTACAATTTTTTATTTTTAAAATTGAATAAAATAGGCATTTTGTTTCATTCATTTTTAATATATTTTAGAAATTTTCTTTATATTTTATATTGATGTTAATCTAGTCTTGTACTCTCTAAATTTTCAAATTTCCATATAGTTTTACTAAGTATAAAAGTTCGCACCCCTAACATAAAATCATACGTCCATCCTGAATAACATTATTGATTTTAAAAGACTACGAGGACTAAATTGATAGAATTAAAAATAAGAGACAAAATTATTGATTTGAGATTATTATATGGTAAAATTACACCTTTAAGCCGTTAAATTGCCCGTCAGCCTGTAAATGAACCCAAAAAACATGAATGAGGGTATGTTCATGTTCGTTCGTTTAATTTTAACTGAACAAGTGAACGAACACGAACAACTAAATGGACATAATTTCTTGTTCATGTTCGTTCGTTAAAATAATAAACGAACGCAAACGAACATTAAGTATTGTTTAATTTTTATTTCATATTTTTAATATATGTTTTAAATTTTTTAAATATAATACTTTTGTTATGAAAAATAATAAATATAGATAGATATATGTGAATAAGTTTAAACGAACATAAACGAACGGATTATTAAACGGTCACGGACATAAATGAACAAACAAGCTCTTTGTTTGTGTTCGTTCATTCAATTAAACGAACAAAAAATCTTATTCATGTTCGTTTTTTTAATAAATATACGAATATAAACAAACTTCTCGTAGAACGGTTCACGAACAGTTCGTTGAACGTTTAGTTCGTTACGACCCTACCCGTTTGGAAGCTCCTTATTAAGGAAAAAGTCTAGGGAGAGGTGAAACTTTTACTAGTATGTCTATTTTCTTTAACAATGTCCACCTTCGTTAACCTATGGTTGGTAATTAGGAGTGTGCATTTCATCGTGTCGAGTAAAAATATTTTTATTTTGAATTAAGTTAGTTAAATTGACGATTTTTATTTTATAACTTAAATTTTATTTAAATTTCTTTCGAGTCTAGTCGAGTTTATACAATTCGAGTTGAGTTGTTTTTTTTCAAATTTAATTAATAATATTTATAATATTATAGTACTAATTTATTTCAATTTAAACGGTTTTGTATAAACATATACGATATATGTATTTCGACATATGTAATATACATATATCAAACGGAATTGAGAGACTTTACTTAAACTTGAAAACTAATCCCCTAATTATTAAAAATTTTGAGTTGTTCAAGTCTTATTTTATAACTCGGAATGGTTCAACATCAACTAGGACAGTTAAATGTTGCACAACACCTACGCTACATGCTTTGACTCGGTATATCTCCAACCTACCGCCGATAATATTAGCTCCGGGTTCATGCATTTATGTCTTGGTGCTCGCATCAACCGATCTAAAGCGGTGTTTCGTTACTCGTTAGGTATGTCTCGTTTGCAATAATAAAGTATTCGATCGAGATTAATCAAAGCATTAACGTCGTCGGAATCCGACAAGTCTTGAGATTAATCATGGGTTGGCATCTTTCCTTTGAAACCCTTTCTTTTCCATTAGCTGCATTTGGTTCCTTTTCCGTTTTTTTCCTGGACTGGTGGTGATGATAAGGATGATATCACTTTTGAAAATATTTGAGTTGCTTCACTTCACTCTTTGTTTGTCTGAAAATCGTGGCAATTGCTTTCAATATATGAAATTGGGTTAGGATCCACTTACATATAATGTAAAACTATGATTTTTACATTTTTTTAGATAGTTGGATGGATGTAATGGATGACTGAGATTAAATCTTTTTTTTTTCAATTGATAATCTCAATCATTCAATTCACCCATCCAACAATTCAAAAAACATATAAAACTTAAAAAAAAATTGTGTAAACGTATCTTATCCCTATAAAATTATATTATGTATAATATAACATTTATCTTTTAGGGGTAAAGTACACAAATGATCACTAAATTAAATAAAATAATCTTTTTTACCACTGGAGTTTCGAAAGTCACAGGATGGTTATTAAACTTATCAAGCTATTACAAACGGTCACCGCACGCTATAAAATAGTGATAAATTTTGATAAATTTAAGGATCATTTTGTAACAGTTCGATAAGTTTTAATGACCACTTTATAATAGTGTGATAAAGTCCAGTGACTTTTTTATAACAGCTCGAATTTAGGGATGTGCACGAGTCGGGTACCCAAGTCGAGTTTTTAGCTGACTCGATCGAACCAAAAATTATATACATCAACCCGAACCCAGTCCGATCTATAAAAATAATAATTTTAGAGACCTAATTGTAAAATAATTAATTAATTTTAGGAACTTAATTGTAAAAAATGAATTTAAGGACTCAATTATAAAAATGTATCAAGAGGGGTATTATTGCAAAATATCCCTAAAAATATAGGGGAAATTACATTATTAGTCCTGAGTCAGTCAGATTTTTTCACCCTAAATCCAAACCTAACTTTTTCATTAAAAAAATAGACCCGACCGGACCGGGTCGGGGTAAAATGCCCATTCCTAACCTCGATAAATTTAATGATCATTTTGTAATTTCTAAAACTTCAGTGGTCAAAAAGATAATTTTTGCTTAGTAGTGACCATTTGTGTACTTTACCCAATCTTTATACTTAAGAGTTTGACTAAGGGCCACGTGTAGTATATTGTTGGTGATTTCTTTGGCTTTGATCTTGTGAAAGTGAAACCTCACTGATAAATAATTCCTTTGTCTGGGGTCAATATCATCCATAAATAGATGGGCCGATGGTGGTAAAATTATTGTAAAAGTCTTTGTATTATAGTGCGGATTGCATTTTGGTCCTTATATTAAAAAATGTACAAAAAACTCCTTACCTCAGAAAAGCGAGTTGTATTTAATCCGGTATGATCACTAGGATGGCAATGGGTCGAGTTGGGTCGAATTTTTGGTAGATCCGCATCTGACCCAAAAATTTAACACTTCCATCTAAATCCGACTCGGACTCGAATTCTAGAGTAAAAATCTGAACCTGAACCTGACCCGACATAAATAAAAATTACCAATTTTCATTATTATTCGATAAAATGAGGAGCTAATTGTAAAAATACAAATAGAGAGGGGGAATTATAATAATTATTCTACTTTTATTAGACAAAATAGGGAGATAATTGAAATATATATATATATATAAAGAGTGGAGCATTGTAGTAATTATACCTAAATGTTTAGAATAAAATTAAACTATTATCCCATGTCGGGTAGGGTATTTTTCACTTTAAACCCGACCCGACCTCTCATCCTCGAAAAATTAGACCCAAACCCGAATTTAAAAAAAAAAACTCAACCCTATAAATCAAGTCGAGTCGAAATCCATTGAGTATGGGTCAAATGGCACTCCCTAATGATCATATACTCTATTTATCGGTTAAATTCAACGGATTAAATCTTTAAAGTTACAATAGTCAGATGGATATGTCAAGTTGCACTTTAAACCAATGTCATATCATTTAATTAAGTTTATCTCGTGAAATCAACACATTTTCAATTGTTACAAAAAAGATTGTTTTGCTTGTTTTTTAATCTTTGTTTGTTTTAAATATAAAAGGATCAAAACGTAATCTGAGCTATAAAACAAGGATTTGCATCGTATTTTAACCGCGGGCTTAATTAATTTAGTTAGACAAACAAAACAAGAAGAAATGAGTAATGAGTTAGTCTCTAACAGAATGATGGCTTCAAGGAAAAGCATTTTGGGTACTCTCATGTACTTCACCTTATTTGAATTCCTTCCAACAATGTTAATGTCGAGACTATTAAGGATTTGTTCTGTCGAGTGATAACGAATTTGATATTTTTTAAATAAAGCTTCTAAATCCGAGTTTTGTTTATAAAAGAAATGAGACTTGATCAAATTCGATTTCGGACATAGTCTAATAGGGGAATTCAACAAATTTGTGTGGCTTGAATTGAATTAAATTATTAATTTTCTAGATAAATTAACTATGCAAAATTTCCATTTCTCTAACGAGTTAAAAGGTTTTAATTGCATTATTTATATTTGGGAGGGACTATATATATAATTTTATTATTTAATCGGAGAGTCACGACCATGTCTACCTTCACCGATGTTTTGTTGGGACTATTGTGAGTTGTGACTATCGAGTATCAAAAATTTCAAAGAAACTTACTAATGAGGTTGGTCCAAGTCGTAAGGAGTTTGATATTATTTAAACAGATTTCGATTTCGATGTCTTTTGTATGTAAAAAAATCTTCGCTAAGAGACTCGCCCATCAATGTCAGATGTGCGATGCGGGTTGGTCCTAATTAGTCGGGAAAAAGCTCTGAGAAACCGGGAGCACAACCAAACAAATTTAAAGAGACTCGAGAGAGAAGAGACAAGCAAGTAGAGACGAGATAGGTCGAACCGATTTTTTGGTTGTCCAACTCAAAAATCGAAAGCTTCCACTTAACCTTGACCTGATTTTTGATGATGTTTCACTTGATTCGAACTCAACCCAAAATTTCGAAGTAAAACTTCAGTTTTGACTCAAATTAACAAATATTTTCTCATTTTTAGTCGGCAACATATAGAGAACCGAAAAAAAAAACATATAATGAGACACATTATAGTATTTATTCTTAAATAGATAGAGTTAACTTGTACTATTGTTGAGATTAGTTAGAGGTTAGTTGCATTAGCTGTTATTTTTGTTAGCTAGTTAGTTTAGCTTAAGATTGTTATATAAATATGCCTTGTACAGTTGTAATTTTATTCAGATAAAAATATACAAGAAATCTTTAATATCAGGTAGGGCTGTAAACGAACCGAACGAACACGAACGAGGGTGTGTTCATGTTCGTTCGTTTAACTTTAACCGAACAAATGAACGAACACGAACATAAACGAACACAAAATTTCTTGTTCGTGTTCGTTCATTAAAGAATGTAGCTTGTTCGTGTTCGTTCATGTTCGTTCGTTTAAATGGTAAACGAACATAAACGAACATAAACGTACACAAACGAACATAAACGAACATAAACGAACATGAACGAACATATATAATTTGTTAAATATTTAATATTTTTGGTTAGTTCGATTAATTCAGTTAATTAACCGATTTTTAAACCGAATTAATCGATAATTAAAATTTGAAAAAACTCTTAATTATTTGTCGAAGCCTAAAATTATCTAATAGATTAACCGATTTTGTTTTGGTTCGGTCGGTAAGTTCGGTTTAACCGAATAATGAACACCCCTAGACATATGTGAATAAATTTAAATGAACATAAACGAACATAAACGAACGAACATAAACGAACGAACATAAATGAACATAAACGAACGAACATAAATGAACGAGCATAAACGAACGGATTACCGAACGTTCACGAACATAAATGAACGAACAAGCCTTTTGTTCGTGTTCGTTCATTTAATTAGACGAACAAAAAATCTTGTTCATGTTCGTTCGTTTAATAAATAAACGAACATAAACGAACTTCCCGCCGAACGGTTCACGAACGGTTCGCTGAACGTTCGATTCGTTTACAGCCCTAATATCAGGCTTTTTAATATCCTGAATAATTTTTTTTATCTTAAATTCGAATCAGATTAAAACCTGAAATAAAATATAAAAAACATAAGATCAAATAAAGTCAAAACCATTTGGATTCGAATAATTTAACCATCCTACACGCGAGTTAGTTAGTGTCTTAAAAAAATTGAGTAGAGTTAGTGCCTTAAATTTTAATTAATGTTGTTTTGCAAATTAATTAAACCATGCAAAGCATGGGGGGCGCATGCCGCATATGCTGCCGCCTATAAATACTGATATTATTCCCGTTTCTCCTCTCAAAAATAAATTATTAACACAGGTCTCTTACATTATAGCATTATTATTTATTAATTGTTGTATACGGAAAATAAGGGAATGGGAATTGTAGTAAAAGTAGCTTTGCTTTTTTGGTCTAATTTGCTTTTAGTTCCTCTTTTATGAGTAAAATTTAGTTTATTGCTTTTTCGGTCTATTATGGGGAGACCCTCCCAACACAAGGATTCGGACCTCTGGCATTGCTCAAGAGATCTATTCTCTCGTCCAACTATATCAATTGATTACTGATTAAAATTGATTTTTTAATATAACATTACGAAATATATTTAAAGGATGTATATATTAATTTCTTATTTAAAGAATTATTTTTCTAATACAATTTTATAATTATCAAATTTGAATGATTTTAAAGCATATGTATTAATCTCATCTACTTGAAAGAAAAATAATTATTTAAATAATATATGAGAACAAGTTTTACTTCAAAAGTATATGTGAGCTTATTCAAATCTATGCTATTTGAAAAACAATCTTTATAATATTCAAGAACAGTAGAGGCTTACAACTCTTATATACAATCCTCTTAACCTATAAAGTTCCTGCGAGCATTATTTTTTAAATTTGAGAGGATTCACCCAAATTCGTTGTTACGATTCTCTATCAAACAATCAAATTAGCGTATTTAACTGGTCAATCCTCTAAAAGTGATTAAATCTCCTAATTTTAACTCAAAATTTTATTTACCAATCTTGATTGTGTGATTGAATAACAATAAAGAAAATTTTACACCATCCCTTTTAACACCAGTGTTTAACCAATTGGACATACTAATAACATTACATAGGGAGACTAAATTAAGCCAAATCAATTAATTATTAATTGATTTAGCGGGGTGAGACAGTAAATTCCTAAATAAGATTAAAATTTTCAATTTTAACATTGTGAATGGTAAAAATTAGGTTGAAAAAGTCGCATCATAATAAATTATTACAGTGTTTAATCCGGATTAATCAACATACGAAGGGATTAATCCAATTCTTAGCAGAGGTACTAAAACCACAGATAGTCCATTATATGCAATATCTTTGACTGAGATTCGGCTCATATCTCTTCTACTTCTTGGACATATATCTTATGTTATAATATTATATAGGCTTATGCTTCAACTACACGTGTGGGTCAAGAGAGGGGGGCTAATGTGAGGTGGAAGCAAACAGGTGGAATTTGTGTCTCCGACACCTATGATGATTACCTTGTGAGTGAAGAAAAATGCATCCAAAAAGACATTATTAATTGAGTCAAACTCAAGAGACCACCCCATTGTTGTGTCCAATCCATGCCCTTGTTTGAGGTCCCCTCCAATCCGTTCTCCACTCTATCTACCCATCAACCAACAACCAACACTCCCCTCCATAACATATACATGCATTCAATGGAGAGAGTTAATTGCATCATATATCCTCGAACAATATCTTAAATTTTAAATAAATTTTTAAATTTCAAAACGTTTTGATTCAATTTTTTGAGTATCAATATTGAACCAATCATGTCCTTTTATCAACGTATAAAATCATTAATTTGGGCGTTAAATACTAACTCAAAGTTGACGTGGATCGATTTCTAAACATATGTGTAGTTATTGTATGGACAATTTCGATAAAACGTATTTAGAAAAAGTAGAAGAAATAACCCTCCCGGATTTTATTGACATTTTATGGTTTTCAACCCGTGAGATTTAAATTGTTCATGCGATAGGTGCATATCTATTTACAATTTGATCCGCGTGTTTAAATATACTTCATGTTTCATCCGAACTGACATGTTAGACCGGCATGTTTTGAAGTTTAGAGAACAATTTAAAATACAAACAATAGTATGAGGATGTTTGATGA